>OX123184.2:11217728-11817728 GCA_944739405.2 Euclidia mi | reverse complement strand
TTTTTTCAGAAAAACGTGGAGGTATCAAAAATAAATATCTATCAAATAGTCAAGTTTAAGTATTCATTATAAGTCTAGTCTCTCTGTGAAAAACCAAACTTCCAAGTCAACGCTATCAAAAGATACAGCTATTTATGCCGTAAATTCTCGCAAATTTTCGAAACTCACGAGGGAATCAAAACCTACAGAGTACTTTTCGTGAACTTAGAATCTTGAAATTTAGTGTCACGTTATTAAATTGAAATTCATATCAAATACTTAAATCTATAACGCCGTTAAGCGGTAATAAAATCAAACTTCTATAGCAACGCAATCAAAAGAAACAAATTTATGATTATTTTCAAACTCGCATCTACTCGCAAGGGAATCACAACCTACAGAGTACTTCCCGTGATCTCAGAATCTTGAAATTTGGCACAAAGCAACGTCGTATAGCACAGATAAAGGAAAAATTGCGAAAAACTTAATTTTTTTGTTACATCATATGATAAAAATAATTTAAATTATTTTAAAGTTACTACCCTTTTCCTCATGAACGTGTCAAGTTATTAAATTCAAATTCATATCAAGTACTCAAGTCTAAAATACCTATAAGCTGTAACAAAATCAAACTTCTAAGCCAACGCCAAAGTCAAAGTCAAAATCATTTATTCATTTAGGCCACAAAGTGACGCTTATGAACGTCAAAAAATTAAGTTAATTACTAGATGAATCTACATTTACATTTACTGCCACGTTCGCAATGCAATAGGTAGAACCACGAGAAAGAACGGGCAATAAAACTAGTGGCCACTCTTTTTAACTGCCAGTAGAATGGTTTTACATGTTATCTTTGTAAGGAGCTGCAACTGTTTCACATTGTGAGTTATCTACTAATGTAAAATTTAATATATATTGATATCATACTCAAGCAATAAATTATGTTCATTTGGTAAGCCTCCCAAAGTAAATATGGTGAAACAGGAGCATCCACTTACGTCTTTTGATGTAGGCAACTCGCGAACATGACTGTTCAGAGCTGTGGTGGAACAGTTTGTCCCGAAAAGTAACGGTATATAAACCTGCAGCAATTTACAATCTATTAGCAGTTCATGCAATCAAAAGATACGGCTGTTAATGCCGCAAATTCTCGCAAATTTTCTACTAACAGGTACTCTGACAAGGTACTTCCCAGGATCTCAGAATCTTGAAATTTGGCACGAAGCAACATCTTATAGCACAGATAAAGGAAAAATTGCGAAAACCGTAAATTTTTTGTTCCACCATATATTTAAAATATTTTTAATAATTTTAAAGTTACCATATACCCCTTTCCTTATGTACCCGTAGAGGTATAAAATTAAAATTCATATCAAATGCTCAAGTAAACTAAAGGGTACTTCCAGTCGATCTAGAATCTTAAATTTGGCATAAAGCAATGTTTTATAGCACATAGGAAAAATTTCGAAAACCTTAAATTTTTATTGTTCAGATAGATATCCATTAAATATTTTATTTTATTTTTTTATTAGGACAACCAACAAGGTATACACCGTTACATGTTTGTTTAACAATTGCTTATGGCTAGTGTTTAGTCCTACCTTACTTAAAGGTTGCCACGGCATGCATAATACAACAGTTGTGTTAGAATTACGTTAGTAAAACACAATATCTACACTATTTTTTACACTATTTTATATTAAAAGTGGGGCTCTGGAACCCATATGGATGATATTCCAGCGTTGCACCACAAGGCAGTCTACCCTGTCTAATATGGTGTTTAGGAGGGCGCTGGAGCTGGCCCGCACCGACGCATCAATGAATCTACACGTTTTCCAATGAAAGCGTGAAAACTATCTACATAGGTATTAGCGAACATACCCGATGCGTTACAGAAGCGGGGCAACCCCAACAGCATCCTTAGACCATTACTGTATTGGACACGCAGGACATCAAGCGATTTGCGAGTACAATTGACCCTGAGGCCGCACGTATAAAATGTTTGGCAATACGCCTTAAAAATACTATCTTTACTTCGCTCGTACATTTCGCAATTTTAGTTACTTCACATATATTTTTTTAAATTATATATATATACTTTAATATATATAATAAAAATAAAATTATATATGTATACTTTAAAACCTACGGGTTTGTACGGAACCCTCAGTGCGCGAATCCGACTCGCATTTGACCGGTTTTTTTTATTTTCTTTATTATAAATGTATTAAGTAAAAACCGTTGCGTGGAATTGAGGCAATTTTGCTTAAGATCTATATTTCCAAAGAGTTGTCTTTTAATCAGGATATTTTTTTAAGATGTTCCCAACTCAAAATAATTATGGAACACTTAGGTATTATATATTATTATTATTATATAGGATACGTAAGTATTAATGAGCTACAAAGTAGATAGTAACCTGTATTCAATTCACTGTCTTTCTTATACATACCGTTGCTGTAAATATCCTAACATAAAACGCAACAGTACCTCCATAATCAAGAGTCAAGCATCATTCAATAAAAACTCATGCGGATTATATAAGTCCTAATAGTCTCAAATAAGACTCAATCTTCCTTCAACGCACTTTCGTGTTTAATAGGAATTCAATAAGATTCCATTCGTATCGCACCATTTTCCTTAATCGGTACAATTCGCTCTACTCAATGAATCGATTTCAATCGTCATCCGATTGGCGTCTCGTGGGTTTGATCTTATTAAAATAGATCGAAGTTGACGTTCAATTATGGGAACGCGAGCGCTTTACTTTTTTTGAGACATTTACACTGAATGGGTTTGTCTGTGACTTGATTTCTGTTGATAAAGACGGTTTTATTACTGTATGGAATTACTGGTGTATAAGATACGGCTCGACACCGAAATAGGGCGCTGCGATGAATACGGCAGCGATAGCCGAGTGGATATACCAACAGACTGCCATGCAGAGGGTATCAGGTTCGAATCCACGGCGCGCACCCATGACTTTTTGGAGTTATGTGCGTATTGAATTGTTAATTATCGCTTGTCCCGTGCCACGGAGAGCACGTTAAGCCGTCGGTCCCGGTTGTCATGAAGATCTTTGACAGTCGTTACAGGGCGTCAGTACCTTCCAAAATAAACTGACACTAGTCTAAACCATGGAATATCGCTATCCCTTCGGGTTGCGGAGGTCAGACAGGCAGTCGCTCTGTGGAAAAGCTAATATTCAGCCAAATCCGGTTAGACTAGTAAGCGGACCCCAGATTGAAACTGGAATAACGCTAAGAGAAAGAAGACACTGAAATAATGACTGCCTCCATGATACAATGGAAAGCGTATGCGTTTGCTGTTGTTGGGCAAAAGTGTTACTGGGTATTGCCGAATTCTCAGTCTGGCTAAGTGTCCGGTAACGCCAATAGACTCGCCCCCTATTACGTAGGATCTACTTTTTTTTTCATTAGCCTGTACTGTCCCACTGCTGGGCAAAGGCCTCCCCCAAATCTTTCCATACTTTCTTGTCGCCTGCAGTCTCCAGCCAACCCTTGTGGTAGGCGACCAGCTCACCCCGCCATCTCTTCCGGGACCGGCCCTGGCAACGTCGTCCATCTTCTGGCATCCACAGTGTCGAGATTTTCACCTAAGGATCCTAGTGCATATGGCTGACGTGGCCCACCCAATTCCATTTCAGGCTGGCAGCCTTTTTTCCCATATCTATAACTTTAGTCTTGGTGCGCAGCTCAGTGTTTCGTGTCCTATATTTGAGTGAAATACCAAAGATGCTGCGCCCCATAGCTCTTTGGCAGACCGCGAGGCGCGACTTTTGCAACTCGGTAGGCGACCAGGGTTGAGCATCGTAGTTTAGAATGGGCAGGATACACATATCAATGAGTTTTCGTTTTTAGGGAAATTGGTAGATCCACCTTCATTAGCGTCTTCATGGACCAGAACCTTTTCAAGCGTTTTCGATACGGCGATGACAAAATGTTGGGGTGTTATTACACTACTGCCTTCCCCTTCGGGAATACAGCCGTACGTCTATTAAAATGAAATTATTATAGGATATCCGATAGTAATTAGTCAGCGTGACTTGTGAGTAATAATTTTTGTAAAATTCTTTTCGATCAAATATTCATACATAAATATTCTAGACTTATAAGTAAGTATCCAAATCCAAATTAATAACCTCAGCATATTGGGATTTAAATCCAAAGGACCCAGATACAACTCAATAACATCAGTTTTCTGTCTTACAGACCCTGCCTGGTTTGTGAGTCATCCTAGGTTCTTATTACTATTGAAAGTTCACAAAAAAAATCACAATCTTCTGCCTATTATTCCTGAGTACCATTTTAAAACACACCCTTGATTACGCTTTCTTCGAAAATGACTCATTTCGAGCAAAAATAATACGAAAATTACATATTAATTACATCGTTTGTACCGCTCATTGGCTCAGTTTAAACGACAGATATTTGAGTTTAATAACAGTATTTTTTTAGTGACTCTAATCACGCGATGATTGCTAAATCTTAATTTTAGTTAATTTGGTTATGCGAAGGGTACGCTTTGACTTCTTAAAGAAATAAACATGTCAACGAACTACGAATTCAAATTAATGCCTTTGCACCAGATCTAGTGAAAGAATATTTACACATCACGCCCTATTTTTAAAGCCAAGAAATTGAAAATACTTCAATCAGTTAGACATTTTATTTACTGTAAGTTATCTACTTTATTTTACCTTAGCTCCTCGGGCTCCAAGGCGAAGGTTTTGGAATCGCAGCCGTGACTGATTACGATCTACTTTATTTTACTCAGAACTCTCACATTATTAATGTCAGCAGTTGAGACAAAGCATACTTCTTTTATTAGTAGCGCCGTCCTAGCTTCAGTAAGAACAATTACTTTACCAACAACTTCATGTACACTTGTTGTTTAAGGACTGCTGATATACATGTTGCGTGATATTGAGGAGGGACGCGCCCTGAAGGAAGCTAGCTTTAAATAATAATATGACCGCAACAGGTTGCTTGCTTAGCATAAATCAACAGCAACACAGCAAAACTTATGACTTATTGAAAAAATATATAAAAGAGACTAGTATACTTTAAAAACGTGGTTCCATATTTCAATAGTATAAACCGAAATTAATGTTTAAATATATGTTAGTGCATCAAAATCAACCATAAATAAAGCCAGCTAAAGTTGTAAATCAAACAGCAATCTAGATTCATTTGTATAAAACTTGAGGTTCCAGAATTACATTACTGAAAAAAGTATAATTACACTTGACAACACTTGGAGCAGAAAACCAAATCAGGCGTATATTATTCCACAAAAATAAAATAAACTTATGAAGAAACCTTTTCACAATACACAGAGTTATTGAAAAACTTTCAGTAAATTAAAACTTTTACGAATTCTAAATGGTGATTCAAAAAACTTCACACAGAAAATACAAAGTTAACAGAACTAATTTCTAACTTTTGTGAAAGTTGATATTTCTTATGTTAAACATAAGTATCGTATTTTATAACTCTGTATCTAACTTGAGATCTTTTCATGCATTCAATCTGTGTCATTAAAGGACAAAATAAGAAAAATTGAATAATCTTTATTACTACTCAGCAAGTAATGCTGCTTGTCTTGAGGTACGCTACTGGTCGGTGGCATTGTTGATTTCTATCAGACCGGGTGAGTGATTATTGAAATATGTTTGGACTATTGAGTCCTTATAATCAAGACAGTTTTAAGCATTCGGCATTAAGAATAAAATATAATGGCCATTACAGAAACTAAAGCGCCAAAAATCACTTTGAATTAAGTAAGTCAGTTTGAGCCTTTTACTGTTTCAGCGCCAACCTTTCAGTAAAATATATTAATTCTAACACGAGTAATTCTTTACATTTTCCTAGGCATCACATTCCCGTAACTAACATTGTTGGTGATCGGCACAGAATGCCAGCCGACTCACATCATATCTCAAAGGATATTTTCTTTCACGCGTCACATTACACGTCGTCAAAGGCACTTAGAACATGAGGCGCATTTGTTCCTCTTTGTTGCCTTTAACTGTATGTTATAAGGCTTGTTTCTAGGGTTATTTAATGCAGTTGAGTTTATAGGCTAAGAATGTTTTGAGTATGTGACTATACAATATACCAACGCAATGCTTTTGTAGTTTTTCTTTTAATTTAGAATTTTCTATTAATTTTAATTGTATTGTAGGGACAATAATCTATGAAACTTGTGATATGTGACGATTTGTTTTGCAATCAGGAACGTCTTAGTTATGCAAATAGGGCGTTGAATGCTACAAATGACATAGGACATCTTACAATCATCCATCCATCCATTAAAATATTGACATCAAACAGAATGTTTGTGATACAACAATAGTTGAACGGAGCCTAGAAAATATTTTATGTTTTAACTCTATAATTAGGTATTTTTATTCTGCGTTATCTTAAAAAAAGCAATGCTATGATCTAGGAACAATGGGTTTGTACTAAATCCACCACGTTACCCGCATTAAAACTCTTTCATTATTTTTCTTATAATAATTACATGAGATTATTAAAGCTTCAACCCCGCGTACCTTACTTACAACCGCAACGTCATTCGCCACTCCGTCAAGTTAAATTAAGGAAAGCTTTATAAGTTAAATAAGCCAACAATATAATGTTAACTAGTTGCTTAACTACTAAACAATGCAATTTGCGTAACTGCATAAGAAATAGCGTCCAACGAACGACCATTTAAAATAGACCTCTTGATGCATGAATAAATAAACAAAACTAGAGCTTGTTTTAACAAAGACAAAGCTCATTTTCAAATGATGTTTAAATGACGTGCTAGTTCATTTTGTGGTGGTGGGTTGGTCACATAAAGTGTCTGATCTAATGGGTATCGATTTTAATGTGACGCCTGTAAACATATTTCTTGATGTCGTTGTTTGAGTCAAAGCCAATTAATATTGTGATTAAAACTGATGGTATCTAAATTAAAGATCTGCAATGTGTGCAATGTTAGTTTAAACATCTTGAAATTAATCCATTATATTCATAATACGATCTTGTGTTGTGATACTGGATTATATGCAAGAGTTAGTAGGGAAGTTTCCTGCAAGATAAATAAATGATACAAGTAATTTTAACTAGTGAAACATGTCAAAATAATAGTAGTTTCATAAATCAATTAATGTTAAAACTTTATTTAACATTTTTATCGTCAATTTATTGATAATAAGTATTCTACTTGACAGCAAAATATTATGACGTCACTACGTCATATTTCATACAAAACCCTTGGCAAAGGTCGTTTTTGACATTTCATTAGAAGTGCTTGATTTGACTAGTTGGAAACAACCCTATTGTTGTTATGTCAATATAAAATAATAATAATAACACCACTTACACTCTCTAAGCTGAGCTGAAACTAAGCAGAGCTTGTGCTATTGCACGAAGATAAAACTGACAAACATACTTACCTATATTCTAATTCTAATACTTACCTAACCCATATCGACTTTAAAAAAAATCCCGTCCACCATCTTTGATTTCCTATCCGCCATCTTTAATCACGAAATAGATGTATTTGGATTTTCCATCCCTTAAATTATCAGAGACGATACACATATTGATTTTTTATATTTTCCCATCCGCCATCTTTGATTTCCCATCCGCCATCTTGAATCACAAAACAGATGTTGTATTTGGATTCCCCATCCCTTTTAACATCGCAGACGATACCAATATTGATTTTTCAAAATTTTCCCATCCGCCATCTTAAATCACGAAATAGATGTTGTATTTGGATTCCCCATCCCTTTAAACATCAAAGTCAAAGTCAAAGTCAAAGTCAAAATCATTTATTCATCTGGGTCACAAAGTGACGCTTATGAACGTCAATTTTAAAATTAAATTACTTAATGCTTCTACATTTACATTTACTGCCTCGTTCGCAAAGCAATAGGTAGAGCCACGAGAAAGAACGGGCAATAAAACTCGAGGCCACTCTTTTAAATCGCCAATATTATGGTACATATTTTTATTTTTGTAAGGAGCTGCAACTGTTACACATTGTACTAAATTACTTGTAAATAGTGATAGTTACAGACGTAATACTTAAGTAATTAATGCAGTTACTAAATTATGTGTTTTAGTTAGCCTTCCAATGCGAACAGCGGATATTGTGTAACAGGAGCATCCACTTACGACTTATAATGTATACAACTCGTGACCATGTTCAGGACTAAGGTGGAAATGTATGTTACAGAAGTGACGATATATGAATATACAAAATCACAAAAACGTTAGTTCACAGACCATGATAACGAGTTATCTACATCTTACAGTACAGTAAATTGTAATAAAATTAGTGGAACAACAATGCAAATGTAAATGTAGTAAGTGGAGTGACCTAATTATAATAAACGAATAATAATTTAAAAGAACTAGAAATGTTATATAATAATAAACTGAAAAATGCTAAGTATCTATATAAATTCTAAATAAGTAGTAGATCATGAGTTGTCTAGTGTAAGTGACCATCTATCCTTATCACTAAAATAATCATTAACAGTATAATAACCTTTCCTAATAAGGCAGTCTTTTATTTTACTTTTAAACGTATTAAATGGTAATTCTAAGAGACTAATTGGTATTTTATTGTAAATACGAATACCTAGCCCTACAAAAGAATTGTTAACTTTATGTAAACGATGATAAGGGGCATATAACTTATGCCTGTTCCTAGTATTTATATTATGTATGTCACTTTTTGTAGTAAATAAACCTATATTTTGCCTAATATACAATATATTAGCAAATAAGAACTGCGAGGCTACTGTTAGAATTCCTATAGACTTAAAGCGTTCCCTAAGAGTATCTTTAGCACCTAACATGTATATTGCTCGTACCGCTCGTTTCTGTAGAACAAAGATATTCTGAATATCCGCAGCTTTGCCCCATAACAAAATGCCGTAAGACATGACACTATGATCATCGGAGACGATACCCATATTGATTTAAAAAAAACCCGTCCGCCATCTTTGATTTCCCGTTCGCCATCTTTGATCACGAAATAGATGTTGTATTTCGATTCCCCACCCCTTAAAATATCGAAGGCGATACCCATATTGGTTTTTAAAATGTTCTCATCCGCCATCTTTGATTTCCCGACCGCCATCTTGGATCACTAAATAAATTTCATATTATTAATCAGCGTCCCGAAAATCTCGAAAACGATACCCATATAGATAGTATCCTATTCGTTTAGCCTTATTTTGCCTTTGACCCAACCCTCCCCCTTCTCGTTTGACCATTTTATTATTTTTGTCTGGCCCCTTAAAGTTGTGGCGTAATTTTATATAGCCTTTATATAGCCTTTCAGAATAATTGGGCTATCATAGGCAATAACAATTTTTAAAATCCAACTGCTAGTTCCTGAGATTAGCCGACATTATCTTTTAGCCTTTTTAGCCTTTTGCCCGGCCCCAAAAAGTCGAAGCGTTATGCTATATAAGCCTGTAGCCTTCCGGAATAACTGGGCTATTGTATACAAAAATAATTTTTCAGATCCGACCAGTAGTTTCTGAGATTAGCGCGTTAAAACAAACAAAAAAAGTCTTCCGCTTTATTATATTATGTTTATTGTGGGTTATCCTTGGAAGATAGACATATACCATCGCGGACTTTTTTGTAGATTTATTAAAAATGTATAATACCACCATACATTGTTTTGGCAGCGTTTTCGAGGAAAGCTCCCGATCGGCTCTATTTTTTCCGACGCGTCGAACTAATATCGTCGTAATATCGTCAGTTTGTACAAAACCTACACTTATTATACATTAAAACCTTCCTCAGGGATCAGTCTTGATGTTGTTGAAAACCGTATAAAAATTTGTCCAGTACTTTTCGAGTTTTAAGCGAACAGACAGGCAGACACCGCGGCGGGGGACTTTGTTTTATAATATGTATAGATAAACAACACTATCATTACAAGTAACCTTAATGCGATAGTATGGTTCTCTAATTTTACTTATTTAATTATACCTACTTATATATATTACAGTCTATACACCTCAATCATATTTTAAATTATATACCTACACATTACTATAACAGATTATAAATAAAGCTATCTTTGTGAATTCACTCATTGAGCAACAGAACAGGTCCAATTTATCAGCGACGAGATTGAGAATTTGTGTGCGCGCCTCAGAGGCGCCTCTTGTAGCATGTTACTACTTTCAGCAACTGCGGTCTTCGTCGCCGGTACACATACCTATCTGAAACGTTGAAATTTAATATCTCCAGCATTTTTGGGTTTATTATCTTGCCCCTTAAAACCTTGAGTATATATGAGGCGATTGCCAGTTAAGGGAACTGGCAATCGCCTCATATATACTCAAGGTTTCCTCACCCTCAACTCATTGTAACCAACCATACCTAAAATGAATAGAGTTGGATACATTAAAGGGTAAAAGGGATACACGCCATGATACCTCATATATAGGTATCTAATAAATTTGTTTTGTACTCGCTCCAACATAAGATTATATTTAATTTCATGTGGTCTCCAGATGACTGCATTGAATTCTAATTGACTTCCTTATATTACTCTGTAAAGCATTGACGTCGGTTACCGTTACAGTCTTGACGAAGGATTTTATAATATTAAAAATAATACTCGTACCTCTACTGATATTGATACATCATCAGCCTTTAACAGTCCGTTGCTGGGCTAGGCCTCTCCTTTGAAAGGAGGAATTGGCCTACTATACCACGCTGGCCAAACATGTTGGTAAAGTGTTTGTATCAAGTTTTCCTTCTCTTACAGTGCTGTTCTCTGCATAATATGCTGCCTTTGTCGGCTCTTACGACACCCATGGTATGATATGGGGTGGTGACATTCCGTATTCTTAATCCGTCACCACACGGACAGAATACTGATATTGATAATGCCGATTATTTATGGTACATTTAACTTAAAAATTAATGCCGATTATTATTGAGTATTCAACTGTAGAATGACAGCGGAACTACGCTTCGCTGAGCTAAATGGATGGAGACGTCTTCGAGTGATATCTATGATGAGTAGTGAAATAGATGGAGTTCCGTCACAACAAATAATTTACGTAGGCCTTTTTTGAAGTCGGCAAAACAGCCTTAAAACTTACTCCTCGTTAGAATTGTTTGGCTGCATATTTGGTTGTAGGTCTCTTTGTGACAAGATATGATTATGATTGAAAGTTGATAATTAAATACTATCAACTTTGAATTCCAAGCGATTTTGTAAGATAACTTGCATTCTTGTAAATTCATCTAGCTAAGATACTATATTATTATGTTGGTTTTCTAAGCATTGTAATCGGTGGCGATTGGACGTAATCTCTGAGTCAGAAGGGCGATGTATGAACGCTTAAGCTACTACTACGAAATTCCTACATCGAGGTATAATTTTGGTGAATCCAGAATGTAGCCCATTTCGCTAATTATGCAATGCAACTCACGGTCCGCATGCATCGGATGTGCTTAAGACTTCGCATACTAATACAGTAAGTAGTTATAATCGGTATACTATATATTCTTGTCTTATTTCATATGGATATAGACGAACCAGAATAGAAACTAGACCAACAATTGTAATAATGCTGAAGCTGCTATATTGCACCAACTGCGGTATAGATTGTAATTTACAACTTCATTCTAAAGCCCTGAGTAGACGAGCGAAGAGAAGTAGAACGCTAAAGGACAATGATAGACGGGTGACATCGCCAGGCTCAGTAAGGGTATTAAGTAGGACATTTACTATATTCTTGCCTTGCCATATAATAGTTAATTGAAACACAAGCTTATTTCCAAGTTTAGTTGAAGATTGAAAGAATCTTATGAAACGCTAGGCCTTCTGGTGTGTTATCACCTAAAACTAAGCTGCAACATATGCATACATTTTTTCATAGACTCACGCCTGTATCCCCGGAGGGGTAAGCAGAGGTGTAATATTACACCCACATTTCCATCGATGGCATATCGATGGCACCATATTGCCAAGTTGGTTCAGTGCCATAAGTGCATGCACTGACGTGATTACTGACCGTGAGATATCAGATCCGAGTCTCGTGTAGGACAAACTATTGTTTCATTTTTGATATTCAAGTTGTTTGTAACGTTATAAGTTGATTGATCATTATTTTTATTGATAAGTAAGCATATACACACAATTGCTTTTACATATATTGATATCAATTTCTGAAGTAACATATTCTCACAAATCCTCGAGTGAAATTAATAAATTTTTCACCGTCATAATCATAGCCTTTTCCCGGATGCGCCCAAGACACTCGCCACGGCGTGATTTACTTATTAACTTTTCCACCGAGAACTACCTTACCGCTGCAACTCAAAGGAATAGCCATATCCTATGATTCTGAAATCATGCAATATGGCTATGCCATTGTTATTTATAAATTGTAGCTGAGAACCGTCTTTCTGTCAGCTTTTATAAAAGCACCTGCATCATAATCAGACCATTTGTTTCCAATTCACTGTAAAATCAGAGATACACATTTTATATTTCAAGTTTTATTTTCATGACTGTCAGATTTTGATCTAAGTAAATACATGATTTTCATAAACAAACACACACACGCTAATCTTAAAACTACAACTTTCCACATTTGTGATTAAAATATAATCATCATCTTTGTCTTGTTGGAGCTATCAACAAGACCCTCGCCATCTTTGAATATAATCATCATCTTCATCATTGTACTAGAGTTAATGCGGTATCCGAGACTTACACGCACAAGAGCACAGGGTATGCTTACTAGTCTAACCATTGACTTATAATATCACACAAAATTCATCATGCAAACATCAACATCCTTATCCCAAAAACGCCTCCGAAATAGTTGAAAAGCGAACCCGAGCTTTAGATTAATGCGAGCGTTATCAATCGTGGGATATGAGTCTAGCATCTGCCGCCTTATAAATGGATGGTCGTGACGAACAGGCCTGGCGGCTGAACAACGTTTTACATAATATCTGCATATTTAGCGGAGATTATTGTTGGCAGGTAAATGTTTGGGACGCGTGATGTAATTCTTTAAGTTTCGGAGATGGTACGACGTTGTAGACTAGCAGCATAAGTAATGATGACTGAAAATTGTAATGAAAACTCTTCTTTTCATTTCGTGTTTACGGTATTTTTTTATTCTACAAGCAGTTCAGTCCGCGGCTATAGCTGAGAATCATTGGGATAAAACCTTAGAGGTATTGGTCTTAATAATCTTGTAGTAGAGTTTTTTTTTTAGAGGAATCTGGCGCTGTTTTATGGGTTTCTATTACTTTTGTTTTCGTTCACCTGGGCGCTAACAGACTTTCATCTGTCTACCTTTGTTTACATCATTGTGCCTCACAGTAGGCTGCTACTGATAATTCAACATGCACTGCTAAAAAAGTACTCTAAGTAATATTTTGTGATCAGCAGTGTATCGTTTCGTTGCGTTCATGCGTCACACTGCTGTCAAGCAACCACTTCTGTATGGAAGACTATAGCTCATCTACGAACGTGCGCATGGCACACCCAGCTGTCGTGTAGTTTTCGGAAGTAACCGTCTAAAACGAAAGCAAAGTAGATACAATGAAACGTTATCGTGCTATATTGTTCTAGTTACCAAAATACATTTCCTTCCCATAATTTTGCACATGATTACACAAAACATCATCGACATTCACATAAATAGTAATTGAAACGTACACACCGCCATTATATGGTAAAAGTTTAATAGCGCACAAACCACACAAACCGCGTTATGTGAAACTCTAAAAACAATATTAATTTGATAAAACCAACCATGTTTATCCATTTAATCCTCATCAAATTATTCTAAAGAGCTTACTTCGTAAATAAAATTAAAACACATTTTATACACGAAAGGGTCTGGGAAATGGTAATTAAGAAACTTATTTATGGAAGATTGGAATCAAATGGTGTTGTATTCCTTCGTCGGGTTGAAGCTTTAAGTCAAAATGGACACACTGGAAGAACAACCTCAAGTTGAGTAAGCAATAATTAAAGTCAAAACGTTGCCTTGCTCGGAGGCAGCCATTAATTCAGCGAATGAGGCGCAGTTAGTTTGTCTTTCAAGTTATAGTCTCGGTATGACCTTTCATGATATATAGAGCCATTTCGGAAAGTCACAATCAAATTGCTAGGTTTGTAATACCATCGTTAAGACCTACAGATTATCACACTTAAAAATCGCCTTGAGGTTCTTTTTAACTAACAGTGCGTCCACATATACATAGATTTCGTCGCGAATCCATCTGCTTTCACAAGAACGGTGAACCGAACGAGTGCCATACGGAGAGTGATTTTCTCAAGTTTCTGTCATCGCTCTTTATACTAGTCGTAACACAAACTACACGCGCGTTCGTTACTCATACGAAAAACTGATCAGATTTACATATATGTATAGTAATTATGAATACCTGTATATGTTATACAAATGGCTGGTAATCGCGAATTTCTTTCCAATTTTGTTTGCAGAATGACGAATCAGATCTATAAGGCAAATGTGTGTGGGCAAGTCGGTCGCGGCAGACCTCGTCGGACATTCCTCAACCAAATTGGGGACGTCCTAAAAACGGCATGTTCCGAAATGCCAGAAACTAGCGAGCGTGTATGAAAAGAGTAATGAGTGTACTGGAAGCGCGTGAGGTTTATTTATTTATTTAAATTTTGCACAAACAAGGTGTACATGGTTGGACATAATGCCATAAGGCATTTTCTACCTGTCAACCTTAAGGTGGAACAGAGATAAAAGTGGTAGGTGCATTTTACCGATAACATTGAAAAATTATGTTTTCTAAATGAAATTTAGTAATAATTATGTAATACGGAACGGAACGCCACTTGCATCTGTCCTTACCTTATTATACTATATATAATAAGGTAAGGACAGATGCAAGTGGCGTTCCGTTGTCTCTGCCTACCCCGACGGGAAAAGGCGTGAGTATATGTATGTATGTATGTATTTACCTTAAGTCCAATCTTGCCCTACTAAAAGACGATTACCCATAACAGCGCGATAACTACGAGAGATACATAGTAAAATGAATGATATTTGTTTGCAATCACGTAATATTCATTAGCGTATGCCAACGTTGACTCTATGGCCTCACTGTCAGTTTGATTGGGCTAAAGAAACAAAAGACAGGCAATTTATTATGAGCCCGAGGAGTCAAGGATAATAAAGGATTTTCTAATATTTCAAACTTGAAAATGTAATAGGCGTCCAGAATTCCTTCGTAAATGATTTCTTTAGCCTATTTATTGTTGGATCATTTGGAGAGGAAATTTACAAAATACTGCAATACTGTGTAATTAAACGTCTTTGAATACGATTTCTAGGTGAGAATCAAGTGTTTAAGAGGCTCTGGCATCTGAATTTGGTTTAAAGTGTCTTGAGTTTATTTTGTTTTAGCGTCATGCTTGTATCCCCGAAGGGGTAGGCCGAGGTGTAATATTATATTCACATTTCGCCTTATAAATTTCTAGGTCCCACGTAATAGGGGGCGAGGCTATTTTCGTTACCGGGCGCATTGCCATACTCCATGCTGTTACTGAGAATTCGGGAAACTCAGTAACACCTTTGCCTGACTCGGGAATCGCACCCGAGACCTCTCGATCAGCAGTCGCATACGCTATCCACTGGTCCACGGAGGAAGCCTATTTTAAAGCCACCCTATGTTTGAATTGTTATGACATTGTACATTATATGATTATTTTTTATGATTGACACTATTCTATCTAATATGAATTTCTGACAAATATTATTTATCTATGTCTTTATTTTCACTTTTTATAACATTTATTGAATTTATTCTTCTTCATGACTCTATAGTTTGTAAGACGATAATATTATATTGAATTATTATTTAATTAAAAATGTCTTAGATTGCATGAATTATTATATTAATCATTCAAAATTCACATGCCGTCTGTGGCAAAATAGAAGAAGAGCTTATCTATCATTGTGACCATCAATTGTACTCTATTTTATGTGAAATAAACATCATTATCATTATTTTAAAGCCATGAAATTGTAAATACTTCAAAACATGGTTTACATTTTATTCACTGTAAGTTATCTACTTTATTTTACCTTAGCTCCCCGGCCTCGAAGGCCGCCGTTTTGGATCGCAACTGTGACTGATGATGAACTTCTTTATTTTACTCAGAACTCTCACATTATTTATGTCAGCAGTTGAGACAAAGCACACTTCCTTTATAAGTAGTACCGTCCTAGCTCCAGTAAGAACAAGTACTTTACCAACAACTTCTTATGTACACATGTTGTCTGAGGACTGCTGCTTTACATGGTGCATGGTATTGAGGACGGAAGCGCACTGTGGGTAGCTAGCTTTAGATTATACTATCACCGCAACAGGTTGCTTGCTAAGTTAAAACCAACAGCAGTACAGCAAAACTTACGACTTATTGAAGAGACTAGTACACTTTAAAAACCTGGCTCCATATTTAAATAGTATAAACCGAAATTAATGTTTAAATATATGTAAGTGCATCATAACGAACCATAAATAAAGCTAGCTAAAGTTGTTAATCAAACAACAATCTACATAGATTCAACTGTATAAAACTTGAAGTTCTAGAATTACATTACTGAAAAAAGTATAATTACACTTGACAACACCTGGAGCACAAAACCAAATCAGGTGAATATTATTCCACAAAAACAAAATAAACTAATGAAGAAACCTTTTCACAATACACAGAGTTATTGAAAAACTTTCAGTAAATTAAAACTTTTACGAATTCTAAATAGTGATTCAAAAAACTTCACACAGAAAATACAAAGTTAACAGAACTAATTTCTAACTTTTGTGAAAGTAGATATTTCTTATGTTAAACATAACTATCGTATTTTATAACTCTGTATCTAACTTGAGATCTTTTCATGCATTTAATCTGTGTCATTAAAGGACAAAATAAGAAAAAATTGAATAAGCCTTATTACTGCTCAGCAAGTAATGTTGCTTCTCTTGAGGTACGCTACTGCTCGGTGGCATTGTTGATTCCTATCAGACTGGGTGAGTGATTATTGAAATATGTTTGGACTATTGAGTCCTTATAATCAAGACAGTTTTAAACATTCGGCATTAAGAATAAAAATATAATGGCCATTACAGAAACTAAAGCGCCAAAAATCAGTTTGAATTAAGTCAGTTTGAGCCTTTTACTGTTGCACCAACCTTTCAGTAAAATATATTAATTCCAACACGAGTAATTCTTTACATTTTTCTAGGCATCACATTCCCGTAACTAACATTGTTGGTGACCGTCACAGAATGCCAGCCAACTCACATAAAATCTCAAAGGATATTTTCTTTCACGTGTCACATTACACGTCCGCGTCGTCAAAGGCACTAAGAACATGAGTCGCATTTGTTCCTCTTTGTTGCCTCTTACTGTATGTTATAAGGCTTGTTTCTAGGGTTATTTAATGCAGTTGAGTTTATAGGCTAAGAATGTTTTGCATATGTGACTATACAATATACCAACGCAATGCTTTTGTAGTTTTTTGTTTTTTAATTTAGAAATTTCCATTATTTTTAATTGTATTATAGGGACAATAATCTATGAAACTTGTGATATGTGACGATTTGTATTGCAATCAGGAACGCCTTAGTTGTGCCAATACATACATACATAGACTCACGCCTGTTTCCCCGAAGGGGTAGGCAGAGGCATATTAAACGCCCACTTTTCGCCAGGGTTTTGATCCCTCGTAATAGGTGGCGAGCCTATTGCCGCTTATCGGGATATTTTCTATTTTTTATTTTGTTGTGCCAATAATGCTGCAAATGACATAATTATGACATCTTACAATGAGCTATCCATTAAAATATTCAAATTGAATAGAATGTTTGTGATACAAATATAGTTTAATGGAGCCTAGATTTTTTTTCTTTTCACACTTTAAACAGGTTTTTTTTATTCTGTAGGGGTTATCTTAAAAATAGCAATGCTATTGATCTAGAAACTATGCATGAATAAACAAACAAAGCTAGAGCTTGTTTTGACAAACATAAAGCTTATTTTCAAATAATGTTCAAATGACGTGCTAGTTCTTTTTGTGTTGGTCGGTTTGTCACGTAAAGTGTCTGATCTAATGGGTATCGATTTTAATGTGACGCTTGTAAACATATTTCTTGATGTCTTTGTTTGAGTCAAAGCCAATTAATATTTTAACTGATGGTATTTAATTAAAGATCTGTAACGTGTGCAACGTTAGTTTATACATCTTGCTATTAATCCATTATATTCATAATACGACCCTGTGGTGTGATACTGGATTCTATGCAAGAGTTAATTGTTGTAATGTCAATATAAAAGAAAATAATAACACCACTTACACTCTCTAATCTAAGCTCAAACTAAGCAGAGCTTGTGCTATTGCACCTAGATAAAACTGACAAACATACTTGCCTATATGATTGTCTAAAGTTGCCGTAGGCAGGCAGGAAATTGTTCAGAGTGCGCAGTGGAAGTTGTAATACATCTACCTGACGACGACAAGGCAAGGATCTAGACACAATGCACTGCGTTGCACAGTGAATTACAACTATCAATATTAATTTACTTACCAAATCTTCACTGATGCTCTTGAGTGGACCTATAAGATTAGACTCATAATTTTGGCCAAAATAACAAGCAAATCGTTATAAATACCGGTCCAATGATCAGGGTTTTCTTCAACGAAGTCGTCGGGCACCAACCACGTGCACGGATTCACACAATTTTCACAATGTTCAATAGGTTACAAGTTTATCTTTTATCACAAACACAAACAATTCGCGAAGCTACTAGGACGAGCTATCCAAAAGGCGAACAATTTATTTCAATTACAAAACCACGCGAGAGAAAAAACGGCGCGAGCGCAAGACCAAACGTGTCGTCCAGCGAAATTTTCAGAACAGGAAGTGAATGACAGTTCAGTGTGACCATAGTCAAAATTTACATTAGACTAAACTAAACGTTACTATTTATAACGTTACTATTTATATATACGTTACTACCTATATTAAACGGATGACCTGCCATCAACAAGCCCATCAATACATTAATGTCGTAACAAGCTTTTAACATCATAATATTTTTGCTAAGAGGCACCTTTTTCTAGTCAATTTATCAAGCAATAAAGACCTATAAAGAGAATATCTGCCCCTATAATTTCTTGAAGCTTAGCTAGTTCAATAAGGCTAGAGAAAAATACCATCTTACAAGTCTTTCAGTGTTGTAAACATATTGACGGCCTTATTGTGAAGATAAGCTTATTTTTTATTAGTACCTGAAGTGCTTGATATTGTGCTAAGATGGTGTTATCCTAGTTGTGAAGGTATGAAAGTAAAATAAATGTTTTACTTTTTTTCTTATTTGAAGAATTTATTGCAAGGTTTAAATACAATTGCATTTAAACTAACTATAAGGAAGTGGCTATTTACACACTAATTAAAACAATAATTTCTATATTTAAATAACTAACAATTAATAAAGGCAATACATGTTTTACTTAGTGTTTTATATGTCAGTTCATTTGTTAAGTATTTTAGTTTGTATATACAAGTTTTTTTTTCTGTTCTTTTCTGCTGTTTGATTCCAACACGGAACAAATATTTCCGTGATGCTCGTATTATTGGCAAAGTCTGAGCGCTTATTGCGTCCTTATTAATTGTATGTCTGTAGAGTCTCTTAAGGGGCAGAATTTATTGTTAGTGCAAGTTGAGTTCATAAAACCATACTCATACTTGAATAAATATTATCAAAACGATAGGCAGAGCTTACATAAATGTTAATTGTATGCCACTACCAGCCTCATAAAGGAACGCCTTGTTTTACTTAACCGTAGTTCAATTTAATATAATCTATATATATAAAAGAAAGTCGTGTTAGTTACACTATTTATAACTCAAGAACGGCTGAACCGATTTGGCAGAAAATTGGTAAGGAGGTAGCTCAGAACCAGGAAAAACACATAGGATTCAATAAAATGCAAAAAATAATCTGAGAGGGATTTTAAAGAGGGTCGAAGTTTGTAGGGACAAGCCTCCTACCTATTGACAGTAAGAACGCATGCACTGTAATAATTGAGTGAGCACATGTGCATGTGCTATCTGTCAGTACTGTCACATTATACATTGTCATATGGTGCACTGTCATTACTTCGTTCGCTTACATATATAAACTAATAATTATTGTAATAGCTTTGGCTAATCCCTACTAATATTAGGTATAAATGCGAAAATGTGTATATACTCGTATGTACGTACCAATTTCACACTAAACCGGCTGAACCAATATTCTTTACTCATAAATCCGAAAGTGTGTATAGAGATATATCAAATCATGGCTTTGACAATTGACTGTATGCAAAGTGATGTTGTTGAGCACCTTTCGATAGATAATGTCATGGATACCGACCAAGTTTCTTCGTACCCTATAGAGTTTCTGAACTCCTTACAATTATCAGGAGTACCTTCACGCAACTTGAGACTGAACGTTGGTGTTCCAGTCCTGTTAATGCGGCATCTTAATGCACCCAAGCTTTGTAATGGCAAACGGCTACAAGTAACACCTAGGACGAAACATTATAAAAGCTATTCGCAATAAAGGGTTCCGTAGTGGAGGTATTCACTTACCATAGCCATTATCTTCGACTAACTATTAATAGTATTTCTATAAACGATAAAGCTATATTTGCGGTTTTTAAGATGTGCTTTTTTTTCAAAAAATGCTGACTACATACCGTTCAAACCAATTTTCGTTGGAAGTTTTTATTACGATCTACAGCATATATATTTTTTTTTGATTTGTCACTCTCTTACTTTAAAAGTTAGAGGGACAAACACACATTTTACCACTTTTGAACCGTATATCTTTCAAAAGATTGACATTGAGCAACAATGGTTTTAGGAACCTCAAAGTAATTTTTAACAACCCATTTTCCACATCAGTTCCTTGTATGAAGAGCCTCCCTTAATATTTTTTTTTTTTTTCTATAATGACGTAAAGCGGTTCACAGAATACATCTACCAACCAATTTTCAAATGTGTAAACTGAATAGTTTCGGCATAAAGTGGCTATGATATACGGATAGACTGACAGACATAGCGCGTCTATAAGGATTCCGTGTTTAGCCATTTTTGACTACAGAACTCTAAAAATACTGTTTACAGAAATGTTTTAAATACATACTTCTTGCGGTTATATTTCTTATTAGTCCCTATGAACAGAATTAAAACGAAAATTACTATTGAACGATGAAGGAGTTTTGTTTTACCCCGAATTTAACGTGAGCGCAGCCGCGGGCAAAAGCTAGTATACAATAATTTTCAGCGACGTGTCTCTTGATTTAAGCACCGATAATTTAAAGCCCTACAGACGATTAGAAGTTTCTTGTTGTTTGTAGGGCTCGAAATTGTAACAATTTCACCAAATCAATGAGAGATAATCAATTTCAGAAAAAAAATATACAAAATAAGGAACATTCTAAGAAGCTTACGAGTATATTTTCAGACAAACATACATGATTACTACCACATAACGAGGACACATTTCCAACGCAATCACTAACCAAAAATATCTTCCAACGTTCCCTTCCTCCCTTCCTCAAACTACAACTTAAAAAGTCTCCCTCGTTCTACGAAATCCTTTACTAATACCAATATTTATTATACATACGTGACACGCCATTCTCACTCGAAGCTTACACTCATATTCTGCGTTTTATCTCAAACGATGGAATGTAAGAAGCAATTTATTTTTCTTAAAGACGCCGCGG
The DNA here is from genome assembly GCA_944739405.2 of Euclidia mi. Taxonomy (NCBI): domain Eukaryota; kingdom Metazoa; phylum Arthropoda; class Insecta; order Lepidoptera; family Erebidae; genus Euclidia; species Euclidia mi. The sequence continues at coordinate 11,795,899 of OX123184.2, read as the reverse complement.
TTTTATGAAGATTGATTGTCCAGCCAATGACGCAGCCCCATCTGATTGACGTTGCAATTTACTACATTGGCATTTTTAATTTATCCAATCGTTGTCTCCCTGTATTGGGGTATTCCTGAAAGCGCAACTATTTTTGAGCGCAACTAAAAAAGCGCAACTACTTTATTCCACAAAGCGCAACCACGTCGAAAAATAGTGAAGGGGCATAACAGATTCTTAAATGACTATTAAGTATCGATGGGATTTGTAAATCGTCTGCCCATTTTTTATATATTATATTATGGTGACCATTTTTAAAAGTACCAGGATTACAGAAATGAACAGAGGTTAGAAGTGTTTAAGAATCTGGTAACAAATATCAATCAGTAAAATGTTTTGAAAAGTACCAGGGTAACATAAATTAACAGAAGTTAGTAGCCTAATAAAAACCTGGTTTTAGGGTCATGAAGCAGAAATAAAGCACTGGATGGTTTAGGTAAAACTCAGGCGCACGGCAACAGCTAAAGTATACTAAAATGTCCTGTCTTATCAACTATCGATATTTTCCGTTTGTTATTAACCAGCACTATTGCATCTTGATATTTAGTTGCGCTTAGTGGAATAAAGTAGTTGCGCTTTTTTAGTTGCGCTCAAAAATAGTTGCGCTTTCAGGAATACCCCCCTGTATTGATTCACTCCGAATGGATCTATTTAAATAAGGTGTTGGGAAGTCGCAGATGGTCGCGATTTGAATAATATGCCTTTGTGTTGGAATTAGATTTATGTATTTATTTTTTGGTTGTGTTTTCTTTAAATGCTTGTGAAAAGGCATACTGAAATCCCGTCTGATGATATGTTATTATCAGAGCAATGGCCCAGAAACATTTAGTGGGTATATAAAAGAGAAAAGACAGAAGGAAAAATATGTAGGGTGTGTAAGGCTCTTATCGCGCTGCGCTGTATTGGTCTATACTCACCTATAAAAAAGCTGTTGCTTTTCTTTCTGCTTGTTTTTTCTTTGAAGTATATTTAGAAAATTTTGGAGCGGCTCGCGGCGTAAATAGTTGTTATACTTTAGAGTGCTGGGTGAACTCTCGGCGTATAAATCACTGCGATGGCACCATGTTGCCAAGTTGGTTCAGTGCCATAAGTGTATGCACTGACGTAATTACTGACCCTGAGATGTCAGATCCGAGTCTCCTGTCAGACAAACTATTGTTTCATTTTTGATATTCAAGTTGCTTGTAACGTTATAAGTTGATTGATCATTATTTTTATTGATAAGTAAGCATAGCACACACAATTGCTTTTACAGATATTGATATCAATTTCTGCAGTAACATATTCTCACAAATTCTCGAGTGAAATGAATAAATTTTTCACCATCATCGTCCCAGCCTTTTCCCGGATGCGCTCAAGACATTCGCCACAGCGTCATTTACTAATTAACTTTTCCACCGAGAACTACCTTACCGCTGCAACTCAAAGGAATAGCCATATCCTATGATTTTAAAATCATGCAATATGCCTATGCCATTGTTATTCATAAATTGTAGCTGAGAACTATCTTTCTGTCAGCTTTTATAAAAGCAACTGCATCATAATCAGACCATTTGTTTCCAATTCACTGTAAAATCAGAGATAAACATTTTATATTTCAAGTTTTATTTTCATGACTGTCAGATTTTGATCTAAGTAAATACATGATTTTGATAAACAAACACACACACCCTAATCTTATAACTACAACTATCCACATTTGTGATTAAAATATAATCATCATCTTTGTCTTGTTGGAGCTATCAACAAGACCCTCGCCGTCTTTGAATATAATCATCATTTTCATCATTGTACTAGCGTTATCGAGGTATTCAAGATTACACGCACAAGAGCACAGAGTATGCTTACTAGTCTAACCATTGACTTATAATATCACACAAAATTCATAATGCAAACATCAACATCCTTATCCCAAAAACGCCTCCGAAATAGTTTAAAAGCGAACCTGGTGCTTTAGATTAATGCGAGCGTTATCAATCGTGGGATATGAGTCTAGCATCTGCCGCCTTATAAATGGATGGTCGTGACGAACAGGTCTGCCGGCTGAACAACGTTTTACATAAGATCTGCATATTGAGCGGAGATTATTGTTGGCAGGTAAATGTTTGGGACGCGTGATGTAATTCTTAAAGTTTCGGAGATGGTACGACTTTGTAGACGAGCAGCATAAGTAATGATGACTGAAAATTGTAATGAAAAGACTCTACATTTCGTGTTTACGGTTTTTTTATCCTACAAGCAGTTCAGTCCGCGGCTATTGCTGAGAATCATTGGGATAAAACCTTAGAGGTATTGGTCTGAATAATCTTGTAGTAGAGTCTTCTGTAGAGGAATCTGGCCCTGTTTTAGGGATTTCTATTACTTCTGTTTTCGTTTACCTGGGCGCTAAGAGACTTTGTTTACATCATTGTGCCTCACAGTAGGCTGCTGCTAATAATTCAACATGCACTGCTAAAAAAGTACTGTAAGTAATATATTGTGATCAGCAGTGTGTCGTTTCGTTCCGTTCATGCGTCGCACTGCTTTCAAGCAACCACTTCTGTATTGAAGAATATAGCTTATCTACGAACGTGCGCATAACACACCCGGCTGTCGTAAAGTTTCCGCAATTAACCGTCTAAAACGAAAGCACAGTACAATGAAACATTATCGTGCTATATTATTCCAATTAACAAAACACTTATCAATTCCATAGTTTCGTACATGTTTACACAAAACAAATCACACGTAAATAGTAATTATTACGTACACACCGCCATTATACGGTAAAAGGTTAATAGCGCATAAACCACACAAACCGCGCAATGTGAAACTCTAAAAACAATATTAATTTGATAAAATCAACCATATTTATCCATTTAATCCTCATCAAATTATTCCAAAGAATTTACTTCGTAAATAAAATTAAAACACATTTTGTACACGAAAGGGTCTGGGAAATGGTAACTATGAGACTTATTTATGGAAGATCGGAATCAAATGGTGTTGTATTCCTTCGTCGGGTTGAAGCTTTAACTCAAAATGGACAAACTGGAAGAACAACCTCAAGTTGAGTAAGCAATAATTAAAGTCAAAACACTGCCTTGCTTGGAGGCAGCCATTAATTCAGCGAATGAGGTGCAGTTAGTTTGTCTTTCAAGTGATTGTCGCGGTATGACCTTTCATGGTATATATATTCTTATCAGAAAGTCACAATCAATTTGCCAGGTTTGTAATACCATCGTTAAGATCTAAAGATTATGACAACATTTAAAAATCGTCTTGAAGTTTTTTTTAACTAACAGTGGGTCCACATATACATAGATTTCGTCGCGAATCCATTTGCTTGCACAAGAACGGTGAACCAAACGAGTGCCATACGGAGAGTGATTTTCTCAAGTTTCTGTCATCGCTCTTTGTACTAGTCGTAACATAATACGATAGTTGTTAATAACTACACGCGCGATCGTTACTCATACGAAAAACTCATCAGATATACATATATGTATAGTAATTATGAATACGTGTAAATGTTATACAAATGGCTGGTAATCGCGAATTTCTTTCCAATTTTGTTTGCAGAATGACGAATCAGATCTATAAGACAAATGTGAGTGGGCAAGTCGGTCGCGGCAGACCTCGTCGCACATTCCTCGACCAAAATTGGGGACGTCCTAAAAACGGCAAGATCCGAGATGCCAGAAACCGGCGAGCGTGTATGAAAAGAGTAATGAGTGTAGTGGAAGTGTGTGAGGTTTGTAAGTACAGAAAAAAGTGGCGTTCCGTTGTCTCTGCCTACCCCGACGGGAAACGGCGTGAGTATATGTATCTATGTATGTATTACCTAAAGTCCAATCTTGCCCTACTAAAAGACGATTACCCGAAACAGCGCGAAAATTATAACTACGAGAGATACGTAGTAAAATGAATGATATTTGTATGCTATCACGTAATATTCATAAGCGCATGTAAAACGTTGACTCTATGGCCTCACTGTCAGTTTGATTGGGCCAAAGAAACAAAAGACAGGCAATTTATTATGAGCCCGATGAGTCAAGGATAATAAAGGATTTTCTAATATTTCAAACTCGAAAATTTAATAGGCGTCCAGAATTCCTTCGTAAACGATTTCTATTGCCTATTTATTGTTGGATCATTTGGAGAGGAAATTTACAAAATACTACAATACTGGGTAATTAAACGTCTTTGAATAGGATTTCTAAGTGAGAATCAAGTGTTTAAGAGGCTCTGGCATCTGAATTTGGTTTAAAGTGTCTTGAGTTTATTTTGTTTTTGCGTCATGCTTGTATCCCCGAAGGGGTAGGCCGAGGTGTAATATTATATTCACATTTCGCCTTATTAATTTCTAGGTCCCACGTAATAGGGGGTGAGGCTATTTTCGTTACCGGGCGCATTGCCAGACTCCATGCTGCTACTGAGAATTCGGAAAACTCAGTAATACCTTTGCCTGTCTCGGTAATCGGACCCGAGACTTCTCGATTAGCAGTCGCATACGCTACCACTGGACCACGGCGCCAGTCAAAAAGTGAATATATAGCAGACTAAATTTAGTTATAATAACCAAATAGTTATCTCTGTATAATGTATGCATGGTTAGGATGTTAATTTATCTGTTCCTGCCCAAAAAACTGTCTGTCTCTGCCTGCATCTAGTTTTGAAGTTCGTGCGTTCATTTTGTCATTGCTGTAATGCTATCCTTTTGCTAACATCTATGATGCAGTAAAGTCTCTTGATTAATACCTACTTAACTTTTTGTTTTTTTTGGTGTCAGGTTGGAAAATCCTCATGGAGTCCCTCCGCCCTGGGGGATGGGTGAAGGGGATTGTCAGACTCTTACTGACTAAAAACCAACCCGTGTGCCTCATGTACCCGTGTGTCGAAGGGATGGGTTTCGCCCAAGCATACATCGCAACCCCCCGTCGGGTATTGGCCCGCCAGATGGTCCGGCGGGCCCCGAACAAAACCCCCTTGGCGGCGGATGATGGTGTTGGGCTCCGCCGCCAAAACACCAAGCGGCCGCAGAGTATAGGGAGGACGGCAACGCAACACCGCATCTCCTCTTCCTCTGCGGCCCCACCGCGGCGCATCGAATGGTGCGCCCCCATTTGGTCGCGGGAGATAGGGCGCACGGCAACGCAACACCGACACGCCTCTCCTCCCGCGACCACGCCCGACTGCGAGGGACAGACAGAAGTGTCCCCCGCACCCGCACCGTTGGACGCATCCTGCGCGGGCCCCGTCAAGCCCACGTGGAGCGTCCCCTCCTGGATCCCTCTTAGCTTCACCGCGGGGTTCCAAGCTACGGTTACTGAGCCCCCCCACCACGACAAGGTGGAGATCCCGCGGGGGGGATACCTACTTAACCTGCTAGCTTTGAAGTTAACTATTCACAATACTCAGATCACTATTAAGAACACACGGGAGTTGTAAAAGAAAGGTGTGCTCTATTTTATAAAATTTATTAGATAAATTTTCTAAACTGGTAAAGGAGAACTATCAATTCAAGGACCTTACAGGTCTATCTTCGCCGCTCAAAGCCATACTGACGAAGCGGACGTATAGAACTGGAGAGAAGTTCTCAAAGACCTGTAATAGAAAATTCTTTGCAGACACGACTTTCAGTGATGAAAAAACGAATAAAAGTATGAAAATAATACATTAATGACGCAATATTTAAGGCTTTTCAACGCTGTGCTGATTGTGTGTATGTGTGTATTTAAAACTTTATTTATTTATTTTTATTTATAGTCTCACGCCTGTATCCCCAAAGGGTAAGCACAGGTGTAAATATTACACCCACATTTCGCCATGAATTTTTAGGTCCCACGTAGGGGAGGGATGGCATAAAAGGGACATTTTTGAATTTGAGGTCCTAGTAAGTGATTGAGAAAATATTTGGAATAGGTTGGATTCGAATAAAGCGTTTATTATTAAATTATTGGAATGAAATGCAATAATTGTCATTAATCAACTCTTAGTTATTTATTAAGGCATTTTAAAAAATTGTGTATTTTGTCCCTTTCATAAATGAGTAGTATTGAAAGGGACGCAGTAATTTATGAAAGGGACAGCAACTAATTTCGAGGAAATATGTGTACATTAACTAATTAGATATGTTATAAATCAAATTTAAAAGTGAGTATTGTCATCATTAAATGTCACCGTATTTATCTTCATTCAAGACTAATATAATAATCGCTTTTATTTAACCTAAATAGAAATTAACAATATTAAAATGTTTTTTGAGATAACATAAACTTAAAAAAATATTAATAGCTTTTCTTAAGAAACTTATAATTAGTTTCTTTATAATTAACAAGAAATTAAACATTTATATAAAACAAATTAAGGACATTCAGAAGCTTTAGCTTTTGCGATCAATCTATGCAGATGGGTTTTGCTAACATATTATGCATTTCGCACAGAAATGCCTTATTATAATACTTCATTAACCACCTCTTCAATTTTGTGAGCATCGACACGCGTTCTCTTCTTACGTGGCATTATTGATCTGAAAAAGAAGTAAATAAAATATTACAAACGTAGTGTAAAATAGCAGGATTGAAAGGGACCGTTATGAAAGGGACGTCCCATTCATAGCCGTTTGTTGTGTCTCTTTCATAAAATATCATCTAAAATTTAAAACATAACCACAAAATCTACAATATTAGATTAAAGTTTACTGACCTTATGTTCTTGCATGTGTGGATGTCCAGCCTATTTTAAACAGTGATTCACACATAAATAAGTTCCTCGCAGAACTCGATAAAACGTTCCACAATTATAACGTAAAAAATACTTTTCAATACCAATAACAACACTGACACATATCTGCCATGTTTGAAATGACAGGAGTATGAAGTAAGCCGCGATCTAACTTGCATCAAGGTTGCCATACAACAAAAATAGTGTTGTTTCGAAATAGTTTTTATTTTACCGGTAATTTGAATTGTCCCTTTCAACACGTGTCCCTTTCATGCCACCTCTCCCCTAATAGGGGGCGAGCCTATTGCCGTTACCGGGCACATCACCAGACTCTGGGCTGCTACTGAGTATTCGGAAAAACCCAGTAACACTTGCTCGACCCGGGAATCGAACCCGGAACCTCCGATCAGCAGTCGCATACGCTATCCACTGGACCACGGAGGCAAACTTTATATGATACAAAAATAATAATCTCACGTTTAAATCATGTTAATGCGAATAATAGATTTTTTTTTTAATACGGGACGTATTACGTAGGCATTATATTTCATACGAGAGTAGTTATTTGGCAATCAAAACAGAGCACAACAACGGATTCAAATTCAATTTAATGTCAAACATCGGTCCACTTCTCGTTGATAAAACAAAGCGTAGCTCTGCCTTTTTAATCAATGTGCCGATCAAATTTAGTGTACTGTTTTCAAATTAAATTGATAGTTCAAGCACAGTGTTCGGTGCTCGTAAGCTAATTGACAGAAAAAATCAAGAAAACGTGGCTCTCGATTCGTGATTTTGTCATACTTAAACTATGCAATTTTGATTTGATTTAGACCTTCTTAAAGCTTTTGATTATATATAATGCTAGCTGAGAATTTAAGTTTACCAAAGATTACAAAAAGCTCACAAAGAATCTTCATACAAAGCTTTCAAAGTAACCCACACTTAAACTATCATAAAGCTAAATCTACTAAAACTGAACTACACATCCTAGGAACATGAATAAAGAATAAGTTCACCGCTCGTAGTTCACAGCACCTTAAATATAAGTACTATAACGAACCTAAATATGGCAAAACATCCTCTAAACAGTTCCTAACAATTATTTAAACACTAGCAGTTTAACTTTTATATAATCATACGTTTTGCATTGAAAATTATAACTTAAAAGCAACTCTTTGTTTTATGTAGTAAAGTATAAATTTCTTTGTAACTTCTGTTCATGCTTAACACATTACAAAATAGCTGTGCTCATCCGTCCGTTTACCAAGCGTTTTCATTTGAAAACCGCAGGAGAGTCGCTGAAATGCCGGATTCGTTTTACTAGATTTGGCATTCTTCCAAATTTGCTGTAGTAAATAAATTATGACGCGAAATATACGTAGGCTGCACTGAGATGTTTAGATAAGTTTTTTATGTTGGTCCGACCATTTTTATGGAGCGCTTAACGGTTGAAGTGGTTTGGGTGGTGCGCCATTACTTGGCTTTATAATGTTATTTCATATTTTAGGGTACTCCTCAACACGCAACTATTTTAAAGCGCACGCCACAAACCACAATTAATATTCCTCGGAGCGCAACTATTAGTTTTGTTGCGTGTGCAAAATTCAAACTAAAATAGGTATTATAATTTTGCTCCTCGAAAGCAAACACGGTGAACAGTAGAGTAAGGGGCATGATGGATTCATAAACGATAATTATAGATATACATGTTTTGACTAAGCTCTTCTCTAGTGCCAAAATTTTGCGGTAGACGGCTTCGTCTGCTTAAAAAAGCTCCTGTGTTTTGGTCATTATATGATCAGTCTTTGGCAGTGAAAAACATAATGAAGTTTAATCATCTTAATATATAAAATCCTTGCGTTACTGACTGACTGACAGACACGCTACAGCCGAAACTATTGGGCGCAGGAAGCTGAAATTTGGCATGTATGTTCCTTGCGGACCGTAGAGGTGCACTAAGAAGGGATTTCCCGAAGTTCCCACGGGATCGGCCAAAACGGGTAAATTTAAAAAAAATGCAGGCGTAGCTGCTGGCGTCTTCTAGTATGCGAATAAGCGCATCAAGAAAAACTTAGAGGGTTAGTTATTTCATCTGCATAATGAAACTGACCACGTTACTAGGTCAGTGAACATAACTCGTCTAAGAAATTTATGAACACTTTTTTTTAAGAAAATCTAGTACAGCGGATTTCATTAATAATTATTCTAGTAACTAGCCCGGCCAAAGTTAGTCAAGCTTCTTGTGTAAGATGTTGGTTTATTTCGATTGTGCAGCGGCTACGAATCGGTTTCATTTATATTTTTTTTGAATGTTTAGCTACATCTTTTACGTCATTTCGTATTTTACCTAATTATGCAAGATGTCCGCCTAACTCAAAGTTTAAAACAAACACAATGATTGTTTCATAAGACTACTCTCAGACGTTTCTTTGGATATTCGTCATGTTTAATTCTGCCCGGTCCAGAATTTCTTTGTCACGAAGCTCATACTCAAATAGTCCAAGCAAAATTATTCTTAGGAACATTAATTAAAACAAATAATCAACTTATTCTAACTTGGTTCTGAATGAAAATTTTTTTTCAAAAACCCTAATTAATAAACGTTCTTTGTCCTTTGGATACAATGCCTTTTGCCTTGACCATTAATTTAGGAGGCCATATTAGTGTATTATTAATGTTTATTAATTAAAACAGAGACCCTTTTGTTCATCGATTATTCCGAGACAAGACTTTGTCTTTTTTTGGTTTTGACCAATCTTAATTTCCCAACTATGAACAATTAGCCTCATATTATACTATTATTGTGACATTCTATTTCAGTAGCAATAGGACAGGTACTCAATACAATGTAAAATTAAATTGGTAAGCTTTACGAGTAATGTGCTCTGTCGATACTGTTAGGCCCTTATACTATACCACCAGATTTAGAGTTCGATTTAAACCTTAAAGTAAAGCTTTAAGTTCGCCATTAATTTTCTTTATTCCAACGAATTTGAAAAGATATATTTTTAGAACAGTTTATTCGGAGTCTATAATAGCTCTTACATAGGGGTGGCTAGAACTGGGATTCAAACTATATTACGTAGTCTTTGTTTTGTAATATAATCTGATGTATAATAATTATTATATCGATGTGAGTATACTACTTCAGATAATATAATACTATTCCAAGTTATTCACACGTATATTCATTAGCTCATGAATGGGTATTCAAATTCACATCAGTTCAATTTTAAAATTCCAGAATGATATGACTTCAACACTAATATATTCAAGCAAGAAAGTACTAAGGAACGAATCGCAGCTTGAAAATACAAAGTTACAATTTTTTTTTTCCATGAATAACATTTTCCTATTCCGCTAAAGTGGAACGCGAACCGAAATGGCCAGTTCCCGTGTAATGCTCGCTTTTCTGGCGGTTATCAAATACAATACTTTGGTTTCTATGCGGCAACGCAAGATTTTTGATCAGGCATTACTAGGTTTTTTATCTTTACATTGTACGCTGCAATCGTGCTTTACCAAATCGATACCTACTATGAAATAAAGTCTCTTTTTCGTCCTGTTGTCTGTACGTCATCATACATGCATAGGGTATAGTCTGCTTATGGGCCAGTAAGACGTATAGATGTGAGGCTTATTTGGATAAGCATATATTAATGTACCCTATATTAAAATATCTCTAGATAAGTTTTGAATCACACAAAATGTTGTACCGTACTTGTTGGCTATAGAGAACATACTGTGTGTTTCCTTTCGATGTCTACTGCTGGACTCAAGCCTCTGCCATTTTACTTGATAGTGGCACTGTGAGTCAAAAAGGGCAAATGGTCTACTATACCACAATGGCATGCTGGGTTAGCACAGCGTTGGGTGTCGAATTTCTGTATCTTTGCAAAGATATAAATAATTCGTTGACTGCACTATGGGCGTAGTGGTTTAAGCGGCTGCCTTGCCGCATGGCACTGCGTCAAGTGTTGTGGGTTCGACCGCCACACGAGATAACACTTTGTGTGATCCATAAATTGTTGTTTCGAATCTGGGTGTTCATGGTGTCCATTAGTTGTATGTTTGTAAAGTCCCCAGCGACACAGGATTTAGGCCTAATGTTGAGTTGTCTTAAAAAAAGTCGTGTATTTTGGTTAGCCGTCGGTTACGATACGACTACCTACGAAATGAAATGGTGTAGTGACATGTTGCATTCTTAATCCGTCACCATTCGGACATGAAGGTATGTGTAACATTAATTGACGTAGATGAACGTAGAGATTGATTTTATGGGTGGAATCAAACATCATCCACTGCTCGTTTAGTCAATGCCACTAACCTAATTCCACGAGCAAGCCGACTAGCGTACCCTTTACATCGTAATCCTACAGTTACTGTATTCGAGCAATTAGTAGTTACAGTGAAATAAACTCCTGTATTTGGACAGCCGTGTAAAAAGCAATCACATTTATTCAAACAAAAGCGTAACACAGCTTGTAAATCAGTGAAACGAGTAAGCAAATCTAAAAGCAAAGAAAATATTTAAAAATTACAAAACAACCTTAAACATTTACCACAATAGCTTTAAGTCGTAAGTAATTTATCTTGCCGACGGAGCCGAGGCAAACAAAAAGGAGAAATAACAGTGTCTATCGCAGTCTCAACACTATTCATTCGACAACAAAAGAATTCGACATAATTTGGTGGTTATCCAAGTAGTGTCCCGGGCTTAACTGACAGCTGCGGATAGTGATGGGACACACCGGACTTGTGCCCGGGAAGTCACAAATTAACCGGCAACATTAACGTGGCGGGAAGTAACTAATGTTCAAAGTATGTTTGTTTGTCGTACATTTGCTTCCCGCTGAATTCAGTATCAGATCTATTCGTGGATTTAGAAAATAATATTTAACTTAAGACATAAAAATGTTACAAAATACTAAAGAAATCGTGAAGAAAAAAATCGTCATTTGCAATAAGACCGCCCTTGTACCATTAAGTGTTACGATATTTATTTGAGTTATTGTCATTCTGCTTTTTTTTTACTAATGTGAACGAAGACTGTGTATTTCTTAACCATAGCCTTCGTAATATAATTGGAAATGTAACTAAATCACTGAAACAATAAAAGCAAAGAAAACAATTTATCACACTTAAATAGAGGTTGAACTTAACTCTAGTAATAGATAGCTGTCGATTTTAATAAATTAAAAACTGATTTTCAATTTGAAAAACCACCGCGTATAAAATAGAAATACATATTTATTTAAGCCCACTCGCCTAAAAATCCAGATATCAAAAACAGCCGAAGCTGCAAAAATAACGTTAAAATACTGTATTATTTAAAGCCAAAACCTGTCTATGGCGGTTCTGATTCTAACATTTCATAGAAACTCCAATACAGATTTAGATTGGCTTGTTTACAAGTTCTACGTATAAAAAATACGTTTTCCGTAAGGCAATGGTATTACTATTCTGGGAAACCTTTCTGTAAGTAGCACAGGATAAATCCTAGATTAACACAGCGCTTAATACTTCTGCTAAAATTAACCGCGTCCGGTGTATGGCACAGCATTTGGGAATTACCTTTCTTTGTAAATTGTAGACACTTTTTGAGATAGTTGAGGAATCTAAGCTTTGCGCATGCATGACCTTGGGTGCAGTATAGTTTAGCGATTGGTATATCAGCATTAATTAACACACATGGCTGAATCTAGTTCAGAATTTGTCAGGTCACAGGTATCAAAAACCTGTTTTTAGCTGAAATCTCAATCATCCTGCGCTAACAAAAATATAGCAAGTATTGTCAGATGGCGATTTCATTAAGGAATAGCTTCAATAAATCAAAATGACTAATCTTCGTATAATTTTCGAAGTGACACCAAGTGTAAAGCTAGTATCCAATAAATATTTCTCACTAATAGTAGTCTGTCTGAAAGCGAAGCGTGATCCCTGTCAGGATCCCTTTTCGAAGAAGGCTCGATCTTTGCGACCCCTATGTGATTTGAATACATATTCTTAGCAGGTTCGAATATCTTATGCCGAATGTGAAAAATAATATTTACCAAACATTTCACATTTGCAGCAGGTAGCAGCATTTCTTTTCTTTAGAAAATATATATTTCAGAATTTGTCGGTATGAGATTCTGATAAATAATTGCTCATCTGCTTAGAAAGTATTTGTACTAGATTTTTGCATCTCATTGTACTTTTTAAATTCGTCTTACTTCCTTTTCAGTACATTCTTAGTCGTTATTTCCACATGCTCGAATCACTTAACTGCAATTTTTGCGCCTTTTTTTTCCAACATCTAGTTCGTTTAAGAGGTGATTTCTCTGACATCTGTCTTATTGGAAATATGACTAATTATACCTCATCATACTCCGCAGTCCTCAGCTTTTCGCTGTCCCCTGCAGCACGATTATATTAATTTATATTATTATTTTTTTGCGTGTGTGTCGTAAGCCCACGAAATGAAATGGGATATTAACACTGAGTATTTTAATCTCTACACGGACAAATTACTTCCTGAAATCATAAAAATAACTTCTCCCAAAACTTATATACCAGAATTTGGTAAACAAAGCGCACAACACTGTTTCCAGGATGCTTACTGTGAGTATTATTAGGGAGAGCCTTGACTCAAAGCGGAGAGGACTCGTTTTATTACAGCTTTTACGATGTCAAGAGGAATTTATCGGACTGTGACTGTTTGTTGCCATGGTATATAATGCTGCCTTGAAATTAGCGGATGTATTCTATACTTTGTTCCATTTATTCGTCATCTCTCTGAAGAAATGTCTTTAGATTTGTGAATGACTTTCTGTGTTCAGAATGTTTTAAATAGATTAAATGCGATGTATTTTTATGAATGTTGAATGAATAAGCTAAGATCGCTGTGGTATTTATAGAGACTTACGTTTTATTTTTGAAAGCTTTCTTTTTAAAAATAGGCTCGGCTGAAATCTAATGATACCTGCTCTCGACTTGACTTGCTGTAAGAGTCGCTCACCGTGGTTATCACAAAGCGCCTCGACTAGCTTTATTAAATACCATTTTATAATAACCATTTTTTTAAACATGTATTTTATAATTTTTAAATATTTTTTAGGTTATTTTGCCCAATAACCCCTTGTACCCTAATTTACTTATTGCTTAGTAATGGATAAAAAATTTACCTCCTGTAACCTGGGCAATTTACCACCTATAAAAATGTATCACATGGCGAAATATGGGTATAATAACACCTAACCTATAGTAAGGGATATCCCAACGGGAATACAGAAATGAGTCTATAAAAATACAAAGTTAGGTAGATGGAGAACAATTATGGTAACTGTGTCAGCCATAATTACTGTTGAAGTACATAGTATAAGAGCGGTTTCAGACTAGCGTGTTATACGCGCGTATAAGCTTGTTTTTGGCACACGCGACGCTCGTATGAGCGTTGGCCCGCTTCTAAGCTCGTATTAGCGCAAGCCGCGAGAATCCATGTTGATACTGACATGATATCACTACAATTTCGAGCGAACACGCCGAAATATGGCCGTTTACGCGAGTCCGTTTTTTAACCGCGTAATGTAGCGCTCGTGTAAGCGCGTATACTGAAACGACCGTATACGCACAGAAAATGTGCTAATTTAATACCGCCCTAAACTATAACTTTGGATTAAATAGACATAGATAGCTTTACAATATAGAGTGTAGGTACTCTATATCTATAGCTATCTAGTTTGTCTTCACTTTTGTTGAATTTGAAATTACCTGTCCTTGACAAAGACAACAATGCCTTGTACATTGCTAAACTGGGTTTAAACTAATCAACAGTTTAATAATGTTTAGTTGTAGGAGGTATTTAAGACGGGCTTGTACTATTGATTTGTTTGTGTTGTTTGTTTAAACTACGCAACTGCTGTGACAATATATCATTTGCTGTTCAATTTTGAATGGTATATTTAGAAGACTAAACTATCTACTATCTTTAGATTAACTGCGGAATTCAATGTTTGAAATATAGATAGATCTGTAGATTTGAGATTCGTTTTTGACATAAGCTCCATACAAAATATGTCAAACACGAACCTAAAATCTACAGATCTATCTATAGTTCGAATACTGAAAATGGCCGTATATTGTTTCTAAAACTGTTTGCATAACCTCAAAGTAGTATAAGTAATTTGAAAGTCTGCAGTCAACGCGTAGAAAGATAAATAATTATTATGAGATAATATTTGAGAATCAAAAAAATATTTAACACGTGGGATGTCCTGGTCTAAAATGCATTTACTATTTTCAAGATTTAATGTAAAAAGAACCTAAGTTATAAAACTTGAATTTTCTCGCGTTTGGCATAATTATATGTCGTAAATTTTAAACCGTATAAAGTTCAGACGGTTATTTACACGTCAAATTTTTTAAAATAGCTTAGCTTTAACCTTTTCATGTGGAAAATAAATGATAATATAAGGTCGCTTTGTTTTACGAATCACTACAGCACTTTTGTATTCGTTGCACCACCATCCCGCGAAAAACAATTACGGGGTGTTATCCCTTATCAATATTCCAAACGCATATTAATGTAATTATTCAAAAATGCATGGCACGTTTGAAAACGGGGCACAAACATGCTTACCTGTAAAATCCGTTCAAAAACGTACAAAAAAGTAATATAAAGACTAAAGAGATAAAATTTTCCGTTCCAATGCGTCGGTACGTGGGGAAGGACGTTGGTCGGCTTTTCGCAAACGGCATTGAAACGCTTTAATCGGACGTATTTTAATCAAAAATAGACTAACTGGTTTTGTGTGTTTTATCTAGTTTTTGTTCATATCATTTCCTGTTTAGTAAATATATGAAACTTAGAAATTCTAAAGTGTTACTTAGTGCGAAATAATAAGAAGAAAGGACTTTGTTCATTATACACGCTGATTTTTTATTGGATTAGGAAAAAGAAACCTCATGTCCGAATTAAAATCCTTTATTCATATTCAAAATCAAAATTCATCTAGCACCTAAAACAAAAAAGTTATAAAAGTCAGTAACTGCTGGAAATACGTAGGAACGCACGATTCTCTCGGGTTAGGTATGTTCGAGCGCCGCGCGGTCGTGACCTCGCCGCGCGCGCCGGCCGCACCAACAGCTGTTACCTACAGCGGTTGTAGGTAGTTAGTGCGGACCGAGTGATACGTAATTTACTTAGAAAACACGATTTAGGTAATTACGATGCCAACAATTTTAAACACATGTTTTTCTTCTTTTGTTCTCTTTTTAAGAACCACTCCCGCACTCTAGTGCTAAATCCTGTGTTACGAGGGACATTACAAACCTACCACTAATGGACACAGAAGTCGAAACAAGAATTTATGAATCACACAAAGTTTTGTGTCAAACATCGCTTAAAGTACTACGCCAACCGTGAAGTGCAGTAATAAATAATTAGAACAATAAACGTATGTAACTAAATAGTTATACCTATTCAATAATTCCTTCGTACATTACTCGGATTTAAGAATCAAGAATCGTTGAAATTAGCTGTGGGTTCACGAAATCATAATGAACTTTTAGAAGAAACACGATAAAGTAAGAATTTTTAGTTACGTTACGTTGTTTGTCATAGGTACCTACATTATCTTTTGAATAACTAGACAAAGATTTTAACAATGGAAAAGTTTAGTACTTGCGTATTTTAACGTATTTAAAAGAATGTTACCCCAGTAGGTATTCAAAAATCATTTACCTTTGCTGTCTGCTGCCTACATCACAATCAATTGACAACTTTTCACACATTGTCTTTTAGTTTCCCTTGTGTTCACCTTATCTTATCACCTATGTATTTTAACTACACTTCGAACACGTCGCTTCTTCCGTGTTCTCTCCAAACACGTAATAATTAGGTACATAGAAACCATAATACTCGATTTATTACGTAACACGGACTCAAAGTGATGGGATAAAACGTGACATACAACTATCTCGCTGACCTAATTTCTTAAGACTGAAGTTCAAGGCTACGGACTGCCGGCCCATGAGAAATGAACCCGAACACAGTCGAACGTGATTGGACACGAGTGACGCATTCCGCCCGCGTCAAGCCAGCGCTATAATATTGGCTGGCCCTGTGTTGAAATGCAGACGGGGCCTCCCATGCAAGCGAGGCGCGCGCACAGGATTGGGGGGGGGGGGATCGCAGACGCCGCAGTTGAATGACCAATGCATAGTACATATGGGCGCACTGGAGATGGTTTGTTTTATTGTAGATCTAAGCATTTTATTTGTTGCATTTGCACTTAATTTCACATTATTTACTTTATTTATGTTTTATATATTACGCATTCGTAAATTTAACTATGACCAAATATTTACTTTATGCCTATAAGCAAATTACTTATCGTTACGGGAGTTATTGTGTTGAATATTTGTTAGTTTTGACTGCAAAACTAACATATTACAATGTGTATATTGTGAAAGTAACTGTATTTTCTCAATATACACATTGTATTAGTAACATTGTATTAATATATTACACATCTAAGGCGGCGGTCATAATAAATAAATATAATTTACTTTATAAATTTTGTCGTATCGCTAGAACAAATAAATGTTTACTGTTGTATTGTGTTATGAATGCATGCCATGTATTTCTCCGGTTGCGAATATGGGTGAGTGACTTGTATACAGTTATGGTGATATTATTTATTTACACTTATTGTCTACACAATGACCAGTAGCATATCATTTTACTACCAAAATTGCCGCGGGCTACGAACAAAGTTAAATACCTTATATAGTAATATCTTGACGGATTCTCACGATATTATTATTTTATCGGAGACATGGTTGGTACCTGACATTGAAGACCGTGAATTTATCGACTCGAGGTACTTAGTATATCGTTGTGATAGAAATCGTGTACTGTGTGGCAAATCTGACGGTGGAGGCGTGTTAATAGCGGTACGCCGTGGTTTAAACGCGACGCGTATCGTTTTAGCTAATACTACACTTTATCAGGACGATCATTACAATAACTTTATGCCATCCAATATAGACTATGTTTTGCTAAAGTTTTATTCTAAGTCTATTAATCGATATCACATTGTGTGCGGTATATACATACCACCCAATCAATCGTTAACGACATACCAAGCGTTATTCGATCTCCTTGAAAGAGAATTATCTTGTCACACTATTGGCGACATATATATGTTTGGAGATTTCAATCTGCCATATATTGAATGGATTGGACACAACACACCTGCGCTTATGCCTCGTATACACAGCAATAGTAGTTCTTTAAACAGTGTATTACTTAATTTTTTATCTACTATAAATTGTAAGCAGTATAATAATATTAAAAATAACTTAGACCGTACCTTGGACTTATTAATATCTAATAAATCATGTGAATGTGTGCTTGCCCCTATGCCATTAATACCGATAGATAATTTACACCCACCTTTTTTAACTATTACTTCGTTCGAGTTTTCTCATATAGCCATGCCTCAATTGTCGGTACCGCGATATCGTTTTATAGAAGCAGACTACTCTGCCATTAATAGGGATATTCATAAAATTATCTGGAGTACACTTCTGGCCAATATTTCTCTTGATTCTGCAATTAATCGTTTCTATGAACATATTTATGAAGTTATCAAAACTCATGTACCGGCGAGACCAGTCAAGTCCAACGAATATCCTATCTGGTTTTCTCGCCCATTGATACACATTTTTAAAAACAAAGAAAAGGCATGGGTCAAGTGGAAGAAATACAAAAATCGTTCTGACTATGAGCAATTTTCTTTATATCGTAAGAGATTCAAGGCACTCTCTGCTGATTGCTTTAATATATATCTACATTCAATTGAAACTAGTCTAAAAAAAGATATAAAACATTTCTGGTCGTTTGTAAAAAGCCGAACAACTAATGGAGGTATACCCAACACTATGTCTTATAACAATGAGGAATGTACCGGTCCCTTGCATGTTTGTAAGTTATTCTCAAAGTTCTTCAGCTCGGTTTATGAACCTATTAATAATACATTTACCGAAAGCTTGGAGGCACCGATACACAGTCAAGTCATTTTATCTAATCTGTCGTTCTCTAAAGATACTGTAGCTTCTTCACTGAAGTCTTTAGACATAACTAAAGGTTCTGGTCCGGACGGGATACCCCCTTTCTTCCTGAAACATACCGCTGAGTCGTTGAGTGTACCACTTTCTTATTTATTTAACCGTAGCCTTAAGGAAGGTATTATGCCTCAAGCATGGAAGACTGCTAATATCACGCCAGTATTTAAAGGTGGCATCAAAAATGATATATCTAATTATCGTCCAATATCATTGCTGTCAGCCATGTCAAAAGTCTTGGAGAAATTGGTCCACAATGCGGTTTACCCTACGTTGCACAATATCCTAATTCCTGAGCAACATGGGTTTGTTCAAAATCGCTCCACATTAAGTAATCTAGTCTTGTACTCAAATTTTTTATTTGAATGTATGGATAACCAACTACAGGTTGACTCAATCTACACTGATTTTTGCAAGGCTTTTGACAAGGTTGACCATGCAATGCTTTTGCAAAAAATCGAGTATAACGGCATTCGTGGTAATCTACTTCGTTGGCTTGCATCGTATGTCCAAAATAGAACTCAAAAGGTAGTGGTCCAGGGGTTCTCCTCTGATATCACCACCGTTACTTCCGGTGTACCTCAGGGGTCCATCTTGGGTCCTCTGCTCTTTGTTTTATTCATAAATGACATTAACAAATGCTTCTTAAACAGTCAGTTTTTGCTGTACGCCGATGACTTAAAGGTTTTTAGAAAAATAAGATCTGTTGAAGATTGTGTCAAATTGCAAGAGGATCTAGATAGATTCTCAGTCTATTGCCTTGCTAACAAACTTCATTTAAGCCTTTCTAAGTGCAAATCAATCACTTTTACCAAGAAAATAAATGTCATCAATTATTCTTACTCTCTTTCTGGTACCGCCTTAGATAAAGTCTCATTAATTAAAGACCTGGGCGTTCATTTTGACTCAAAACTACACTTTGATGCACACGTAGATTATATCACAGCCAAGGCCTTTAAACTTTTTGGTTTTGTTAGACGTACCTGTACCTTGTTCAAGAAGTCCGCTACTTTATTGTTATTATACAAGTCCCTCATTCGGTCGCAGCTGGAGTACGCCACGTGTATTTGGAACCCATTATATGACAAATATAATGACCAAATAGAATCAGTACAACGCAAATTTCTACGTTACTTGAATTATAAAGTTGAACGGAAACGGCTACCATATGAAATACTTCTCAAAAAATTTTCTCTCATGACTCTTAAACATAGAAGAATGTACCTTGACCAAATGTTTCTTTACAAGATTTGTCAAAATAAACTAGATTGTGATAAGTTGATAAACCAAATATATTTTCGCATACCTAGTCGCTCGCAACGTATCCGTGACACCTACGTTCATAAACTATTTGCTCCTATACCGAGCAGGACAAACGCTGGTGAGCGGGCGCCTTTAAGACGTATAATGAAAAGTTATAACGATAATTTCACTGATGTTGATATATTTGCCTTGTCCCTATTTCAGTTTAAAAAACAGCTAATGAATAAATTGGTGTAATGTTTATCAAAAATATTTTAATATTATACACAAATAAAACATAACATATACCTACTGTACATTACCTATAATGTCTTAAATTTACCTCTTAATATTAAATATCTATTGTCTTTCAATGGCACCTGTTTGCTATAGTTGCTTGCTACTTGTTAAGTTCACTTAAATATGTTAAGTTGTAGATAACGGTGTTGGTTGCGTGATTACATAAGTATATTTTAAGGATTAATACTGTATTAGAATTAAGCACATTACGCAATTGTTTGTTATCTCAAAGAAAATAAAATAAAATAAAAATAAACGTAGAGCAGAGCCATCTAGATGACTAAATGATAACTAAACCGGAAGTTAATATTATTTTAATGTAATTTTAACTAAATAACCAGTAAAATATTAATTAAATTTGCTTGTAATTAATATTATATAAATTGTGTTACATTTCTGTATTTACATATATTTCTTAACGCAGTATTGGTTGATATCGTTTTTAATAGTTTGGCTAACTTTGTTGCCCGCCAACACATTTTTGTAATTTTATAACTAATTAAATTTATCAAGACGTATTTCAACGCTTTAGCTAAAGGAACTGTAATTCTATATTGTTTCTTAATTATAAAGATTAATTGAAAGCTCTAACATACGATAATTTAAATATTATGTATTATTGAATATGTTTTGATACTAAGTTATGTTGATGCGACGGCGGGCGGCCATGACACTTTTGGTTCGGACATTCGTAAATCGTATCGTATCGTGATTCAAGAAATATATTGCAGTTAACAGTGAATTTAACTAGTTTCATTTATGGTTCCTGGGGTGTCCTGACGAGTGAGGGTGCCCAGGCGCCGATAGCAGCGGTTGGGATAAACGCCCCCTAAGAGACTGCGGGATCTACGGTTGGCGCGAAAGTAATGGATCTCTTGGCTTGGCCGCCAATTCCAATGATGCCCTGAAGACTGATGCGACAAGCACTTGGAAGCCGTGTTTGGCGCTTGTCAACCCTGTTCGGAGACCGCACGGTGTGTCGGAGTTATCGTACGAGCGAGAGCGACTACGCCGGTCACCGGGATGAGGGTGTGCTGTGGCGCGAACGCTGTTCTGCTTTGAGCTCTACCAGAGGTTGCAGATGCGGGTTGTTGATGCACTGACAGAGGTATTTATCCAGAGCTGATTTGATTAGAGTTTTTGAGAAGCATCCTTTAACATTTTATTAATCATGGTGCTGTTTGTTTACATGATTACCTATTGCCCCCGTAAGGATTACCAGATAAACATACAGTAAATATGAAGTTACTGTTGTTTATCCACGTTTGGTACATAACAGCGCTACTGTGCTTATAGTCACGTCGACCATGTCGAAAAGTTTCTGTAAAACTCGACATCAGAGATGGTCACACACTTGTATTACACAAGAAAGAGAAAATAACTTTGTTGTTAAGTGGTTCTACTAATGTTATTATTAGTAAATAACAGTATAACTGAACTTTTGAAGTTGAAGCTCTGATATAGATCCATTGTATAAATTACCTGATTTGCTTTCAGTTTAAATAAGCTAATTTATGTGCTGAATATGCATTCAATTGGTAGTCAGTAGGTTATCTCAGTGGTAAAACATTAAAACTAATATTTGTAAAGTTACAAAATAGGTTGTAATAAATATTTGTGGACTCTGTTGGTGCCTACATGATTTCCTTTTAACATAATGTTGAAATTGTTATGTCAACTTTGAGCTCAAGTTAAGGTAATATAATAACAGACAACGGAACCCTACTTAATTATCTTAATATTTGTCGTTTAATTTTAAACCTGTATGGAATGATTTGTCCCAACCATAATGATAAGTACTTGCTTAACCCTAGAAGCTAGAAACATGAGATCTGGATAGTGATTCCTTTATGGCCATAGGCATTCACTTAGGTTCTATAATAGTCCACCTCTAAGCATTTTAGGTTGAAAGTCTTAAGACAGATGACTGCTAACCTTTTATAAATTCCAAGCCTTAGTGTTATACTTGGTAAATACAATTTATTTTATTTGTGAGTTCATTTGTAAAGTTAGTGGCATCTATATTCAAGATGACAATCAGTGATAAACCAATAAAATTTAGTGCCAACCTTATTGCTTAGCTTTTGTGGGATACAAGACAGTTAGGAATATGATTATTACGATAATGATGTGGGTTTAAAGAACATGATGTGAAAATCCATGTCTCTTTTCCCATTTAGCTGTATCTATTCTTAGCAAATAAAAGTAATTTTATGAACTACTCATGCTTTATTTCCAAGTCAGTTATGATTAGAGTCAGTTTGAGTTTATTTACTCAGATAAACAATTATTAGTTGTGTATGAATGAATAAGAGTTACATTAACATCACATGTTAACAGTTTAAAATAAATATTGACATTATATAGAAAAATCTCCTTAAATATAATGTCAAATAGATATAAACTCACCACCATATTTACCATACACATTAAAAAATAATAAAACAAAATATAAAATTAAAGTTGAATTACCTAATGAAAGAGTTAATGTGTAGAGAAATCATAAATAAAAACATTTATTTCAGAAAAGAAAGGTCTATTTATATAAATAAAATGTTGAATTCATTATAAAATACCAATATCTGAATGACTTTATTAACTTTTATATTATGGTTGATTGTAGTAAATTCCTTTACTGAGCGGAATCATTTTTAGAAATAAGAAAGCACTAATCTTGCTTTGAAATACCGGTATCTTGTAAATTTCTCTTTTATGGCTCAATGGGCAAACAGAGAATTTCACAGCTTGCACTATACTTAAAAATATTCAATAATGGATTCAACTTGTTCTTACATGAGTAATAATTATAGAACTGGTATTTTTGAAATCCTTGAATCTACAACATGGTTTGAAATCATTTCATATTTATGATCAT
Organism: Euclidia mi; assembly: GCA_944739405.2. Lineage (NCBI taxonomy): Eukaryota > Metazoa > Arthropoda > Insecta > Lepidoptera > Erebidae > Euclidia > Euclidia mi. Next base: position 11,772,627 of record OX123184.2, on the reverse strand, counting down.
CATCCACAGTCTGACTGTTCACGGCTGAACATAGGCCTCTCCTTGTTATCGCCATATTGTTTTCCTGTTTGATGTGAATAAAACTTATTTTGAATATATTAAGTTTTAACTGTTTTATCAAAATTACAAATGGGTATCCTGATAACTTTAATATTTGATTATCTAAAATGGCACTGTCAGACAGAACCTGAGAAAATTCAGTGTCTTTAGTATTTTACCTTAGGTGTAAAATATGGGCTCCAACACTGTTGTAGCAAAGCTAACTTACAGACCAACGCACATGTTGAACATGCCTGATATATAGATATAGCCTAATAGGCCGCACCACTTTGCAAGAGTAGAATTTTATTTCATCTACAGTTACAAAGGTTCATGGAACTAATACTTGGGTGGGAAATGTTGCCCACCACCTGCCTTTTGAGTGTTACAGGTTGAAGATGACATCCTGGTAGATGACCTGGACTTAGCATGAAGAGAGGATGGACGAGCGGTCCTTTACTGATTAATATTTATGGATGACGGTGGCCCACCCCTTTGACGTCGGTTGTTTCGTCTGTGGGCTATGCGCACACATGCCGCATGAGCGCTGTACTAAGCTAGACTCCAGCATTGTTTACTAACCTTTGTTGCTGATCAATATCAACAACTGTATGAGCAGTCGACCGTATGGGCGTATAATGACTAAACTGTATTTTTTGTAACTGTGTTTCATATGACTATGTTTTATATAAGTTACTGAGTTTTATATAACTGCTCTATATAACCGTGTTTTCTACAACTGTGGTTTCTATAAATGTGTTTTATATAACATACATATACATACATATCGTCACGCCTTTTATCCCCGAAGGGGTAGGCAGAGGTGTATTTCTACACCCACTTTTCGCCAGATATACTTTAGTCCCACGTAATAAGGGGCGAGCCTATTGCCGTACCGGGCACATTTCCAGACTCCGTGCTGCTACTGAGAATTTCGTGACAGAAAAACCCAATAACACTGCCCGACCCAGGAATCGAACCCGGGACCTCCCGATCCCATGCGCACATTTATGCCGCGAGACCAACGAGGCAGTCGTATAGGGTTTGATGTCGAGTTTTCCGTCTCTACGCAATGATGGTATTTGCATCGTGTTATCCCTTAGTCGCCTCTTACGACACCCACGGGATGATAGGGGGTGGTGACACTTGTATTCTATGCCGTCAACCACACAGCAAATGTGTTTTATATAAATGTTTTTTTAATATAAAATAATGTTTTATAGAACTGTGTTCTCCGTAACTGTGTTTTTGAAACTGATTTTATGACAGTGTTATTGTATTTGTGTTATTTTTCTGTGCTCTTTTAATTGTGATATTGTCATTTTGTTGAGGGCTATATCCCAGAATGGGTGATGCCGTTTGTGGGCTAGATCCCTATGTTGGTGATGCCACAAGTTGGCTTAGCCATGGGTGATGCCTGATGTTTGGGTGGCTGAACCCGGGATGGGTGATGCCGTGTGTTGGCTAGAACCCGTGATGGGTGATGCCGTGTGTTGGCTAGAACCCGTGATGGGTGATGCCGTGTGTTGGCTAGAACCCGTGATGGGTGATGCCGTGTGTTGGCTAGAACCCGTGATGGGTGATGCCGTGTGTTGGCTAGATCCCGTGATGGGTGATGCCGTGTGTTGGCTAGAACCCGTGATGGGTGATGCCGTGTGTTGGCTAGATCCCGTGATGGGTGATGCCGTGTGTTGGCTAGAACCCGTGATGGGTGATGCCGTGTGTTGGCTAGATCCCGTGATGGGTGATGCCGTGTGTTGGCTAGATCCCGTAATGGGTGATGCCGTTTGTGGGCTAGATCCCTATGTCGGTGATGCCACAAGTTGGCTTAGCCATGGGTGATGCCTGATGTTTGTAAGGCTAGATCCGAGGTGGATGATGCCTGTAGTTTGGAAGGCTAGACTCAAGATGAGCGATTGCCTGTTATTAATGTTGTAAACTATTTGTTTAAATAGTATGTTTATTAATGTGAGAATCTGTTTGAGAATTGAACTGTTCCTTGTGGTTCAGTTGTTACCATCTCTGTTTGTTAATTTTATGCAAGCTATAATTTTTAACTTTCGTTATTATGTGTGTGTAAACATATAATTGCAACTGAGATAACTGTTTGATAATATTGTACTGTCTGCTGATGATAAAATTGTTTACATTTTGTTTATAAAGTACTTTGTTAAAGCTGCAATACTTTATTTGTTTATTGTGATCACTATATTAACTTGGAAGTTTACTGTTTAAATCTAGAGAACTATTGCTGATTTTGTATTGTTTACTGATACCACATTGGTAACTGCCAGTAACTGTCTGCTGATAACAGTTCACTGATAATAACTGTGTGTTGATGTCTAAACTATTTACTTTTTCGTTTATTCTATAATAAGATTATATTGTGATAGTAATTTGGTGCTTGCTCTAGCATGATGTGCAGTAATTTGTTAATTACCCACCTGAATGTAGAGTCATAAAAACTTTATAATTTGTAATTTTCAAGCGCAGGGAGCGCGCTTGTTGTCAGTATGGCCGTATGGGCGCACTGGAGATGGTTTGTTTAATTGTAGATCTAAGCTTAAACGTAGAGCAGAGCCATCTAGATGACTAAATGATAACTAAACCGGAAGTTAATATTATTTTAATGTTATTTTAACTAAATAACCAGAAAATATTTATTAAATTTGCTTGTAATTAATATTATATAAATTGTGTTACATTTCTGTATTTACATATATTTCTTAACGCAGTATTGGTTGATATCGTTTTTAATAGTTTGGCTTACTTTGTTGCCCGCCAACACATTTTTGTAATTTTATAACTAATTAAATTTATCAAGACGTATTTCGACGCTTCAGCTAAAGGAACTGTAATTCTATATTGTTTCTTAATTATAAAGATTAATTGAAAGCTCTAACATACGATAATTTAAATATTATGTATTATTGAATATGTTTTGATACTAAGTTATGTTGATGCGACGGCGGGCGGCCGGTGACACTTTTGGTTCGGACATTCGTAAATCGTATCGTATCGTGATTCAAGAAATATATTGCAGTTAACAGTGAATTTAACTAGTTTCACTTATGGTTCCTAGGGTGTCCTGACGAGTGAGGGTGCCCAGGCGCCGATATACACTATGTATGTATATGACACGGTCGAACGGATTTCGTTAGCGCGAATGGTGATACTTCGTGCTCTCGAACTATTAAATTATTTATTTTCTCAATACTTTTTTAGCTTATATTTCAAATATTATTAGCTGGTTAGGTTCTGTCTAGAATTTGGCTAGAAGGAGCTGGGATTAATTGCAGCAGATTTGTGGAAGCGTGACTCTATTCATCAGCCCTTGTCAGCCACAACAAATCTCAGACATAAATGTACTGTGTTGCACAGCGAATACAAGTAATCTTAATATTAATGTCTTACCAAATATCTCTTGAGTGGAGTCCTGGAGGCAAGCTAGACATACACGAGACTAAATTGGCCAATATTAGCAAGTGAATTATCTTTACTTTACCAGACTCCAACGCGGCGTCTTCAATGCACGATGCAAGTTCACAAGATTTTTCACAAATGTTCAATATGTCACAAACCGTGCCGGGAGTAAAAAAAGCGGCAATTTAATAGATTTCACAACTATTCGCGTAGCTACAAGGATGTACTTTTCAAAAGGCGATCAATTATTTTACGTACGAGTCGACAACGTGGTAATTTTTCAAGGAAGCGAACGGAAGAGACAGTTCAGTGTGACCATTGTCAGAAATTTTCAATAGACTAAACAAAATGTTACTCAATCGATCTAATCGATTTGACTTATAATAAAAACTAATTCTATTTCAAACATCCACCCGCCCCGGACCGGCCTACCGGTCCGCTAATCGGTTGGTAGACGTGACAATGTTGCAACCGCTCTCCTCAGAATCGAACCGTCCACCAAGACCTCAGCAAATCGGGGAACTCCATCAGCCCCAGTTACCAAATGAAGGATGCGCCCCCTGCGCCATCTGAGTGGTGGAAGGTTAGCCTCCTTGATCAAAACGAGGTCTCCAATCTTGGGTGGATCGGTCTTGTCGGTCCACTTAACGCGTTGCTGGAGTATGTGCAAATATTCCAAATTCCAGCGTTTCCAAAAGCTCTGAGTAATCTGGCGTACCAATTCAAAACGCGAGAGACGACCAGGTCTCGTATCAATGTAGGGGTACTCAGGCAAGGCGACAAGTGGGCGACCAATCAAAAAATGGCACGGCGTAAGGGCCTCCAAATCATTCGGATCTGAGGAGATCGGGCACAATGGCCGAGAGTTCAAAACGGCCTCAATCTTACAAAACACAGTTGCGGGTTCCTCAAATGTAAGGACAGATTCACCGATTGTCCTGCGCAAGTGTGTTTTGGCCGATTTTATGGCGGCCTCAAATATACCACCCCAGTGTGGACAATTTGGTGGGGAAAACAACCAATTTATCCCACGTCGGGCAAGCCTATCACCTATATCAGCTTTGTTGGTTTCAAGGAAATTAACAACATCATTCAAATAATTATAGGTGCCCTTGAAGTTAGTGCCGCAGTCAGAACGGATCAAGGAAGGCATCCCTCTGCGGGATACAAATCTGTCAAATGTGGCTACAAACGCCTCGGTCGTAAGCGAGGAGACCAGTTCTAGGTGTACGGCCTTTGTGGAGAGACAAACAAAAACACACAAGTAGGCCTTAACAGTCTTGCTGTTTCGAAGTGTCGACGTTTTCACCAAAAAGGGACCTGCGAAGTCCGTGCCAACACCGTCAAACGTCCTGCTCTCAGTTACGCGATCTGCCGGTAAGTCTCCCATCAAGGGCTGCATGGTAGAAGCCTTGAGCTTATAGCAAGGGATGCAGCGAAAGACTACACTCCGAATAATTCTTCGGGCAGACAAAATCCAAAATTCGCGTTGCAAAATAGCCAACAAAGCATTACAACCAGCATGCGAGTTTTTAAGGTGACGGTCAGTTACCAACAAGCGTACCAAATGACCGTCCTTAGGTAACAAAAGGGGGTGACGTGCCCCGTAAGGGAGGTTGGCGTTCTTGAGACGCCCTCCAACGCGCAAGAGACCCGTATCGTCCAAAAAGGGGTTCAATTTAGAGACAGCTCCCGACAATTTCGATCTCCCTGATTTAAGGATAGCAATCTCCTTCTTAAAATGCGCCAATTGCACAGAACGAACCCAAAAGGTGAGAGACTCCTGTCGTTCCTGTGGTGAGAGAAACGGTGTCAGTCGTTTTTGTTGTGGGTGCCTAAAATTAAAAACAAAACGCTTTATCCAAGCAGTGACACCTAACAACTTGTCGAGGGAGCTGTAACGATTCAACAAAAAATCGGGGTCGAAGGCGCATTCTACCTTCTCAAGAGCGAGTGTTCGTAGACCCGGCAAATTAGAAGTATTCAAAACTGGCGTTCGAGGCCAATCAATTTCTGGTCGACTCAACCATTCCGGACCCCACCACAGCGAATGACCTATCAAACTAGGCGTCAAGCATCCGTGCGAGGCACAATCAGCGGGGTTGAGCTCACCTGGCACGTGTCTCCAAACAAGTTTGACTTCGGATTTCTGGATTTGGGAAACGCGATTAGCGACAAATACCTCCAAGGTGTGGACAGAAGCCTTCAACCAACAAAGAACAATTTGGCTGTCTGTCCAGGCGTAAGTCCCATTAATACAAATGCTTTTACCCAAAGTGTTAGACACGTAGTTCAATAAGCGTACAAGTAGAGCTGCTCCCGAGAGCTCCAATTTTGGAATGGTCAGAGATGTCCGAAGGGGTGCCACCTTGCTCTTTGCCATGATCAGGGAAACTCTCACCTGACCTGAGGCACTGACTGTGCGCAAGTACACCACAGCCGCGTGACCACGTTCCGAGGCATCACAAAACCCGTGAAGGGTGGCCTTGTACTTCCCGGGAGGAAGGATGGGACGAGGCAAGGAGATCTCGTTGACGGCAGAAAGTGAGGATACAAAGGAGGTCCATTCCTCAACAAGAGTGCCGTGCAGGGGTTCGTCCCAGGTCAATCCTGCTGTCCAAAGCTTCTGCAAGAAGCATTTTGCCCAAAATATAATTGGACAGATCCAACCATTCGGATCAAAGGTTCTGGCGACAGTAGACAATACGAGACGTTTAGTCCAAGAACACGGCAATTTCAAGTCTACGTTATATGTAAAGATGTCTTGGACTGGTCTGTACTGAACGCCGAGAACAGCCATCATGGCGGGGTTGTCAACAATCTCAAATAGATGTGGATCTTGCTGATGATCCTCTGGCAAGCCTTCCAAAAGCGCTGGTGAGTTGGAAATCCATTTGCGCAACTCATAACCAGCGGAGGCCAAAATACCTATCAATTCGTCCTGCAGGAGGATCTCCTCGTCCACTGTGGAGGCGCCCGAGCAAATGTCATCGACGTAAATATCGTCTTTCAAGATGGCGGAGGCTCTTGGGAAGCGTAAGCCTTCGCGGTCTGCGAGCTCCCAAAGAGAACGTATTGCCAAGTAGGGGCTTGACCTTAACCCGTACGTATTAGTATTGAGCTCGTAGACGACCATGGGATCACGAGGAGACTCTCTCCAAAGGATCAGCTGGAAGCGACGGTCATCAGGGTGGATAATCGTCTGCCTGAACATCATTTTTATGTCGGCCACAAAGACAACCTGATGTCGTCGGAAGCTGGTGATGACGTCACAAAGGTCCTTGACCAACTTGGGACCAGAATGCAAGCACTGGTTCAAGGATACGCCTGTTGAAGTCTGCGCAGAACCATCAAAAACTGTGCGCAGCTTGCCAGTCGATGGCTTCAATACCGCATGATGCGGGAGAAAGTAATGCTCCACCGAACGCCAATCCAAATTTGACACTGACATGTGTCCCAATTGTTCATACATACATACATACATACATACATACATAACGTCACGCCTTTTATCCCCGAAGGGGTAGGCAGAGGTGTATTTCTACACCCACTTTTCGCCAGATATTTTTTTTTTAGTCCCACGTAATAAGGGGCGAGCCTATTGCCGTACCGGGCACATTTCCAGACTCCGTGCTGCTACTGAGAATTTCGTGACAGAAAAACCCAATAACACTGCCCGACCCAGGAATCGAACCCGGGACCTCCCGATCCCACGCGCACATTTATGCCGCGAGACCAACGAGGCAGTCGTATAGGGTTTGATGTCGAGTGTTCCGTCTCTACGCAAAGATTGTATTTGCATCGTGTTATCCCTTAGTCGCCTCTTACGACACCCACGGGAAGATAGGGGGTGGTGACACTTGTATTCTATGCCGTCAACCACACGGCGTTTTTTCATATCAATTGTTCATATTCTCTCATGAACTCAATATACTTCTGTCTGAGCTCCGGATCACGACCCATGCGACGCTCCATAGCCAACAATCTCTTTTCGGCTAAAGGTCGTGACTCACCAAGCGGAGGCCGAACAGACAGGAAGGGTAGCCTCGTAATAATCCGACCAGAACGGAGTCGACCAGTGTTGTTCTGGAAGAACAGCTCGCACTCCTCATGTTCTGGATTCAAACGGGCAACTTGAGGGGGCTCCTCTATCTCCCAAAACCTCTGAACCGCATCAGAGAGAGCGGAGCCTACAGCTAACAAATTGTCAAGTTCAGGTGGAGGGGGGTCCCTAGGTACAGGTCCCATCAAAGCAAATCCAAATATGGTCGGGATGGCAGTCAAACCATTTGGCACCAAGACCCTTTTCCCACCAATCAAAATTCCACCGAGGACATCAGAGCCAATCAACAAGTCGATTTGTCCCGGTGTGTCAAATCTGGGGTCTGCCAGTTCCAATCCCGATGTCAAATTCACCACAGCAGCGGGTAGCTGTTTCTGTGGGTGCATACCCAAAATATTCTTCAACACAACAGCCGAGATTTTAATCCTCGGGTGTGAAGATTCAACAGGGCCAAACAAAACTTTAACTTGCCCTTCAACATCAGAGGCTACGTCACCTATGCCCCGTATACAATTCGGAAAAGAGCCCACATTTAATTTAACCTGCCCTACCAAATAAGTGGAAACATTGCAACCTTGTGAACTTGTGTCCAATATAGCACGGACAACAACAGAGGTCCCCGTGGGTCCCCAGACCCTGACAGCAACCGTTGGTAGGATAACGGTCTCAATGGGGGAGGTTGGAGTTATAGGGCAGGGGTCAATGACCTATTGTTGCCTGGGCGGCGACCGTTGGCCAAGACCAGGCAAGTCAAAACGAGGGTGCGGCTTGAAGTCCTCAAAGGCGCGATGACTCGATCCGCGCGCCATCTGTGGGGGTTCATAATGACGCACCCGCCCAAAACGAGGTGGGCGCGAGTCAAGGCGGGGACGCTCCGCCAAAGGAGGGGAATACCTGGGGCAGCAGTCATGGTGCTGGTGACGCTGAACAGCACATTCAGGTGCGCGAGAGAGAGGAGGCGTGCGCACGCTACGGTTCTCCAAGCGGGGCGAGTGGCGATCAATTGAGCGAGGCGACTCTCGGCTACGCGCCGGTGAGCCTCGGCTGCCACCTTCAAAACACCCGCCCGTGCGCGGCGTCGGCTGGTTGGACAAGCGGCCAACCTCTCTGGCAATTCATACAGAGAATGTCCAAATGCTGTCCTCCACAGTGAGGACAGGGGCGAGAGTTTGGGCAGTCTCGCTGGTAGTGGTACCCCAAACAAGAGAAGCAAAGGCGGCGGGCATTCGCGATGCGCCTACGAGAGGCGACATGTAGGTCCAAGAATGCCCTACAACTGGCCGTTCTGTGCCCCGTGACCTTGCAGTAGGAGCACTCCGCTGGGCTCTGCGTGACCGCAAAGCGAGGAGGGCGCCGGTCAACATTGGCTCGGGTGTGAACGCGAGCCTGCTCCTTGACCTTGGGCGGCTGCGACTTAGCCGGCGTTTCACCACCGGAGTTGTCCAAGACCCAGCACTCATCCTCCAGGAACTTCTCCAGGTCAGCAAAGGGGGGCAGATGGGTCGCGCTATCCCCTCCAAAGCGCTGCTCAAAACGCGACCTCAGGTCGGCAGGCAGCTTCTTCAGCACAATGTGCACCAATAGATAAGACCATTGGTCTACGGGCAGGTCAAGGCACTTAAGTGCGTTAATAGCCACCCAGAGCGGGTTCAACAGTTGGGTGCGCAACCCAGAGACCCGGGTGAGCGTCGGCAAACCCAAAATCTGATCGATGTGCATGTCGGCGAGGCCACGCTTATTATGGTACCTACGGGTGATTAGGTCCCGAGCCGTCTGGTACGCCTCGTCAGACACGGGCAGATGCTGGATGAGGCCCTTAGCTTCCCCATCCAGAACCGACATTAGATAGGCCAACTTTTGTGCCGGCCGAAGGTCAGCCCTATCATTGACCAGGCTGTCGAACAAATTAACGAAGCCCAGGTAGCTTCCTAGGCAGCCATCAAAATGGGGGAGGTCCAAGGTAGGGAGCCTACTCACCAGCCCTGGTGCTGACCTAGGAAGCTCCTGCTTCAGGCCGGGTTGCCCTTCCCTATCGGCAACTAGTTGTCTCGCAGTATTGGAGACAGCATCATACAGGTCTAAGACCTGGGCATAGTCTTCGCTGACCTTATTTCGCTGGTCAGCGGTGAAATCATTGATTGACACTTCAAGACAGCAAGTGCTGAAAGTGCGGAATTGCTGTTCCACACTTGCCAGGCGATCGTCAATCCGCTCGTACCTTTGTAGTAAGGCCTGCTGGCGATCAGGCCGGTTCACTAAGGCACTGGCCGAGGCAAACCAGCGCAAATCTGATGCAATGGCACCAGCAGCCGCACGCAAGTCCTTGATAGCTGACATTATCAAAATTTCAAAAGAGCCCGGACAAGCGTTAAACAATATTAACAATCAAAACTTAATTTTTCTCAATTCTTTGAAACCAACAAAGTATTAGCCTGTTTACTGCAAGTGCAGGCAAGTTACAGGTATTTACTGCCCAACAAAATTAAAGGTTTCAGTATATTGAAACAAACACAAAAGTTATCAAAGTTATAACTTATAACAAATTAATAAAATTGAAACTTCAACTTAATTAATTAATTATTTGCAACAGACAGACTAACTGTGTTATTTATGATATACAATAGGAAGTAAGCACAGAATATGTGTTACCTAACAATATTATCTTTATATTATAACAAAACAAAGTTTATTAATGTGACCCGCCCAAGTGGCAAGGTCAAGTTGGTTGTTATGTTTATGAATATATGCAATAAACTAAATTTACTAAATTTATTGATACATACAGCTGTTATGTATCCAAACAAACTGACTTATTAATGCAACAACAAATTTAAGTTAGATTTTCCAACAATACAAATCAACAATTACTGATTGAGGTTATGTGACAATGTGTTTCAATTATCTAGGTCAACTTATACAATTAAATATTATGTATTTTAGACAATAACTGACCTGACAAACACTACAATACTGTCTACAAGGTGATATATATAGCTCATACAACACCAATCTGAGTTCAGATACAATCAACGGCTAAGATACAAGTTTACAATATAGGCACAGTTAACCACGCTCTTGCTATCAAAATTATGTCTAGAATTTGGCTAGAAGGAGCTGGGATTAATTGCAGCAGATTTGTGGAAGCGTGACTCTATTCATCAGCCCTTGTCAGCCACAACAAATCTCAGACATAAATGTACTGTGTTGCACAGCGAATACAAGTAATCTTAATATTAATGTCTTACCAAATATCTCCTGGTGATGTTCTTGAGTGGAGTCCTGGAGGCAAGCTAGACATACACGAGACTAAATTGGCCAATATTAGCAAGTGAATTATCTTTACTTTACCAGACTCCAACGCGGCGTCTTCAATGCACGATGCAAGTTCACAAGATTTTTCACAAATGTTCAATATGTCACAAACCGTGCCGGGAGTCAAAAAAGCGGCAATTTAATAGATTTCACAACTATTCGCGTAGCTACAAGGATGTGCTTTTCAAAAGGCGATCAATTATTTTACGTACGAGTCGACAACGTGGTAATTTTTCAAGGAAGCGAACGGAAGAGACAGTTCAGTGTGACCATTGTCAGAAATTTTCAATAGACTAAACAAAATGTTACTCAATCGATCTAATCGATTTGACTTATAATAAAAACTAATTCTATTTCAAACAGGTTCTGTTAACGATAAGTAATAAGATGGCTTTCGCTCCAAAACCAATTAAAAATCAGCGTGTATAATTTGTATGTAATGGATGCATTATAAAACCATCGACTCGTTTTCAGTCGATAGTAACCATTCTAGGGAAGAATCATACACTGTAATTTATTTGAATATTCCTAATGTAGTAAGCAGAATTCATACCTGTTAAAGCCGCAACTTTGACAAGTGTGCTATCAGAAGCGAATGTGACTGATGGCAAAGTTTTTCGTTTCTTTAATGCAACGGTTGCAGTTTGCTCTTTATAAATTGAAATAATTCTATGAACGGTGTTAATTTAAAACGCATTCGTCTTTTTTTATAGGGTACACTAATATTTTTAAGCTCAAGAGTTGGTTGCTGAACCATGGAATATCGCCATTCCATTTAGAGTTACAGAGGTTAGATAGCAGTCACTTCACGACAAATCTGTCAATTCTAGTTAGACTAGAAAGCTGGCCTCAGTGTCAGTTTTTTAGTCTTACCAGAAGCCTGAGGGCACTCAAGGGAAAGTCACGAATGCAACCAAGAAAATAGTTATGATGAGCCCAAAAATCTTTCCAGCTGGCTTAAAATCTAAGTAGAATATTCCATATAGTCAATTATAAAGTTAATATCAACGAAGTGCACAAATATCAGTCAATATCAATATCAGTTCGCCACAATTTAATGGCCACAACGCCTTCGAGTTGGCAGGCGTGTTTTCTCATTAGTTACCAGATGCTCTAGATATTATTTCTTAGGCGACATCAAAACACTGCGCCTTAACCATTCTCAGTATTTAATGGGTACGTAATACCGATGAATTTAATTTGCCTAAAGATATATTATTTTATTATAAGTGTGAGATTGTTCTTTGAAAGTATTTGTTGAATGAAGGTCAGAAGGCCAAGCCTCGTTAATATGATTATTTAATATGGTTCTTATGTCATGTACAATGTTCATCCAGCGAAAGAGCAGACCTAACCTGTCTAGGACAGGGATAACTAACAGTGTGGTGACACGCAACAAAATATATTTAATGTCGTTAAAGTAATATTGATTGAAATCCAACTAGGGTTTACGGATTCTAAACAGAATGATCAAGAAACTACATTATTAACTGTCTTTAAAACCAATATATCACGACAGAATGCGTAAACTGTAGTTTGATTTCAATGAGTAATATTCGCGTAAACCCAATAAAATATTAAAATAATATTGATTTAAATGTCCGTGTGGTGACAGATTAAGAATACGAATTGACACCACCCCATATCATCCCATGGGTGTCTTAAGAGCCAACAGAGGGAGCATATTATGCAGAGAACAACACTGTAAGAGAAGGAAAACTTCATACAAACCCTATACCAACCCGCTTGGCCAGCGTGGTATAGTAGGCCAATTCCTCCTTTCAAAGGAGAGGCCTAGTCCAGCAGTGGACTATTAAAGGCTGATGATGATGGTTGATGTACATGATATTATATTTCAGGTTTTCTCTTGTATTTATATTTTTTATAATTTTATTTTTTTTAGAATTCTGAATACGTAGTGTAAATCAATAGGGTAGATTATTTTTTTAAGTTGAAATATCAAGAACATATTTAGTATGAAGGAAAGTAACATAACATTTTGCAGCTTCTGTTATTTTGCAGCCTATAATCAAATTATTTTACTGACCATAATTTAAAAAAGTTCTTAATACAAATTTAATGTTTTTAAGTAATTAGACGCAAGCCTAATTAACAAGTAATAGCAAAAATATGATTTTATTTATGTCAGTAAAATGGTAATGAGTGAGATAGTATATCATAGCCTCTTCCTTTATTTGTAAATAATCGTATAATCACAATAAAGATTTACAAACCGCTAAATTCAATGTCCGATCTAGCCATGGATTTTAAGATAATTATAGATATCCATGGATAGATCGAATATGAACACAAGTCGTATATATTCACAATCTCCTGTCGAATGCCCGCCGAACACATGCATGTCCGAGAACACACAGCAGTTGTTGACTGGTACGTGCAGACACGTAATCTTAACAATATTAGCAGTGCAAGAGCCTCCTCATCAACACGAATAAAAAGATCCCCCCCTTTGTTTCCCTTCTTCCAGCAGTCAAACGGCCATCCAGGCCTCAGACACAAGGCTGTATCCAAAGCCCATACAGCCTTCACGTTCCAAAGAGGTTGTTAGGAAATGCCGGGAAAGATCGACAGCTATCCTTCAAACAACATAGATATACGCAAAGCAAGAAAAACTTCGCTTGCGCGATTCAGCACTGCAAATTACAAATCATAATTTCTCTACAAAAAACAATGAGTTCATTCCAAATTTTGTATCAAATGATTAAAGACTTTATAACGAAGTGATTACGTTTAATTTTATTTGCATTTTCTGTCAGTAATAGGAAGAAATTTGATGTTAATGTTCCATTATTGTCACGCCTCGTTGAACAATAGCAGCTCGTGATGCCATCGTAGTGCAAATGTTCTCAAAAAATGTTACAGCTTATGAATTTGATATCTCAGAGAGGTAGAAACAGAGTTGAAATTAGCTGGCATGCAGTGCGTCATATCTTCACGATTGTATTACTCATAGCTTCGTGCTAAAATAGGTTTGTTACAGAGTCATGTCCTAAATAAAGTTAAATAGAGTCTTGTAGCGTATTATATTAATACAGATTACGTGCCTATAGCAATGGTTTAAATGCTCTCTTATGAATTGATTTAGGTTTGAGTTCAATGTTTAATTTCAACACCATTTTTTATAATATGACAGATACAAGACGTCGTTCAAGTCACTAGCTTTATTTTCATTACTGGACTTCAGTTGCTAAAAAAATTGGTTGCCTGTAAAGTCGGTATACGGGCGAAAGTTTTACGTGACAACGACTTTGAGTGGTAAAATAATTTTAATGTGAATATTCATTCGTATAGTAGGAAGAAGGATGAAAGACGCGTGCCTTTCACTTTTTATGTCTGTCTCTCTCGCTCTTAGGCGGGACGCGTGCCTCTCACTCGCTCTCATTGTGAGCGCATAACGTGAGCGGAGCGTAACGCAGTTTCTTGAAGTGTCACCCGGCAAACCAATTTATAAGACGTTGTCACGTCAAAAATATTATTTAACATTATGTTTGCTATGTAATCAATAAAATTAAATAAATAATAAGAACATACTAAAAGAATACCCTGAAACAACATGCAGACAAGTTTGTCAGGTTGTTTGTTTGACAAGTTACTAAAGTAACCAAATATTTGATAGACATACTTATTAAATTAAATTGCCCTAAAAGAGAATCGAACCCATAACCTCCGACTTAGCAATCCGGGTCACTAACAACTAGATTGCTAGACTTACAGGCTAATCAATTCAATTTCGAAACATTGCATGAATTGTTACGAGTATTCCAATTTCATTTGAATGAATGGGTGACGAAATACTCCCGACGATGCGCCGCGCCAGTTGCGCTCCTTCAGTTCACAACTCAATGCATTTTTTAGTTCATTCATTTTGTCCCCATTGGCCTGTCAGTTAATGTTACATTATGATTTACATAAAAACGATATAAACAGCTACATTTGGGAACTGTTTAAAAGTTCAGCATAGTGCGATGTGCATGTGAACGTTTCTCCATAAACATCATGACTAGGAAACATTAGTTTCACAGTATACTATTTAAGAAAATAATTAACATCTTTATTTTTATTATTATTTTATTTTACATTAATATTTATTCCCACTCATCATAGAAAACTAAGTGGTATACGCCGTGAATTTAAACCCGAAATTCTTCCGTAGCAGTCTGTTGATCTCTGCGCTCATTTATCGCAGTCTTTAAAGACGATATCAGATTTGTTACAAAAAAATACACTTCTGCTTATCTCTCAAGAATAAACAAACTTATGTACGTAATAATATGCAGAATTTCTGCAAAGAAACTTTCCTACAAAACAAGCCAGCTTACATATTTTCTGCGGCGCCTTAAAAAAAGCCGTTGTTCTTACATAATCTATTAAATAAAGACAAGAGGCGTTTCGGGGAACGTATTTCATTTTAAAGAATTGAGTAGGCGCTTGTGGCGACCCTGTTAATAAACACTTTTTAAGAAAGATGCGGTCACAGGAAAAAAAATTGTAAGAAAATCTTCTTCAGACAACATTCTTTGTTTTTTAGACTCACGCTTGTATCCCCGAAGGGGTTGGCAGTGGGGTAATATTACATCCTTATTTCGCCATGCTATGAAGTTTGCGTCACACGTAGTAGAGGGCGAGCTAATTGCCATTACCAGACATTGCCAGACTCGTGCTGTTACTGAGAACTCGAAAAAACTCAGAAACAGTTTTGCTCGACCCGGGAATGAAACCTGAGGCCTCCCATGCGGTCTGCGATGAGCAACATAGGGTTGAGTATGAGCAATGGCAAACCCACGGTTCTTTTGAACATATATGTGTATTAAATTATGAAATAGTTATATGAATTGAGTAACAATCTCCCATTAAAATAATAATTGACTCATAGGAGTGTTTTATTTTGTATTATTTTATGTTTTATTATTTGTTCTTTTATCTTTATTTTGTTATTTTATCTTTGGTTTGTGCCATTTGTGGCAAAATAAATATTTATTTTCTTTTCTTTTTCTTAATTATAACAAGTTAAGCCTTCGGTCTCGGCTTCCGTCATGGCCTTTGACTGTCGCTATGTGGTGTTAGTGTTTCCTAATAAATGAGACACTGGTCTAAAACATGGAATATCCCTATCCCTATGGGGTGCAGAGACCCGACTGCAGTCGCTCTGTGGAAAAGCTAATGTTCTGTCAAATCTGTTTGTATTAGTATACAACGCAAAAGTCTTGGGTATAACCAGTATAATGTTATGACCGTCAGAAAGAATTAAATAGGCAAAATCTTTTTGTAACAGCTTTCCAAAATGGCATTTCAAATGTACGACAGCTTTTTATTATGATGAACCCGCAGTACTTCAGTTACCTGAAGTTTACAATTACACCTATCAGTTTTATATCTGAAAATTTTACTATATAATATATGTCATATTTGCAATAAGGCGCTGAAAATAGGTCTTTAGAAATTAAAAAGCCTGCTAAGAACGTACTCTTACCCAGTTTCAAGTTAACGCTTTGAAAGCGGCGACGAAATGAAGAATATGCCGAATAAAGACGTTTTTATTTTCATGCTCATATGTTAAACGTTAATCGTTTTTTTATTTAAATTAAAACATCTACCTGCACCATTTCTCACTGATGAAATCAAAATATTTATGCCTAAGAAAGCTCCTGCCAAGGCGAAATATAAATGTCGTCCAACGCCTC
This sequence comes from Euclidia mi, assembly GCA_944739405.2. Classification (NCBI taxonomy): domain Eukaryota; kingdom Metazoa; phylum Arthropoda; class Insecta; order Lepidoptera; family Erebidae; genus Euclidia; species Euclidia mi. The sequence continues at coordinate 11,756,088 of OX123184.2, read as the reverse complement.
TGAATTTGGAAAAATACATTAGAGCCAGAAATCTCTGCAATAAGGTGTGTAGGAAAGCTCAGCGCCACCATATTCACAACTCGGTTGAAAATGGAGATCCAGTAAAAATCTGGAAATTTCTGAGTTGGCAAATCACGCAATGACACAGTCCCCAAAGATATAAATATAGATTCGCTTAACGCACATTTCACTGCTTCGTCCAACTTTGATGGGACAATAAAAACAAACACCTTACAAGATCTTTCACGTATCCCAACTCCCAAATATTCCCCTTTTGTTTTCGAGCAATTTTCCGGTTGTGATGTTAAATGGCAATGACTGTATCAGTCGAAACATGATCCTACCTATCCTTGATGAAATCCTGTCTGTCCTTTGTCATCCTGAACTACTCTGTTACTAGCGGTGTCTTTCCATCAGCATGGAAAGATGCCCAAGTAGTTCCGATACCTAAAAAATCCAAACCCTGTTCCTTTACTGATTTCCGTCCAATATCCATTCTACCCTTCCTTTCCAAAGTCCTTGAGCGTCTTGTATACGCACAACTCTCATCTTTGCTTTCCAAGAATGCTCTCTTGAATCGTTTCCAATCCGTAGTATCTTCTTGGGTTTACGCGAATGTTACACATTGAAATTAAACTACAGTTTACGGATTTTATCGCGTTGTATTGGTTTCACTAAGTTATTACATTTGAAACTAAAGATCTAAAAATTATATTTTTAATTTATTACTAGCCGACGTTTCGAATTCTTTACAGAATTCATGTTCACGGCAGACTGAGGTGATATTTGTCTTTTTCTTGAATGTATAAGTTATCTCAAAGTACCCGAACATTTTTCAACTACTGGTGTTACTATTTACGCAGAATGAGCTCACAGTGTCCTTAGGTCTTCTGGTGACTTTGTCCTTCTTGGGTTTCATTAGCCTTATGACAGGGTCCCAAGCTGGAGGAACATTCCAACCATCTTCCCTATTAAAATTAGGGTGTTTTTTAATTTCAATAGCCTCTCGTATCATCCTTGGAAGAAAGCGATGTTCTTTTGCGAGTATCTGTGGTTCATCAAATCGCAGGTAGTGGTTGGGTCCTTGTTCCACATGTTCACACACAGCAGACTTTGTTGAGCGTTTATGTTTTATGTCAGCTATGTGTTCTTTGAGTCGAATGCCTATGCTTCTCTTGGTTTGTCCAATGTATGAGAGCCCACATTCACAGTCAATTTTGTAGACACCGGCCTCTTGCAAGGGTAACTGACACTTGACAGATGGTAATAATTGACTGATCTTCGTTGGCGGCTTGTAGTAAGTTTTGATAGAAGCTCGCTTCAAGATGTAGCCAATTTTGTCGGTCACGCCCTTGATGTATGGGAGGACAGCAGGTTGTCTTTCTACTGTGGCTGGTTTTTCTTTCTTCTGGGATCTGTAACAAAATTCAAAAATTTGAAAAATTACAACAAAAATCAAATGAGTACAACATGAAACAGAACTTTTTCACACGGACCAATCACACGATACCGTCGGCCCATAGACAAACAGTTGTCAATCTATCAAAACACACGTTAGATGAAAATACCGAGAGAGTACTTAACAGAGGTTTAAATTACGCGATAACTCCATCAAGAATACCGTATGAAACCATTATTTGCAACGTTGAGGATTGCCTAGTCAAGAACAATGTGAGTAAGGAAGATTTCGAGGCCATACGACAGGACGTTTCTGCTGTATTACGTCAATCGAAAGTGCCGGCAAGGAATCTACCTAAGACCGAATATCTCGCACTGAAGAACTTTCAAGCTAGGCCTGAACTTACAGTACTCCGAGCAGATAAAGGAAATGCAACGGTAGTGATGGACACGTCCGTGTATAAACAAAAAATGGAACATCTTTTGTCGGATGAAAGTACCTACAAGTTGGTTAAGTCAGACCCTACGAACAAAATACTCAAGCAAACTTGTGATATTGTTAAGAAATACTCCGAAAAACTTAATTTGGACGTGAAATATTTAATACCATCGTGTGTAAAACCTACTCAAATGTATGGGCTACCAAAAATACACAAGGAAAACGCTCCTCTGCGCCCGATAGTTAGTCAGATAGGCGCACCAACTTACAGACTGGCTCAACACATGGCAAAGATTCTCTCACCGCTCAGAGGCAAGACGAGAGCGCATGTGAAAGATTCCTACCATTTTGTCAGTGAAACCAAACACCTACATCTCCCTGACAAGGAAACTATGGTTAGTTTTGATATAGAGTCATTATTCACATGCATACCAGTACATGACTGTGTAGAAATTACTAGAAGGAAGCTGACAGAAAACAAAATGCCTGAGGAATATGCAGAAATACTCAAACACTGCCTGACAACGGGCTATCTGTTATGGGACAAGAAATACTACATACAAGTAGACGGTGTAGCAATGGGCTCTCCAGTATCGCCTGTTGTCGCTGACATCTTCATGGAGGACTTCGAGGCGCGAGCCCTGCAGACTGCCACCATCACACCGAGGTTCTACAAGCGGTATGTAGATGACACTTTCACAATTTTACCAACAGATAGTGTTAATGCTTTCCTAAACCATCTTAATTCTATTAATAACCAAATACAATTCACAATGGAATTAGAGGCAAACAAGTCTTTAGCTTTCTTAGATGTACTTGTCATCAGGAATAAAAACAACTCCTTAAGCCATACTGTGTATAGGAAAAAGACCCATACTAATAGGTACTTAAACGGTGAATCTCACCACCATCCTAAACAGTTAGCTACTGTAGGAATGTCTCTGTTTCAGAGAGCCCGCGGGATCTATGACAAGAAACACCTGGACGCTGAGCTTCAACATGTCAGGCAAGTTCTGCAAGACAACAAGCTCCGACCGCCGCGCCACTGTCACAGATCCCAGAAGAAAGAAAAACCAGCCACAGTAGAAAGACAACCTGCTGTCCTCCCATACATCAAGGACGTGACCGACAAAATTGGCTACATCTTGAAGCGAGCTTGTATCAAAACTTACTACAAGCCGCCAACGAAGATCAGTCAATTATTACCATCTGTCAAGTGTCAGTTACCCTTGCAAGAAGCCGGTGTCTACAAAATTGACTGTGAATGTGGGCTCTCATACATTGGACAAACCAAGAGAAGCATAGGCAATCGACTCAAAGAACATATAGCTGACATAAAACATAAACGCTCAACAAAGTCTGCTGTATGTGAACATGTGGAACAAGGACCCAACCACTACCTGCGATTTGATGAACCACAGATACTCGCAAAAGAACATCGCTTTCTTCCAAGGATGATACGAGAGGCTATTGAAATTAAAAAACACCCTAATTTCAATAGGGAAGATGGTTGGAATGTTCCTCCAGCTTGGGACCCTGTCATAAGGCTAATGAAACCCAAGAAGGACAAAGTCACCAGAAGACCTAAGGACACTGTGAGCTCATTCTGCGTAAATAGTAACACCAGTAGTTGAAAAATGTTCGGGTACTTTGAGATAACTTATACATTCAAGAAAAAGCAAATATCACCTCAGTCTGCCGTGAACATGAATTCTGTAAAGAATTCGAAACGTCGGCTAGTAATAAATTAAAAATATAGTTTTTAGATCTTTAGTTTCAAATGTAATAACTTAGTGAAACCAATACAACGCGATAAAATCCGTAAACTGTAGTTTAATTTCAAGTTTAATTTCAACTTTTCCAATCCGGTTTTCGCCCTGGACGTAGTACCACCACAGCATTGGTTTATATTACTGATGAGATAAGGCTGGGCATGGATGGTGGAAAACTCACGCTTCTCTCCTTACTTGATTTTAGTAACGCATTTAACACTGTGGATTTCCACATCCTGCTTGCTATACTCCGCTCTATTAACATATCTCCAACGGTAATTGACTGGTTTCGTAGTTATCTGTTTGGACGCCGACGGCGTATACGCGTTGATGAGTCGTACTCCTCATGGTGTAATACATCTGTCGGTGTACCACAGGGTGGAGTACTATCACCATTACTTTTCGCAATTTTCATAAATTCTATCTCCAAAAACTTACTTTCGTCCTACCACCTTTATGCAGATGATTTACAGATATATTCACAGGCACCACTCGAGACGATTCCAGAGGCGTTTACTAACATAAACTTGGATCTGGCGCAAATTTGTACGTGGAGCAGAAAGTTATTTTGATTGGCAGTTCCAGGATGATTTCCAGGGTAAACTGGCTGCAGCTGCCTCAGATTGAGTTCGACGGTCAGGTATAAAGAATCTCAGATAGTGTAAAAGACCTGGGTATTTATCTGGATAAAACTTTATCACGGGGAATTCAAATTCAGGAAACAAGTCGCAAACTGTTTGCCTCAGCAGGGTCGTTGCGTAGGCTGGGAACTTTCTTCCCACAACCACCAAGATTGCGCTTGCACAATCCTTGCTTCTCCCAATACTCGATTATGCCGATGTCAGCTATCTTGATCTTAATGAGGACCAACTTGATAAACTTGAGCGTCTCCAAAAATTCTGTATTAGATTCATTTTTGGTTTACGCAAATATGATCATGTATCTGAATTTCGATCTAGGCTCAAGTGGCTCGCAATTCGTCTTCGCCGGAATACCCATATTCTTTTGTTACTGTATAATGTGTAAATAATAATCTAAAGGATAAATAATAAGTACTTGTAACTTTATATTATGTAGGTACCGTGTATCATAAACAAAACAACAAGTGGTGTTGTTTGGTCACTGTTACAAACGTAACTCACTATAGAGTAACGTTCCGTCTCACGCTACACGGATTTGAATATGTGTGTTTTTAGACATAAATAAATATATATTTTTTTTTTCGTTAGATTTTAGTTAGTAACAATATCTCTCATGTGAATCTATATATTTATTTTTGTATCATTTGTTAGTTTTTAATTAACCGCTTGACCGCGCACAAGTGACTATTCTCCCTTTTTCGAAATGCCGTAGACCGCGCACAAGTGACTATTTTCCCTTTTTGGTTACAGCGTTATACTCGGTCTGAATTGACTGTTTCTTTCTATTACGTAATGTTTTAAATTATTTTTCTCTGTTCTATTCAAATCATTGAACATTTCTTGATGCTAAAAATACGAAGCGAGTCTTAAAATCGTTAACCCGGAACGAAAAAATAATGTGAAATGCCACTCTTTGTTTCGCGCGCTCCGTGATTACGTGCTTATCGTATGCGTGTAATTAAATATTTTTATACTATGAAACATGTTTTTTTTATTTAATTCGGTGTAGATAGAACCTTCTACAGTTAAAACTCATAAAAGATGTATGTCATCGATTTACTTTTTAAAATAATCCTGTTTAAAATACACAAAATGTTTTTTTCAACGATAGTCAATGTTTGCTGCTAAGTATAATAAAATAGAAAATAAATATCAACAAAGAATTAATACGACTTGAAAGAGTCATTTATAAGGTTGAAGAAAAACGTCACTTCAACTTACTCATAATACCGACTTATCAACAATAAATGTTTATGTTAGCGGGCCCATCTGGCGAGCGGCGGCGCGACATTTTGTTTAGAACGTGAGCGGTCAAGTGAATTCGGCGAATTGGCGCTAGCGGTCAAGCTGTTATACACTTTTGTCTCTGACATTATCTATTTTCATGCGCAGCTAGCGGGTGGACAGTGTGATCAAAGCTTTACGCGACAATTAGAAACATAATTATTTATATTTATATATATCATATATATATTTTTAATATTTATTATATATATTTATTAAATGTCAGACACAGACTCAAATAGTGGTGAAATCTTTCATTCTGCTACAAGCCTAGAAGATAGCTTTGTAAGTGTCCCCTCCCTCGGAGACATTCTTCAGTCGCAGTTCTCAGACGTACCCAAGAACTTTAAAGTAGTCCACATCAATGCGCAGAGTATTCCAGCTCATTTTCCAGATATGCTGGCTAATTTAGACTGCCAACACATACATGCCATCCTGGCATCAGAGTCATGGCTAAAACCATGTCTCCCTTCCACACCTTATTCACTGCCAGGTTTCCGGCTAATTAGGAATGACCGGGCATTCGGCATTGGTGGCGGTGTTGCCATATATTTGCGACATCAAATTCCTTTTAAAATAGTCAGTATGTCTCCACAGTCGCCACTGTTGAATGCAGGCGAGCATCTATTTCTCGGAGTAGAACTTCACCACACTAAATTATTATTAGGCGAATTCTATTCCCCCTCAAATCGTGTTAACTATTTTTCATCATTTGAGCTTATCTTAGAAAATTTAACTCCTTCATATAGCCACACAATTATAATGGGCGACTTTAACACATGTCTGCTTAAACAGGATCCTCGTGCTACCTTATTCCGACACACCATAGAGTCTAGCAACCTATCTATTTTAAACTTAAATGCAACTCATCACTTCCCCAATTGCACCCCTTCTCTTCTAGATCTTATTTTGGTATCTTCCTCCAATGTGTACCCATCCATTGTATATTGACCATGCTTATGAACCAGTCATAAGCATGGTCAATGTACAATGGATGGGTTTTCCTATCATGACCTGATCTTCGTTTCCTATAAAATTCACACACCCAAAATTAAGCCCAAAATAGTCTTGCAGTGCAATTTTAGTGGCATGGATCATGAAAAACTGCGTAAGGATGCCTCTAATACAGACTGGAGCCCTCTGTATGACTCAGAGTGTGTCAATAGTAACGTCCATGAACTCACCACTAATCTCATCAATTTATATGATGTGCATGCGCCAATACGTAGCATCAAATTGAAACACTTACCGGCACCTTGGCTAATAGACGATATCAGGAAAATCATGGCCAAAAAATCTGCTGCGAAAGCTAAGTTGAAACACAGGCCTACTCTTCTAAACCATGAAAAGTACGTGACAGCCAGAAATCTCTGCAACAAGGTGTGTAGGAATGCGCAACGCCAATATATTCATAAATCTGTTGAAAACGGTGATCCAGGAAAGGTCTGGCAATTTCTTAAAAGTCTGGGAGTTGGCAAGACACGGCATCAATCTATTCCAAATAATATTAACCTTGATTCTCTTAATATACATTTCTCTACTTCGTCCAAATTCGATGGAAATATGAAAAGTGCCACCTTACAATATCTTTCATCCTTGCCAACTCCGGATTATTTTCCCTTTATCTTCGCGCAATTTGCCGCATGTGATGTTAAGAAAAACGTACTGGCTGTTACGTCTAATGCAGTCGGTAGTGATAAAATTAGCCGTAAAATGATCCTTCCCATCCTTGAAGAAATCCTTCCAGTTTTATGTCACATCTTCAACCATTCCATCAACCGTGGCATTTTTCCATCCGATTGGAAAGATGCAACAATAATCCCTTTGCCCAAGAAACCTAAGCCCTGTTCCTTTTCAGATTACCGACCTATATCCCTACTTCCCTTCTTGTCGAAAGTCCTAGAACGCTTAGTCCACACATAACTTAGTTCCTTCCTACATACAAATTCCCTCCTAAACACATATCAGTCCGGTTGCCGCCCTGGCCACAGTACTACCAATGCACTGGTTCACGTAACTGATGACATTAGTCTAGGTATGGATAGTGGAAATCTAACGGTCTTGTAGTTACTTGATTTTAGTAACGCTTTCAACACCGTGGATTTTCACATCATACTTGGCATTCTACGCTCTCTTAACGTATCTCCATCGGCAATTGACTGGTTTCATAGTTACTTGTTCGGTCGCTGGCAACGTATACGCATCGAAGACTCTTTTTCTACTTGGTCTCACACTAATGCCGGTGTGCCACAGGGTGGCGTGCTTTCTCCTCTGCTCTTCGCAATATTTATTAATACTATCTCAAACCAATTACTCTTTATTCTTACCACCTTTACGCAGACGAATTACAAATCTATACGCAAGCTCCTTTAAATAAGCTGGCAGAAGCTTGTACTATTATTAAGGCAGACCTGGCCAGAATCTGCGACTGGACTAAGAAATACGGACTCATCATAAATGCTGACAAAACCCAGTTAATTATTATAGGCAGCCCCAAATTAGTCTCAAAAATCAGTTGGTCCGATCTGCCACAAATTAGTTTCGAAAGCAAAAATCTCGTTTTTAGTAAAACTGAGAAAATTTTGGGGATCTCCTTAGACGAAAGTATGTCCTGGAAATCTCAAATGCAAGAAACGAGTCGCAAGCTTTTTGCATCCGCAGGTTCGTTGCGTAGGTTACGCAACTTCCTTCCAACTGCCACTAAAATCGCGCTCGCTCAATCCTTGCTTCTTCCCATAATTGACTATGCTGACGTCAGCTATCTTGACCCCAAAGAGGAGCAGCTAGATAAACTTGAGCGTCTCTAAAACTTTTGCATTAGATTTATATCTGGACAGCGCAAATATGATCACGTCTCAGATTTTCGTAACAAACTCAAGTGGCTCCCAATTCGTCTTCGCAGGAATACTCACATTCTTACATTACTGTATAATGTTCTATTTAATCCTAGTATGCCCTCCTATCTCAAAGAATGTTTCAAGTTCCTTCATGACACACATATAAGGTCCTTGAGGTCGTCTGAAGATCTGACGTTGGAGATGCCAAGGCATTCCACAAATTATTTTGGAAAATCCTTTACCGTTCAGGCAGTGCGCCTGTGGAATGCTTTGCCATTACAAATTAGAAGAGCACCATCACTAAACATCTTTAAAAAATCGTTAAAAAAACACTATCTGAATACTTAACGCATTTTAATTGCTTGTATGCGGGTTGTATTTCAATGTATCTACAATGTCTGTCATATTATTATATTATTATGTATATATGTATATTGTACGAATGTATGTATTTATATATTTATTCTATGAATGTTTAAGTATTTTTATGGAATATGTAATTGTAAGTATGTATGTATTTTATTTAAATCTTCAATACTGATTCATAGTATTTAACTACACCATCGCCAGCATGTATAACTGCTTAACATCATTCCTGTCCATCCTAAGGTTACCTGTAAGAGATCGCACTAAGCGATAAGGCCGCCCATTGTACATTACTTGTAGTTTTAAGCCACTTGTACTGTAAAACTTTATTTTGGTGTGCAATAAAGTGTTATTTATTATTAATGTGTTATTTAATTCAAATACGCCCACATATCTCAAAGAACTTTTTAAGTTCCTCCATGACACACATTCAAGGTCCCTGAGGTCGTCGGTGGATCTGAGACTGCAGATGCCAACCCATTCCACAAACTTCTACGACAAATCCTTTGCTGTTCAAGCTGTACGTTTGTGGAATGCGCTTCCGGTTGAAGTTAGGCAAGCAAAATCACTCAATATATTTAAAAATGCATTAAATAAGCAATATTTGTCACTTTAATCTGTTATCTAAACTTTACCACTGCTCTCTGCAATTATATAATTATATATATGTGTATATGTTTTATAATGGAATTATATATATATATATGTATTATAATTACGTATCGTTAGTATGTATATTTTGTATTATTTGTATGTATACCTTATGTTTTTGTATATATATATATATATATATATATATATATATATATATATGTGTATATATATACATATATATATACCTACATATGTATGTACATTGTATTCAAATAACTATAGCACGTAAAATTAACATACCTTAATTTACGCTCCTTGGGGACCGTAGGGTTGCACTAAGAAGGGATTTCTCGAAATTCCTAAATGCAATAACTATAAGGTTCCACATATATTTGATCACTACACCATCAAACCTATCCTTTCCAGTCTGTCCATCCTAAGGTTGCCTGTAAGAAATCGCATTTTGCGATAAGGCCGCCCTTGTACATTTACTATTTTTTATAAATTTAAGATATCTTTACATAATTTGTAACAATTGTATTTGCGCAATAAAGTTGTTATCTATCTATCTATCTATCTTTTACTTCTGTTCTGTTGCAGATAAAAAACTAAGATTGTATCAGTTCTTTAAAAGCTTCGCTGCTTGGATCGAGTGTATGAATGATAAAAGAATCCATTACAAGTAAAATGACTTCAAGTATGATTTAGTATTTTAAGAGACAGCAGACTCAAAAATAGATGTTCCTAGTGTAGGCGCACTTTCATTTACACACGATTATATACTTAAATAAGAATCTCTTAATCTTACACTAAATTATACTAGTATCTTTATAAGTCTTCATATGAACAAATTATTTACTTTACAAAAGTATTTTCACTCTCAACACCCCACTTCATAAATTACTTTGCACGAATAAATAATTTCAATTTCACCACGGAGACTATTACAAGAACGATACAAAGAACGAAGTGTATTGTCCGAAAGCAACGTTCTCTTTGAAATACTGGCGATACAAGATTTTTTTGACGATACTTAAGATACAGTACAATGGAAATAATGAGAGAGTTTCGTATTCAGCACGATGCATCGATGTCACGATATTAACATTTTTTCATTATTCATTGCAAGCAATAGTATATTGACTTCATTATTTATAATTTTAAATAAAATGTTAGCTTGGTATTTGAAATCGTTCAGCTAGAATAGTGCTCGTTCAGCAATACCATTTATTGAAGTTACGTTTTTGTTAATATTTTTATTCATTTACAGACAAAGACAGACTTGGCCAACGTGGTGGACTATGGCTTTACCCTTCTCATTATGAAAAAGGGGCCCGTGCCCAGTAGTGGGATACATGGCTGACGATGATGAGCAAACTGGAGAAGGTGAAATAAGAGCAGTAAGAGACCATTATTCTACTCTTACACTCTCACAGTAGGCGGTTAGATCACTTGAGTTCTTACTAATTTAAATCAACGGAATAATATAATTACATATACTCCTGGCTAACATTGTGATACCGTGTCTGTCGAACGGTACGGATTTTTGAGGTAACGTAGTACAATGGACAATATTGTTGATTTAGTAGTATAAGCGTCATAGAATACGTTTCCTAAATAAAATAATTAGAGTAGCCACAAATTATATGAAAGAAAACCCAATGCAAAAATTACAAATCCGTGCGTCATGGAGAGTTTACAAACTTTATAATAACTTTACACAAAATAATAATTAGTCTCGACTCTACAACTACAACATTTTTAAACTATACGAGTTCCAGAAAGTTTAAACATGAATTAATTATTATGGGTCACTAGGCAGGTATTGGACTTGCCGTAAACAGCGGATTATTCAGTGGTTTTTATTTTTTCCTTATTTTTAAAGAAGACTATGCTTGCATTGCCATAAGTGTTTTGCCACAAAGGACTCAATCATTCAATCAACAAGCAGAAAGAGTAACAAAATTATAACGGCTGATTAGGTTTTACTAATTAACATGTAATTAGTGATTAAAAAACTTACATTTGTAAGCGATACAATAAATATTGCGGTCGAGTCCTTTCATGCGCAGAACATTAGATAAGTGCTACTAGGGTACCTAGCCGGTCCACCTAGCCGGGACCTACCCCTCGGCTAGGTGGACCGACGACCTGAAAAAGGTGGCTGGGACAAACTGGATGCGGAGGCGTACACGGCTGAGGACCGTGTACTGTGGCGCGTGTTGGGAGAGGCCTATGTCCAGCAGTGGACTGCGATAGGCTGATTGATTGATTGATTGATACTAGAGTACAGGCAGTGATAGCCTAGTGGAGATAACAACAGACTGCCATGCAGAGGGTATCGCACCACTGACTTTTCGTAGTTATGTGCGTATTGAATTGTTAATTATCGCTTGTCTCGTGCCTCGGAGAGCACGTTAAGCCATTGGTCCCGGCTGTCAAGAAGATATTTGACAGTCGTTATAGGGCGTCAGTACCTCTAAACTGAAACTAGTCTAAACCATGGAATATCGCTATCCCTTCGGGTTGCAGAGGTCAGACAGGCAGTCGCTCTGTGGAAAAGCTAATATTCCGCCAAATCCGGTTAGACTAGAAAGCGGACCCCAGGTTGAGACTAGGATAACGCTAGGAGGGTGATGGATTAGTTAAGTGCTACTACGGAGCCCTGCATTGTACGAGTACGAGGCTCGAAACTTGGCTGCACTTGGCTGGATTTTGCGTTCAGCAACGGTCAATTGTTAGTATGTCTTTTTATAACAGTAAATATATACAAGGAATCATCTAATTCCATAAATCTTTTCATCTTAGCAATCCTGTAACTCTTAAGAACATAAGCGTTTGACATAGCAATCGTACCACACATAAGAAATAAAAAATACAAAACACACTTCGAATACTGAACACTCCGTTTTATTACAGCAAGCCACGAAATTGAAAAAACTTGCAGTTGATTTTTACCTTGCAAGTCTATTGTTGTTTTTAAGCTCTGCTTTTGATGTGAACTTTGTAAATTTGTTCTGCTGAGATTTGTTCAGGAAACTAGAGAATGGATGGAAAACTCGTGGATTTATTTTTAATTGTAGCAATTACATTAGTACTTTGCGAAGTTTTGCCCGTGTTTTACTAAATTATTGTTTTAGTGTTTCTTTAGGGCAAAAGATCTTTAGTGAGTTGATGTGGCCTCCTCTCAGTCATAACTTTTATATTTATGAGACAAATGATTACTGCTGTGGTGGTAGCTACATGCAACTGAGGCCCTATCGATGATTCATACAATGGCGCAGACAATCAACTCTGGCGACATCTAGTGGCCACGACGGAATTAGATACTGCATCGTGCAAGTAAAGTTCTCGCGCGTCATTATTATGTCGACAAGTTCTAAGAAGAGTTCTCTGTTCAAAGAATGGCCAATTTAGTTGGAGAATGACCAATTCCAGTTACTCCATTAATATACAACATCCACTGACCTCTTGATCAATAAATATTAAATCTTTATTGTAAGAATGTGTTGAAATGCAGTTGTTACATGTAAGGTTTTGTACATGCTGATAAAATTTTTACCTTTGAAAAGATACGGCCTACTTTCAAACCAACAGTAATTGAAAAATAACGTGGTGGTAGCTCTACCATTTAAAAAGATAGCTGCACTTTAAAATATCATAGTTTTAATTAGTAAAGTTGGCAAGAACGTGTTACTTATTGTTAAGAGCAGTTTTATACAGTGCGACTGTTGCGAAAACTTTGGGCTGCAGCCAAATGAGTTAATGGCTGATAAGGCGAGGTTAATATGTCTTTGTTTCCACGAGACTCGAGCAAGCGTACGGTATAAAATTTAGTTAGACTTATACCAGAACTTTTTACCATAGTTGTAATTTATACAATTTAATATAATTTTATTTTTATATCAATAGTTTGTACTAGTGGTACAAATTATACTATGCAGGTAAATTCGGCTACTATAAAGGTCATTAGTATAAAATTTTGGATCAGATAGTACCTCTGATTTATGGGCCAACATACATTCATACATACTATACTCAAGCCTTTTTCGTCCGCGTAGGCAGACATAACAGAATGTCACTTGCTTCTATTCTCACAAACCTCACATGCTTTTCTTCATTCATTACTTTTATCATACATGCTCGCCGGTTATGAGTGCTTCGGACCTATCCGTTTTTCGAGACGTAGCAACCTAGTTATTGGATAAATGTCTTAAGGACTTTAAAATTATAATTCGTGGGAATCGGGAACATTACGCACAGCAAAATATAAAGAGAGGAAAATGGCTCGAAATTCGAGCTAGCTTCAAGCTTCTGTGTGATAGTAATTATTACTACAGCATGCCAATTTTTACATAAAATTAAATGTTATATTTAAAAAAAATATATAGACAGTGTAGAGCATTTTTTCTCAAGGTGTATACGCGATCGGCTCTATGTACCTACTCAGCGTTCTTAATTCCCAGTCTGTTAGAGCGCATCGTTAAACCAGATTTATACCTAACTGGAATACACTTTAGTATCTTCAGATTAAGCCAAGATAAGTTCCACTGAATCTTGGAACAGAGAATAAACGCGTTAATCTGGGGACTGTTCGGACTAGTTTATTGTTTGTTGAAAGAATAACTAAATAAGTTTATTTCTACTGTCTATATTTAGGCCTCCCTCACATTAGGCGTCAGCGACACCTCGGCGTCGACGCGGCGTCTACGCGGCGTCGACGCCGCGTAAACGCCGCTTTTTTAGCAACGGCATGTCACAACCACAAAATACTAACAGAAGTTAAACTACATACACAGTGCACTCGAGCAACCCACACATAGACGTCGCTTACCGATAGGATATCTCAGAACGGTCAGGTATTGCGCGGAATATAGGTGCCATCCACTTCAGACACGGGTCTTGTAATGATTTTTGTGCAAAAATGAAGCAACAAAGAACAACAAATTATTATTAAGTTTAAGCAGTTAATTGTCACTTTTGAAGATTACTTCCACCTAAATAGATATTTGGTTATATTCTCATGTAATACAATGGCCCGGTTGGCCGCAGGAGATGCGGTGTTGCTTTGCCGTCCTCCCTATCCTTTGCGGCCGCCTGGTGTTTTGGCGGCAGAGCCCAACACCTCCGCCAAGGGGGTTTTGTTCGGGGCCCGTTTTGTCCATATTTTGCCAACCCCTGTTTTCATTATCGTTGCAGTGAGTTAAAATTGAACCTAATGGTAACCTAATGGTCTTGGAGGCTGCGGAGTCTCGAATTGGAGAACTGGTTCTTGTTTTGGAGGCAGTAAAGATAAATTAAATAAATTTTTACTGAGGACGAAAAAACTACAATACATTGAAAAGAAAATTTGTTGCAAATTCGATTCACGTTGGTAACTTGTTATTTTTTATTTTACGACTGAATGCTACGGGACCAAAGTTGTTGCGACTTTAATTTGAATCTTATCATGTTTTGAAATTGTTTGCACATCAGTTTTTTATCAGTTTTTTTATAAGTTTTATTCTCAATAATCAATTAAAACCCTATATACGAGTTCCATTAACTTAATAGTTATTCCAGTATAAACCAGATATGATAACACTCGCGCGACCGTGTACGTGTAAGTTTAACTTCTGTTGGTTTTTTACATTGTGGTACAGCGGATGACCTCACCAGTGTTGCCAACAACTAAATCAGGTTTCCATCTGATTCGAATACTAAAACTACAATAAAACACTAAGAAATATTGTTCTTAACTAGACACATGACATAAACACAGTTATGTCATGTGAAAAAAAATGTCCACTAAGATTTTCTTACATAACGATGAGTCGCACAAGTTATAAGTTCCCTTTTAAGTAACAATAAAGTTACAATAAATCATATTACCATTTATTTTGTAAAGCAATTTAACATTTTTAAATAAATCAACGTACAAGTTATTTCAAAACAAAGGCTATTTTGAAATTGTTTTTGTTATTATCAGACGAAATAATTTCTTAACGTAGCAGTTTAAAGATTTATTTTCATTGTGTGCGTCTGCTAATTTATTTCTGCCACTTAAAATCACCAGTTTTAGTGGGAAATCTTCAAAGCTAGCAAGACTGTAGCGTATGACGGGTTTGTGAGTAGGGGTGTACTAAACTGCTACATCAAAATATTATAGCATAACGTAATAATATGTTTCAATAGCAGGTTATGTTTGCAGCGCTAATATAATAGGTAAATATTTATGCCTATCCATATACTTTCAATAAAATAGAAATCAGTAGTGTTAATACGGATAATATTTAGATAAAATGTATGTACCATTATATCCAAGAATGAAAGGTACGGTTATTAATTACGTAAGAAAGTATGGTTACATAACATAATTCCCGTTATGTTGGGTCTAGATCTCGCAAAAATTGCAATATTACGCGTTCTATTACCAGTACTATAAGTTAGGTTAAAAAGTAGAGTCGGTATGAAAATTGAAAGCCGGTATTACTAAAGTATTGTTCAATTTCTCAAATAAGTGTCTTTTTTAATTTATGTAAATCACAGTGTCATCATAAGTTTTAGTGTTAGTAATTGTACGTGCGTTTTATTATCAATAGAATATTTTATATTTCTGTTGACTTATAAAAATCGAAGATCTGAAACATCTGATAAGGTAGAGCCTATCTACACTAGACTGACTACTGACTTGATGGATTACCAAACTTTGTTCATTCCAATGAGCATTTGCTGCAAACTTATAAAAATCGAAGATGTGGAACATCAGATGTGGAACTGCAAGTACCTATCTAAACTATAACACATAGGTACTATATCTTAGCAATAATTGGGCAGTCTGATGAGCATTTACTGTTGACTCGTAAAACTTGAAGCTCTAGAACATTTGTTGAGGAACTTTAAACATTTAACCGCTTGGCTAAATATCGATTGCCCTGCCCCTAGTCCGGCTACAAATCGATAAAATAATACCTATAGTTAGTTAGTCATAGTAGTAGTTACATAATATAACATTTTATTTTAAATCAGCCTTAAACGTTCTGGTGTCAAAATGTTTTATTAATCACTTTCTTCGTATCACAATCGTTCATCTTTATGTTCATCTGTATGTATACCTTATGTTTTTGTATATGTATATATATATATATGTATATATATATATATATATATATACATATATATATACCTACATATGTATGTACATTGTATTCAAATAACTATAGCACGTAAAATTAACATACCTTAATTTATTACTCATCTGTAGGTATATATAAAATCCTTGCGTTACTGACTGACTGACAGACAAGCTACAGCCAAAACCACTGAGCACAAGAAGCTGAAATTTGGTATGTATGCTCCTTGGGGACCGTAGGGTTGCACTAAGAAGGGATTTCTCGAAATTCCTAAATGCAATAACTATAAGGTTCCACATATATTTGATCACTACACCATCAAACCTATCCTTTCCAGTCTGTCCATCCTAAGGTTGCCTGTAAGAAATCGCATTTTGCGATAAGGCCGCCCTTGTACATTTACTATTTTTTATAAATTTAAGATATCTTTACATAATTTGTAACAATTGTATTTGCGCAATAAAGTTGTTATCTATCTATCTATCTATCTTTTACTTCTGTTCTGTTGCAGATAAAAAACTAAGATTGTATCAGTTCTTTAAAAGCTTCGCTGCTTGGATCGAGTGTATGAATGATAAAAGAATCCATTACAAGTAAAACGACTTCAAGTATGATTTAGTATTTTAAGAGACAGCAGACTCAAAAATAGATGTTCCTAGTGTAGGCGCACTTTCATTTACACACGATTATATACTTAAATAAGAATCTCTTAATCTTACACTAAATTATACTAGTATCTTTATAAGTCTTCATATGAACAAATTATTTACTTTACAAAAGTATTTTTCACTCTCAACACCCCACTTCATAAATTACTTTGCACGAATAAATAATTTCAATTTCACCACGGAGACTATTACAAGAGCGATACAAAGAACGAAGTGTATTGACCGAAAGCAACGTTCTCTTTGAAATACTGGCGATACAAGATTTTTTTGACGATACTTAAGATACAGTACAATGGAAATAATGAGAGAGTTTCGTATTCAGCACGATGCATCGATGTCACGATATTAACATTTTTTCATTATTCATTGCAAGCAATAGTATATTGACTTCATTATTTATAATTTTAAATAAAATGTTAGCTTGGTATTTGAAATCGTTCAGCTAGAATAGTGCTCGTTCAGCAATACCATTTATTGAAGTTACGTTTTTGTTAATATTTTTATTCATTTACAGACAAAGACAGACTTGGCCAACGTGGTGGACTATGGCTTTACCCTTCTCATTATGAAAAAGGGGCCCGTGCCCAGTAGTGGGATACATGGCTGACGATGATGAGCAAACTGGAGAAGGTGAAATAAGAGCAGTAAGAGACCATTATTCTACTCTTACACTCCCACAGTAAGTGGTTAGATCACTGGAGTTCTTACTAATTGAAATCAACGGAATAATATAATTACATAATTATACTCCTGGCTTTCATTGTGATACCGTGTATGTCGAGTGCCAAACTGTACGGATTTTTAAGATAACGTAGTACAATGGACAATATTTTTGTTTTAGTAGTATAAGCGTTATAGAATAGGTACTACTCGTTGGTCTCGCGGCATAAATGTGTGCCTGGGATTGGAAGGTCTCGGGTTCGATTCCCGGGTTGAGCAAAGTGTTATTGGGTTTTTCCGTTAGGAAATTCTCAGTAGCAGCACGGAGTCTGGTAATGTGCCCGGTACGGCAATAGGCTCGCCCCCTATTACGTGGGACCTAAAAATTCCTGTGCGAAATGTGGGTGTAATATTACACCTCTGCCTACCCCTTCGGGGATACAGGCTCTGGCTGCCTTTATGGCAGAGTTTGTTTGCTTTGGGCGGCTGTTTAGAGAGAGCCCATTTAGTGAGTTGGCGAGTCACCACCTGCCACGCGGATGGATGCTATAGGAGTATCACTGGCAGGTGCCGTTTGTTA
This sequence comes from Euclidia mi, assembly GCA_944739405.2. Classification (NCBI taxonomy): domain Eukaryota; kingdom Metazoa; phylum Arthropoda; class Insecta; order Lepidoptera; family Erebidae; genus Euclidia; species Euclidia mi. Next base: position 11,737,737 of record OX123184.2, on the reverse strand, counting down.
TCCATAGTATCATTATTATCAGTCCATTTAACACCCATCCCCATAAACTAGTAAATTAGACTCCACATCATAAGCAATAGTCCTACATTTGCTGCGGCTAGTCCATAGCTGTACTCAGTAGTGCAGTTGTGGAGGCTCCGCGGCATGTGTCCCATCCCATTTTAGATTAAAACTCTCTACGGGCCTCTGCACGTTGGATCCATATCCCCGTGTAAGCCTCCCAAAGGACCGGTTATTCTTCTGACACCAAAGTTAGAAGAATAGCCGTGAGTAAAGAGAAACATAATAATAATAATAAAATTTATTAATTTTCATACATCACAAAAATATACATCAAGTTCTTAAAAGGTAATTTAGGTAGAATAAAGAGGTGCCTGTACTAGGGTAAACCTGTGCCACAGGCATTAAAGGCACTTACAGTCAGTGATTTTGATCTGAGTTATGAAGTAATTACAATATTTATCATCAACATATTAAACGTAATGTTTCTAAATAAAAATATGCCCACTTAGAATTATTTTAAAACTAATATGAAATGTATAATTATTTGACCACAGTCAGCAGTTCTTCGGTCTGATCATATTTCAATGTTTGTAAATACTGATAGACGCGTTGTTTCGATCTTACATAACTTAGGTCATAAATAGATGTTTCTTTGTTTATTTTGTTATAAAGATAGGGACCCAGAAATGAAAAAAATCTATTAGTAAAGACAAACTTTGATTCAGAGCTTGAACTACAGACAATATCTTTCCGTCTCTTGGTGTTAGTAAGGTTGGCGTTGTACGTAAGCGCAGTGTGCTGTTTTAGTACAGTGTACAATATAAACAGTTGACGAACCGTTAGCACTTTGCATGATTCATATAGAAGGCTTGTAGAGAATCGGTAAGGTCGGCGGGTGGCCACTTTAAGCAGGGCTCTTTGCGCTCGCTCTATAGAGAGCATTAAAGATTTTCCTATACCTCCCCAAGAGGTTATGCAGTATTGGATTATGGACTGACACAATGCCTTGTACATCTGTATAATGAGGTTATGATCTAAAATAAAGCGAAGTTTTTTAAATACAAATAATAATTTTCGTAGCCTAGATGTTAAAGCGGCGATATGTTGTTTATAGGAAAGGGTTTCGTCCAATATAACCCCTAAATACTTAATATTAGTAGTGCTATTAATTTCCGGACAGGTGCAAATGTTGTTTGACTTAAGACAACAGTTATGTGCATATAAGTGAAAAGAATTGTTATGTGCTTGGGGGTTACGTATACAAAATTGAATGAATTTAGTCTTATCAGTATTTAAGGTTAGTAGATTATGTTTAAGCCAGTTATTTACTACGTTAAACCCTTGTTGTGCATACTTCTGAGCTTCCGTAATGGTGTTTGCTGAGAAAATAAGCGCAGTGTCGTCAGCATATGTAACAATATTTTTTTTTTTTTGCTTCTGGCAACACTGGCGGTATAACGTAAAACTGTACTTCTCCCAATAATTTATTATTCTTAAATCTATTTAATTAATAATAATGTGCCTAACTTGCTAATTTCTTACGTAATAATCTGTGATAATTATAATTGTTGTATAATAACAGTGATAAGTGGTGTTTATCAAGTTGTAAAAATTTTGCAAAGTCAAGTAAGTCAACTGTCAAAGTAACGAACAATTTTATTTAAAAGAATTTGCATTATTTTTACAATAATAGCTGACTTTGAGACAATTTGAGGTGAGTTTACTTGTTATTTGACATTCTTACACCCTACACTAGCGATAATACTAAGTCAGCATACCTCAATCTATACAAAAATCTTTGTTGTGTCTTACACAAACCTCAGTGAACCTTTCTTGCTTTGTTTACTTAATTTTGTCAAGATGATGACCAGAAGGGCACGCTTAGATGATGAGAAATTACAGGTGACCCTTGTAGAACTAAAGAAATATAAGGATTTGTGTCAGTCACTACAAAGTGAACATGATGACAATGAGAAAGAAATGCTAGAGATTTTAGGTAAAAACTCTCAGCTTAGGAGTGAGATGGCAGAAATACACTCTAATTTACTCACTACCCTTGATGAACGGGATAGATTGCATAAGATTGTAACACAATTTGACAGGTGCAGTGATGAGTTTGAGAACGCTCTAAAACGCATCACTGAATTAGAGGGTCTCCTAAGCGAGGCCAATGATCATATTAACAGATTAGAAAGTGCAAACCGGTCTATAAAATCAGTAACCACACAGTCATTATTTGATGAGCTGGTTGGCAGCGCTCCAGGTATGGTTTCTGCTATCTCCGATGATGACAGTAAGAATATAGTGACTATTGATCTTACAGATTCTAATTCAACTATTCAGTCATTTAGAAACATAAAAGCTTGTAATAAATTGAAGAAGTATATTAAAATAAATAAATTTATTAGGAAAAAGGAAAAATTATTAAGAATGTACAGGAAATCAAACATAAATCTAGATTATTGCAAAAAATATGTTAATGTAAAAGAACAAATGTCAGTATGTCTAACTAAATTAGATTCAAATCTAGTGAAATATGATGCTGATATTCATTGTCTGCAGACGGAGATTGATAGTTTACAAGATTCTTTGGCTAATATGACAAAAAAATATAATCTATCACAAAAACAAATGAACGAGCATATCTTGGCAATGGATGAGTTAGTGGACTTGTGTAAGTACAATGAAGAGAGGCTTCAATCTTTGACTAATAATAGTCATGGCAATGAACTTAGCCAGGCGCCACAGAGTCATTCACAGTCAACTACTTAGAATTATTGCTCTGATTTGCTGTCACTCTCTGCTGCAGTGGATGACAGCACCATTAATTCCATTAATTCTTATTGTAATTCTGGCATTTCTTTCTCACCCCACATTACAAACACCGACAAGCTATTAATGTTTAGCGATGAGATAGGTAAAAACATGAGCCAATTGTTGAGGCAAAGGACAGGTATGACTATTACTAACTTATGTATGCCTGGAGCAAGCTTTTCTCAGATTATGCAATCAATTTTATCTAAATCATACTGTCCTGAATCAACAATAATTATATTTATTGGGAGAAGAGGAAATGCAAATATTAATTTAATAAAGAGATATTTTGACCAATTACTGAATTTAAAAGTTAAAAAAATTCTGTTACTTGCTTTTCCTTACAGTAAGCTGTTGCCACAAGCTGAAAATGATTATAGATTTAAGATTAATTCCAAATTACATACCATGACATGTTATAATAATTTAATTGACATTATTGACTCTAATGCTCTAATTAGAAATTTTTATTTGACATATGATAATTATTATATATCACAATTTTATAAAAGACAAATAGCATCCTCGCTAGCTTATTGTATTAATAACACAGCCAAGGTTTTGGCTAACAACACTGCTTTTATTGAGCAGTCAAATTTGACATGCAATATAAGCTTGGAATCCGTTCCAAATTCTTTAAATTGAATTCTGAGACAATAGAGTCAATCTCTGGCAATATATTTAATAAGACATTGAATTCTGTACCTAGCTTAAGTGACAAAAATACAACTCCATCAACCTTACCTACAAAAAATAATTTAAAAAATTGTATCAGCCTGGTGCATCAAAATATACAAGGGTTGATGGGTAAGGAGTTAGAATTGGAATTGTTTATGAACTGTAACAATATTGATATTTTATGCATTACAGAACATTGGCTAAGAAGCCACCAGTTCATATTCAATTTCAATAACCACCAGGTTGCAAGCTCGTTCAGTAGAGAAAACTTTATCCATGGTGGCTCGTTAATCATAGTTAGCAAATTTCTAAAATTTAAAGAAAGGACTGACATTGTGAGCCTCTCTGTTGAGCGAGTAGTAGAAATCACATGTGTTGAGTTTGAGCAGTTCATTGTTATGAGTGTATACAAACCTCCATGTGCACCATTTGAAAGTTTTTTAGTTATTATGGAGGATGCCCTTAGCAAAGTTTGTAATTGCCGTAAAACTGTTGCTATTTGTGGAGATTTTAACGTTAACATATTAGAAAAATGCTCTTCGACTATCAAATTTTTAAATTTATTTAAGTCATACAATTTATGTCATAATTTTTATGAACCAACTAGAGTGACTGCCACAAGAGGTACTTGTATTGGTAATATATTTACTAATATAAAACCATTACACAAATCTTTGATTAATATGCTTCAGTCAGATCACAGTGGGCAGTTAATCTGTTGTCCAAGAAAATGCCCAAAAGTCCAGAGAAAAATTATTAAATATATACCAATAAATGAAAATCGACTTAAAACTTTTAAAGACAATTTATCTCGAAAAATGCGTTGGTTGCCTCATCATGACCATCCGGATCAGTTATATAGCTCTTTGTTTGACCTGATTAATGACGAATTTCAGACTGTATTTACATCCAAAAAATTAAATGTAACTGACCGTCTGATGTTTAGTGATTGGGCAACTGAAGGTATCCATAAAAGCCGGATTAGGTTATATGAACTGTATGATGAAAAAAACTTATAATAATAGTCAGAACTTTATTAATTATGTAAAAAAATATTCCAAAATATTTAGACAAGCTTGTAGTACAGCAAAATCTATTTATTTGAGAAATAAAATAAAATGATCAGAAAACACTATAAAGGCTACCTGGAATGTCATTAACAATGAAACTGGCAGAGCCAAAGCACGCAGCCGTGACTTCTTATTAAATATCAATAATGTGAGTGTTGCAGAGGACCTGGAAGTAGCGACAGAATTTGAAAATTTTATTTCTAATATACCTATAATAACTACAGGGTCACTCGACTCATCTTCCATGTCTGCTGAAATGCTTCTTAGGGACTGCGTGCCAGAATGTGGTGCAGCCTTTGAATTTACCGTTGTGACTACTAAAGATGTTATTTATCAATTTAAAACTATAAATATGAAAAAGACAATGGATTTGTGGGGATTGTCAGTGGAGACTGTTTCATCTATTATTACCATAATAGCTCCACATCTTGCAACAGTGTTCAATGGTTGCGTCGCTTCTGGAATATTTCCTGATTTAATGAAATATAGTAAAGTTATACCTTTATTTAAATCTGGCGACACATCAGACCCTTCTAATTTTCGACCTATTTCTGTATTGCCAACGCTTAGTAAAATTTTTGAAAAATTAATACTTAGTCAATTGCTTAGTTATTTTAACAAACATAATCTTCTTCACAAGAAACAGTTCGGATTTACGAGGGGTCGTTCAACTACTGACGCAGGAGTAGAGTTACTCAAAAGTATATTTACAGCTTGGGAGAAGTCGCAAGATGCTTTAGGAATTTTTTGCGACTTGTCCAAAGCCTTTGATTGTGTACATCATGATACTCTGGTCAGGAAATTATATCATTATGGCATTAGAAACAAAGCTCTTAATCTCCTGGTTTCTTATTTAGGCAACAGAATCCAGAAGGTTCAGATTAATGATAAGACATCGCCAGGTTCTGCCTTAAAAATGGGCGTCCCGCAGGGTTCAATACTCGGACCATTTCTATTTTTGATCTATATCAACGACTTACCCTATTACGTAAAGAACGATCATGAGATTGTGTTGTTCGCGGATGACACCTCTTTAATTTTTAATATTAAAAGACAACAGAGTAATTTTGACGAAGTAAACAATGCACTCTCTAAAGTTGTTAATTGGTTTAATGTAAATAATTTATTACTCAATGATAAGAAAACTAAACTCTTAAAATTCTCCATGCCCAATGTTAAACAGATGGAAACCAATGTACAACTGAAGGAAACCAGAATTGAGCCCGTCGGGACAACCTTATTTCTAGGTATTATGCTTGATTCCAAACTTCAATGGGGTCCGCATATAGAAAGACTTTCGGGCAAACTTAGTTCTGCAGCTTATGCGGTTAAGACAATTAGACGCCTCACAGATATAGAAACAGCTAGAATGGTCTATTTCAGCTACTTTCATAGTATTATATCATATGGGATTCTTCTCTGGGGGAATGCTGCAGACCTTGACACAATATTCGTTCTGCAGAAAAGAGCAATAAGGGGTATTTACAACCTCGGTCCTCGTGTTTCTCTAAGAGAAAAGTTCAGTGAGATAGGCATTCTAACTGTTGCTTCGCAATATATATACGAGAATGGGGAATACAATCAGTTTCAACATAACATAACTTCACGCCTTTTATCCCCGAAGAGGTAGGAAGAGGTGTATTACACACCCACATTTCGCCAGTTATGTCTCAGTTCCAATGATATAGGGGGCGAGCCTATTGTCATCTACCGGGCACATCATTAAGCGAGCGATAGTTAATTTATAATGCACACATAACTTCGAAAACTCAGAAGTATGTGCCCCGGGTTCCTGGGGATCGAACCCGAGACCATCGTGCCGGTAGTCCGGTACGTTTTGACATTGCGCCATATAAGGGCGGTTTCAGATTAGCGTATTTTTCTGCGCGTATACGGTCGTTTCAGCTTACGCGCTAACACGCGCATTACGCGCTTTAAAAAACAGACTCACGTAAACGGGCGTGTTCGCTCGAAACGATAGTGACGTCTTGTCAGTGTCAACATGGATTCTAACGGTTCGTGGTTATACGAGCTAAGAAGCGGGTCAACGCTCATACCAGTTACCCGTGTGCCAAAAGGCGCGCCTATACGCGCCTACATGCGCTTCCAAAAACGAGCTTATACGCGCGTATAAAACGCTAATCTGAAGCCGCCCTAACGATTTCTGCGTATAACGACTTTGTAGTAATCAGCCGAATATTTGTGAATAAGTCATAATACTTTGTGACCATGGCCCTAATTCTTAAATGCGAGAAAACGCTAGTAAATTGAAAACAGTCAAATCGAACATTTTAATTCTGCTGTAATATGGCACTTTTTAGTCGATATGTCGGCAAAATCATTAGATTTTGCCGACATATCGACTAAAAAGTGATTGATGACTTGATTCATTAGAATCATTTAACCTATCTTATTTGATCTCGTATATATCAAATTTATATAAAGAATAAGCAATAAAATCAATAGACTAACAGTTTAAATTGATTTTTCTCCCATACAACAGAACCGAAATCAATATTTGAAGCAAGCTGAATTTAAAACATCGACGTAAAAATATAAGTATATGAATCTCCATCAGAAGAGTTTCATTTGGTGTACGTGAACCCTCAAATTCCATATTATAGAAAGAATTCAGTCTTATTTATTAGCTTTTTACTTTCAAGAGAACAACAGGGTTTGGATGATGTCTTTAAATTACTAAGGCATAAATGAATACCTATGGTCTCTATAGACCGTAGCTTGCATAACAAAAAAACAGATCTGTCTCTGTACACAAAATGTAGCAAAACACGAAAGTTTCAAGTCTACAGAGGCACAAGTACAATAGGTTTCCAACGCTTATTCGCTTCAGGATCAAAGTGTCTCCTTTTCAGTCACATAAAATTATTTCCTTAGAAAATGCTTTTAATATTTACAGCGTTCTTCTGATGCATCTTGGACGGTTTTAATATTGCTTCGTGCAGGAATGTCTTGTAATGTTATATTGGAGTGTAAATCTGTAAAATAATTCTGTTATTTATGTTTGTCAAGGGATTTAGTTTAGTACTTTAGTAACTAGATGTAACGCTATGTATGTTTATGTGAATGTGTGTTATATGTCTTATAATGTTGGTTTGCCAGAACTCTATTTTATGGCTAGTCAGTTTTCGTTTATTTTTTTCTGTAAGTATATTATTAAGTTTACGGCTGTCCTAACGGAGTCGTCATTATGCTGTTTTTTAATTTGAATAATACTCTTTAAGTACTGGGATTTTTTCAGCAAAGAAACCAAATAATTCCACTTTGAATTGAAAGCGGACTGCCTACGTGGTTCAGTGGATAACGTACGCGACTGCTGATCGGAGATCCCGGGTTCGATTCCCGGGTCGGGCAAAAGTGTTACTGAGTGTTTCCAAATTCTCAGTAGCAGCACGGAGTCTGGTGATGTGCCCGGTAACGGAAATAGGCTCGCCCCCTATTACGTGGGACCTTAAAATTCATAGCGAAATGTAGGTTTAATATGACGTCTCTGCCTACTCCTTCGGGGATACAGGCGTGAGTCTATGAATTAGAGGGTTTGTATCGGACTTTTGCCACACAACAACAATCTTTGCGTTTATCAGTCACCTTGTTGCCATAGTAGATACAGGTTCTGCTCATTTTGGGATCAGATGCCCATGTGTGAATTGTCCTAGGAATTTATTAGTATGACTAAACTTATACAACCCGATATTATTCATTGTTGAAAAGTCCTATCCAATAAAAAAGTAGACAAAATGCATGGAAATGTCAATCTAATGCAATATTTTGTATTTTATTTATATAAGAGTCTGTGTTGCTAGAATAACATGGAATTATACTAATGTTTTTGTCTTTGTGAAACGTAGGATTTGTTTCACACATATTAAAAACTCTAAAAAATAAACGAAGCCATGGTATAGATGACCTCCCACCTACCTTAGTAAAACACTGCGCAGATGAACTAACCTTACCATTTTATTTATTAATTAATCAATAATTTCAAGGAGGCGTAGTCCCCGACCAATTAAAACATAGCTTAGTAAAACCAATACACAATAAAAACTCAAAAACCGACCTTAACAATTACCGACCCATTGCCCTTTTGGCAACAGCCTCGGAAATTTTTGAAAAACCAATGACAAATATACTGTATGACTTCTGCGCAATATATTAAATATTAGACGAGTGCCAAAACGGATTTCGAAAAATAAGTCCATGACATTAGCAGTATACAAATTTATCCAAGAAGCTCTAAATATTATAAATAATAGGCAATACGCAGTAGGTATTTTGTTGGACATGAGCAAAGCTTACGATACGGTTCAATTTAATATTTTATTGGATAAGCTGTACGCAATTGGAATCCGAGGACAAATGGCTTCAGTCATATCTTACAGGTAAAGAACAAACAGTAGAACTAGAATACTACAACAAAATTACACATGAAATAAAAAAAATCCGTTCCTATAAGAAACATATAAAAGCCTCCATTCCTCAAGGTAGTGTGATAGGGTGCCTTTTGTTTATAATATACATATACGAACTACCCAAAACAATAAACGGGCCATGTGTGTTATTTGCGGGTGATATATCTATGCTAACTTCGTGTAATAATAACGCAAATATAAATGAAAATCTGTATCAAACTCTCAGTAAATCAGTTGACTTGATGAATAATAACAACCTGAAAATAAATTTCTCAAAAACAAAATTAATAACTTTCTACCCCCATCAAAAGTCTACTATAGACATACAACTCACATTTAATGGAATAAACATAGAAGTAGTAAACGAATTCAGCTTACTTGGGTTAACCATCGATACCCATATCAATTGGAAGGCGCACGTTAAAAAGGTAAGAGCTAAAATATCTAGCTTTGCCTATGCCCTATGCGAAATTAAAAGGACCACAGATCTATCTACTGCGCTTGTTACGTACTATGCCTACGCATATTCGTTGCTCAGCTATGGCGTTATTCTGTGAGCTAATAGTACTGATGCCCCCAATATCTTTACTCAGCAAAAGAAATTAATAAGAATTTTAGTAAACATACAAAATACCGACTCATGTATCGCTTTCAAGAACTTAAACCCCTAACTGTCCCAAGCATTTATATCTTAGAAATATGTATTGGATTCGTCCGTAAATATCCAGAACACTACACCAGGCGCGAAGATTTTCAAACCAAAATGACCCTTGGAAATAAAAATAGATTAAACTTTCCAAATTTGCGACTAGCAATGCACTCCTACCCAGCCATTTGTAATATAAAAAAATAACAATAATGTGTGATGGGTAATTTGACCCATATAAAAAAGAGAATTTAAATGAAACTAGCTGGTTGAATTAACAGTTGTTTATTAGATAAACATCGTTTCCTAGAAATTTAAAGAGAATTGCATCAAATTACAAATTAAGAGTAAAATTTAAATATTATTCCGGGTGCCAGATACAACGATTAAATTAAATTAAATTGCCAGATAATCTAGTGGGAGACCAAACGAATTTTAATCACAAAGGAGGGTGACCTTAGCCGAGAGATTATACCTTGAACCATTTTGATATGGTCGGTAGCAAATTAACACTATGAAGTTTAACAAATTACAAGTAAACTAGCCAATTTTACAATAAGATTTATACAATTTTATAATAGCCAGGTTCTTTCCAAGTAAGTAAAGATAATAAATAAGTTTACTAGACGAACATTATGCAAATAAAAGTGTTTAAGGTTATCAAACAAAATTTGGATCTAATTCTGAAGCTAAAGCCGAAGTGAGGCTATCGTGTTTGAATCGACGAGTTTGAATTCGAGGCTATCGTGTTTGAATTGAGGCTTTCATGTTTGAATTTTGTCCATTGGTCATGTCAATAAAAATATATAATAAACTACCAAACGATATTAAAAGTGAAATAAGGTTTCATAGCTTTGTAAGGAAATTAAAAAAACTTTTTAATGAGTAAAAGCTACTGTAATATCAAAGAATATCTAAACGATAATAATTCATAAATCCTAGACAAAGTACATAACACTGCATAAACAAATACATTTAATTATTCTATTCTACAAAACAAATTAACAATACACTAATTAAGTAATAATATTTATTATCTAACTATGATAAAAATATTAATGTCATGATTAAAATTGATATCTTTATATTATTCATATATTAAAATGTTATCTATCTGGAATAATAAATGTAGCGGCCCCAATTATCCAATGTACTATTTATCGCTATAACTATATATATATTGCATGAATATATATTGCATGAATATACCTAAAATACATATCTATTATTATATTTTAAGCATATTATCAAAACAGCTTGTCCTCTCTCCTAAAAGTGCTGTGCCCAATAGGGTCCACAATTGTTTCCTAATTCTAAGTATACCACCTGTAAATGTACATTATGGAATGCAATAAATTGAATTGAATTGAACATTACTTCAAATGATTAAACAAATTATCTGGAGGAAATCGGCCGTCGATGTTGAATGCACTAATCTAGGCATTGTTATAATCACTATCTGTTATGTGCATAATGAATCGGCATTATACTGCTTACAGACAATAGTGACAACTAGAAATTATTGGAGAATATGATAAGCACTCTTTATCATTAGGTTAGGGTTAGGGTGCATAGGGTTCCCACCAAGAACTTAGGGTCCCAAGCCAACCTCACCTGCAAGTGGTGCACCTGCCGATCAACGGACGAGGCTCTGGCAAACAAAATATCCCGATAAGCGGCAATAGGCTCGCCAGCTATTACGTGGGATCAAAACACCGGCGAAAAGTGGGCGTTTAATATGCCTCTGCCTACCCCTTCGGGGAAACAGGCATGAGTCTATGTATGTGTATGTATGTATGTATCATTAGGTATATAACTTATCCATACATATTATAAAGTGAAACCCCTTTTTTTCTCTCTGTCTGTATGCACGTAAATACATAAATATAAATGTGTTAGTGAAGTGTCAAACGTTTGAGATTGAAAACTGTACATTACTACACAATATTATTATACCACATACAAACAACACCGTCTAGTCCTAAACTAAGCAGAGCTTGTAGTATTATGGCTAATAGAAAAAAAATACATGTTATAAACTTTTCATAAATCCATACTAGTCCAGTCACTTTAGGGATTGACCTCGGAATTTGAGATAATAAGCTGGAAACTCGTATACAGCTTCATTTAGGCGTTCTAAAAGTTGTCTCAAAAGTCACATATTATCTCGTGTCTGCGTCGTAAGTTATTTGAGGTCAAAGGTCACGAAAATCGGTTTTTTGCAATTATCTCCGTTTCTTTGGTTCCAATGACTTCAACAATTATATAAAAATAGAAGATAAAACAATTTGCCACAACTTTTGTCTCAACTCTTTTTCTGTACGCTCAACGCTTTTCGAGATAGAGAGCGGAGAGCACCTAGCGCTCAGGCATATATACTGTTATACAAGGTCATGCTGCGGATGCAGTAAATCGGGCTTGCAATGCACTTTAGCTTGCGAACAATGCAATGTGCAAGCTTGTCTCAATGCTGTTGTATTGCAAGACGATCCTGAGGAAGAAACTACATTTGATCCAGAAATTTTAGAAGGTTTGGAGACAATCATGCAGGTAAACGAAGATGATGAAGATGAAATTGAAATTTTCAATTTCCCAGGAGATGATGATGAAGAAGAAGAAGAAGAAAATTTATATTTTTGAACTTCAAGTTATTGAAGAATTTAAATGTACATTTAATTTTTTTAATTGTAACAAAAGTACAGCTACTAAATAAAAATTAACTTAAATGATATTTACTTGACTTATTTCTATATACAAGGTATTATTCACCGAGATTCACGGTTGACCTTGTATAACAGTATATATGCCTGGTGGGGTGCTCTCCGCTCTCTATCTCGAAAAGGGTTGCGCGTACAGAAAAAGAGTTGAGACAAAAGTTGTGGCAATTTTTTTTATATTCAATTTACATAATAAGTGTTGAAGTGATTGAAACCATAGAAATGGAGATAATTGCAAAAAAACGATTTTCGTGACCTTTGACTTTGAATAACTTACGACGCAGACACGAGATAATATGTGACTTTTGAGACAACTTTTAGAACGCCAAAATGAAGCTGTATACAAGTTTCCAGCTTATTATCTCAAATTCCGAGATTGACCCCGTATTTTGCCTATAGTGACTGGACTATACATAAATTATTGCACGTGGCAGTCATTAAAATTTACAATCTCGCTACTTCACGAATAGGTCGAAACGAAAATTTATTTCTGAGTCAATTAAAAAGAATACCTAAAGCGAAACCAATTGTTAGATATTCGACCAATCTCATCTCTCATGCAGAATATCAATTCATCATCCAATATACAGTTTCTTGAGTCATTAGCTCTCTGAAATTGGCACTGTAATGGATAGTTTTGTTATAGAGCCGTCTGGACAATTATTTTCGCATCGCTCGTAATTCCGACTGTCGACAATCACTTAATTTCATTTGAGGTATTTTATCCACCGTTAATTCGAGCAGTAATGGATATAAGTTAATGACGCAAGTAGATTTTTTTTATTTATAGACTCACGCCTGTATCCCCGAAGGGGTAGGCAGAGGTGTAATAAATAATACACCCACATTTCGCCATGAATTTTTAGGTCCCACGTAATAGGGGTCTCGCGGCATAAATGTGCGCGTGGGATTGGGAGGTCTCGGGTTCGATTCCCGGGTCGGGCAAAGTGTTATTGGGTTTTTCCGTAAGGAAATTCTCAGTAGCAGCACGGAGTCTGGTAATCTGGCAATAAAATACGGCAATAGGCTCGCAAGTAGAATAATTCTTGTAATAATGTTTCTTGAGTGAATAGATAACGATGTACTTATATCTTCATTTACTTACACCTAAGCAAGGTGTAATTGTTACTTTGGAATTTAACTGGTTGACGTTTTCAATTAAATATTTAGTCCATAATAGCATAAATGTATAATTAATAATTGATATAAAAATCCACACACATAAATAATTAAGATCGTCAAATCTTCGTCACAAAGAAACCTGTCACAACTATTTTTATAATATTTAATTTTGACCCACAATTCTGTACATGTTTTTGGCCAATAAAGATTATGTACAGTTACAAAGAACAACCACAATACACTAGTACTCGAAAACAAAGTAGCCACACTACTAAAACTTGTGAGCGCAAGTCGTATCACAAATCAAGGTTTTATCGCGAAGGCCGGTAGGGAACCATATGTATCATAGGAGTGCCATCGATCCAGTGGCAGCTGCGATTTACTGCCGTTAATGCTGCTGATATTCGCCTGGAAGGACCATTATTCGGTTGAAAGTCGCTACGTCTAATACTTTAGATGGGAAGTAATGGAGCTGTATCGTTGATTTGGTTAGTCAATCTTCTTATTCTTGTCGTATGAGAGCGCCAAGCCCAGTTTAGTGAATCATAGTTAGTTAATAATTGACTGCGGTTGTTGTGACGGGGTTTTACTATTCGATTCACCTCAGCTACAATGCCTCAAAATCTAGGAGACCCACAAGGACAACACTTTGCGTACATTGTTTTAAAATTTCACCGCGATACTGAATAAGGTGAGTGCAACAGTAATTAAAAGTAGTGCACCTGCAACAGTACGTCTTCTTCCAGGAGAGTAAAGGAAATGGTTTTGGGTATTTTTTGTACTTGCCGAAAAGTTGAAAAAACTGTGAATGTAAGATAAAAAAATATTGATTTTATGATTGATATAGCGGCAGATAACACAGCGAGTCAGTGCCTACAGTAACTACCTATTGTTAAAAATCAACAAAATTAGACAATAATTTGTGACGTTGCAACTACTTCCTAATTATCTACAACTGCGCTTAAACAGGTGTAGACCTGTCAAACTATTACTGTCTATTCGCAATTTTACTCTGAAACTACCATAGTAAGAAACGGCAGAACAATTTATTAGATATACCATAACTAGCTTAAAGTAACGGCCATTTTCAATATTCTATCCATACATGGATTTTGAAATTCGAGATTCGTGTTTGACATATTTTGTATCGAGCTTATGTCAAAAACGAATCTAAAATGCACAGATCTATCTATAGATCGAATATTGAATTCCGTAGTTAGTCTACCACGGGATAAACTACGAGTTATGATAATAATATGAAATTAGTCACACTGGAGTCTAAGACGACCTCTACATTGTTTCATCTAATGCAGATTTCAAGTTCACAGTATCAAGTGCTATGTAGCGCTTATAGCGTCTTGACTTACCGCTTATAACAAATCAGCGAAGTAAAGCATTGCTAGCAGAGCTCATTATTTGGATGGGTGACCGCTTGATGTAATATTTACATCAGAGTGCTAACATACAAAGGTCACATAAAGCCATCCCGGATTCTTGTCGCAGGTTAAATTTAATAGGCCATATCCGAGGCATTTGGTGGCCACTAATTTGGTCGCACACTCACATGACTATAAAGATTCCTTCCGCTAGCGTTAACCCAGTTGCAATCTGGGATCCATTTACTAACCTACCCGTGAACCCTATACCCTGTGCATCGCAATCTGTAGGTATCTCCGCCGGTAGAGCTATTGCTGCCTCACTCACATGAATAGAAGCAGAATATTAAGTGCCACTTCCGACACCTTTAATTCTTCAACCGCTCTTCAACATTTATATTGGTGTCATTTAAGACGAGAATAAAAGATTATTACTGCGCACATATTGGTCGTATAAACAGCTAAAGATTTAAGTATGTTGCTATAGCCTCGAGAGGACTTCTTTTATATAACTTTTTTATGTTTCATCGAAATTGGTAAGGAAAGGGAGAGTTCACGTTTGAGTGCCTGTTTAGTATTTCTGTACTGTATTGGTTTTAACCTCGATTTTATATTCAGTAGGAATATAAACTAGTTGTGGCACGTGGTTTCACTCTGTAAATCTTCTTGTTTCAATTTTTCATTCGTTTTGCCTAGTTTCTAAGGGTTCTAGCTAGTGTCACGTTATAAACCATATAATGTTCCTTTCCAAAAATGTCCGGTCAAATCCAAAAATAATTTATATATTAGATTAGACTAAATATAGCTTATCCAAATGAACACAATTTTTAGCTTTCTCGTATCAAAATGGATATGAAAGCACGTTAATATATTATTCTAGTCTTTAAATGAAACTAATAATAAAATTACATGACTGGTGAGACTTCTTGTCACTATCTGTTGATTATGGAGAGTTAATTCACACTTTCATTTAATTCATCAAAAGAAAAACGCAAATTTTGAAGGCAATGCAAAGTTCTTAAGCTTACTGCTTGTCTTATAAAAAATTGAGCAAGTGTGAGTCGGACTCGCGCACGAAGGGTTCCGTACCATCATCTATAAAAGACAATCACTTAATTAAATTACTTAATCCTTCTACATTTACATTTACTGCCTCGTTCGCAAAGCAATAACACAGTACCTTCTTAGAATTTCAACCCCTCTCCCCTGACGCAAATCCCGTGCTGCTCTGTGCCACCATGACTGCGTGGTGATGGGTTTGTGTGAGGTGTATCGTGAAGCGCGGCATTTTGCTCATCGCGCGCCCGTTCGTGTAAGTATTTTTTTCTTAATAACAAAAATGATTTGATTGTTTTTTTCGTAGTTATTGTGCGCAGTTATTGATTACCTTAGTGGATATATTATTTACATGTTTTATTTGTTTCTTACAGTAAACAAGGTCTACAATGGGTGATCGGCAAGGGTCTCAAAGGAGAATGGGTGGTTTCGCACCATGTGTTGTAACATCTTGAGACCTATATCAGACTAGAGGGTGCTCGCAGCTACGCCCACACATTAACTATTTCTGCCGGATCCCATGGGAATTTCGGGAAATCCCTTCTTAGGACACCCCTATAGTTACTAAGGAACATACATGCTAAATTTCAGCTTCTTGCGCCACGTATTTTTGGCTGTAGCTTGTCTGTCAGTCAGTCAGTAACAAAGCAAAAATTTTACATATTCATGAAAGATCTCAATAAGAGTATTTTCTTTTTGTAGGGGCGTAACTCTGTAACATGTGCAGAGAAAAATATATAGTGGCTTAAAATATAAAACTTGCGCGGTCTTCTCGGAGCGAACACCTAAGAAAGAGCATTAGAGAATCAAAATATGCATAGCAATATGCTTGGCAAACCAATTGTTGTATCACTAGTAGATACCAGTAGCATTAGGCGTAGAATGCCACATTCGACATATAATGACATCATATAAGATAAAATCATTCCATTTCTATTGTGATTTTGTTTTTTATATATTTTTATGTAAAGTTAGCCAAATATTAAGGCCAAAGTGCAATATTTTTTTAGTTTGCACATAAGACTGCCTTTTTTGTTATTAACTATTAATAAAACACTTTATTTAAATAAATAAAGACTTTTAATTTATTAAAACATGCAAATTTATATTAAAAATATAATTGATCTCAAAGAAAACGACATTTGAAGTAGTGTGAGAGTTTTGCTCACGCGCGCCTACTGTGTAACTTTTAAGGGCGCTACCCTTCTCATAAAAATTATGTTTGTTGTAACCCCTTTGTTATTAACATTTTTTTTATTTAATGATTTATTTTGAAAGTTAATGTACAACTTCATAATATGTGAAAATTTTAAGCGTCTACCTATTACCGTTGATAATTTTGAGCAAAAAATACAAAAAAAAACATGTTTATTGTTTGGGAGCCCCTTAATATTTTCATTTTTTTATTTTTATATTTGTTGTTATAGCGGCTACCAAAATACATAATTTGTGAAAATTTCAGCTTTCTGGCTATCACGGTTTATGAGATACAGCCTAGTGACAGACAGACAGATAGCGGAGGCTTAGTAATAGGGTCCCGTTTTTTACCTTTTAGGTACGGAACCCTAAAAAGCACCAAAATATTACATTTGCACAAAAAACTAAATACACCAAATATTCTAAATTATTTCTAAGATGCCACATATTCAATTGGTTGAAAACTTTGATGACAGCCAGCTCTTGAAGGAGTTAGACTGAAACGGAACTTGAAAGTTCCTTAAAGTAAAAACTTCGTACATCAATTGAATTATGGAGTGAAATTTTTACGGTTGATTTTTTTGAACGAAACTGTGGTACTGATTTTTAACACGCCTTTATTAGGTCATCGTGTATGTAACTATGTAATGGAATCTAAGCTTACTAATTTAACCATTTTCTAAGGGTCGTAGCGTAAAGAAAATTGGCAGATGTATGTAGTTCTGATGATTATACAATAATATGGTACTGTCAAACTGATCTGATGATGGAGTTGGAAGACATGAACTGGAAATTCATGACGGAACATCGTATCATAGCTGTTTGGATTTCTTAGATAAGTATTGTAATGAACTTTGGCCACGATTAGCTTTCAAGGTCTGATGGTGAAGCTTGAAGATAGGCACTGGCATTCCATGGTGGAATATCGTATCATAGTCGTGTTTGCACTTGTGAGAAAGGCCATGTAATGGACTTTAAACACGATGAGTTTTCAAGGTTATAACTAGCCAATTATATATTGTAGACCCCGCAGTGGTGTAGTTAGGGTTCGTAATTTTGCGGCTGTACAGGCGTATGTGGTCCTCGGTAGAGTAAAATCACTTAGAGGTCTCCTGATTGAAGAGCTAGATTGTTATAAGCTGACAGATAAAACACCATGTAATAGAGATGGAGAGAGAGGTGGAGATGGAGGGGATGCGGACTCATTCGCCTACTTAAAATATATTTATTTTAAGTAGTATAGTAGTATTTTAAGTAATAATAATAATTTATTTATCCTCAAAAATACAAAAAATTGCCTTGAATTAGTTAAATTGGTATAACTAGCCTAATTTCTTATATTTAGTCTTACATAATATCATACATGGCTGAAAAACGATAGTGTACATAAGCCAAAAAAAAATATCTATGTGCACTATTGGCAAAAACAAAGATTGCGTTATAATACATCGGCTACCTGCTTGAACTAGGTTATACCTGTGTTTCGAGCTGATGCTTGATTATTGCATAATGATACAATCGACAATAATATTTTGTTGTATGCAAACATTAAAACATAGTATTTAAGTAATTAAACTTATTATGATTTATAGTAAAACTTTATAGACTAATTTATTTAAAAATAAAATTCGAAATACAATTTAAAATTTTAGATCACTTAGTAATGAAATTTATCAGTGCGTAACCACACGTAAAAATAAAACACGTTAATTTTAAAATGTCTAGTAATTTTTCTGTGTCGTCGTAATTGAGCATTTGTAAATATTCTAATAATACTGTACTGCACATTTTATAACTATGACTATATATATTAGAGTAATTTATTAAACGTATTATACAAGAACGGGCCTAGAAATGTGTAAAATCTATTAACAAAGACATGATTCGTGTGAGGTGTTGTACAAACTAGATCTTTTCTTCTTATTTCAAAAGGAATAGGAGAAAAAGGGATTTCAGTGTGCTGTTTTAGTATAATGTTGAGTATAAATAGTTGGCGCACTGTTAGCACGTTGCATGATAAGTAGAGTTGGTGCGTAGGGAATTTAAAAGATCGAAACGTAGCAACTTTAAGTATTGCTCTTTGTGCTCGTTCTAGCGGCAATAGAGCTGATTTGCCGCGCCACCCCACGTTGTAAGTAAGTAAGTAAGTAATTCTTTATTGTACACCACAAAAATGCAAATTCAAGGAAAAAACAAATTTTAACAATAGATGCACAATTGGCGGCCTTATCGCAAACAGCAATTTCTTCTAGGCAACCAGTCTATGATGTACATAACCGTAGAAGAATACAAGGTAATTTGATGGTGTAGTGACAGATGAAACATAACATTTGTTTTAACATATACATATATACAAATAAAATACAATAAATACATATACTTATAATACATATTCATATAATACATATCCATATATACATAATTATATATTTCAATATATATGAATATAATCACATATAATCATATAGGGAGTTGAGGGATAATGACGCAATTACATTGACAAATAGTGTTGCTTCAATGCATTTTTGAAAATGTTTAGTGTTCTTGCTCATCTAATTTCAACTGGCAGCGCATTCCATAAGCGCACAGCCTGAACAGAGAATGATTTATCATAGAAGTTTGTGGAATGCGGTGGCATCTGCAATCTCAGATCCTCTGACGACCTCAGGCACTTTGAATGTGTGTCATGAAGGAACTTAAAATGTTCTTTGAGATACATGGGTGTGTTAGGATTGAACAATACATTGTATAGTAAGATTAGAATATGAGTATTCCTGAGAAGACGAATCGGGAGCCACTTGAGTCTGCTACGAAATTCAGATACATGATCATATTTGCGTAAACCAAATATAAATCTTATACAAAAGTTTTGGAGGCGCTCAAGTTTATCAAGTTGCTCCTCATTAAGGTCAAGGTAGCTGACATCGGCATAATCGAGTATTGGAAGAAGCAAAGATTGTGCAAGCGCAGTTTTGGTGGATATGGGAAGAAAGTTCCGCAGCCTACGTAATGAACCTGCTGATGCAAATACTTTACGGCTTATCTCCTGCATCTGACGGCCCCAGGGTAAAGTTCTATCCAGATAAACCCCCGGATTTTTTACATTATCTGCAACTGGTAAAATGTTGCCATCGAACAGAATCTGAGGCAGTAGTGACCAATTGATCTTAGAGATCATCCTGGAACTGCCAATCAGAATGATCTGAGTTTTGGTTGGATTAACCTTAAGTCCATAATTTTTACTCCACTCACAGATTTGCTTCAATTCCGTATTAATAGTAGAAAACGCATTAGATATCGATTCTAATGGTGCCTCTGAGTATATTTGCAGGTCATCTGCGTAAAGGTGGTAGGACGAAATTAAATGTTTGGAGATAGAATTTATGAAAATTGCGAAAAGTAATGGAGAGATTACGCCACCTTGTGGTACACCGACAGTCGCATTACACCATGAAGAGTATGATTCTTCAATGCGTATACGCTGACGGCGTCCAAACAAGTAACTACGAAACCAGTCAATTACCATTGGAGATATGTTAATAGAGCGGAGTATGCCAAGCAGGATGTGGAAATCCACGGTGTTAAAAGCATTGCTAAAGTCAAGTAAGGATAGAAGCGTGAGCTTTCCACAATCCATACCCAACCTAATCTCATCGGTGATGTGAACCAATGCCGTGGTAGTACTATGACCAGGACGAAAATCGGATTGAAAGGGATTTAGGAGAGCATTTTTGGACAGGAAGGTACTTAGTTGTGTATATACAAGACGTTCGAGGACTTTGGAAAGGAATGGTAGTATGGATATAGGTCGGAAGTCGGAGAAGGAACAGGGTATGGGTTTCTTTGGCAACGGAATTATTTGTGCATCTTTCCATGCTGATGGGAAGATACCACTAGCAACTGAATGATTTAAGATGTGACATAGGACAGAGAGGATTTCATCAAGCATGGGAAGGATCATGTTTCGGCTGATACAGTCATTACCAACAGCATTGGATGAGATTGAAATTATGCTCTTTTTAACATCACAACCGGAAAATTGCTCGAAAACAAAAGGTGAATATTTGAGAGTTGGGATAAGTGAAAGATCTTTTAAAGTATTCGTTTTAGTTGTCCCATCAAAGTTGGACGAAGAGGTGAAATGTGCATTAAGTGCATCAAAATTTATGTCTTTGGGGATTGCGTCATTGCGCGACTTAACAACTCCCATCGTTCTAAGAAATTTCCAGACTTTAACTGGGTCTCCATTTTCAACAGAGTTGTGAATATATTGGCGTTGTGCTTTCCTACACACCTTATTGCAGAGATTTCTTGCACTTATATATTTCTCCAAATTATAATGGGTTGGACGACACTTATACCACGCCTTAGCTGCAGCTTTTTTAGAAATAATGATTTTAATATCGTTAGTCAGCCAAGGCGATGGCAGATGTTTGAACTTTATGGCTCTGATAGGCGCATGTATGTCGTACAACTGTATTAATTTTTCTGTAAATATTTGCAGTTTGGTGTCTATGCAGTCTGAGGCAAACAACGGACTCCATTCAAGCTTACTCGCATCTTTGCAGAGCTTCGAACGATCCATCCCACCGAAACTACGCGGCATAATAATCCTTGGATTAGCCTTGGGAGGGCGTATTTTATAGGAAAGATAGGTCAAGTCGTGGTAGGAGAAAGCGTCGGCAGAGAATTGACCATGCTTGGAAACAAAGGTAGGAGATGATACAAAAATGAGATTGAGGAGAGAAGGAACAGAGTGTGGAAAGTGATGTGTGGCATCAAGAGGAAGAACAGATAAATTACTAGAGTTTAAAATACGTAAAAGAGTGGAAGATCTTGCATCCTGTTTTAAAATACAAGTGTTAAAATCGCCCATTATAATTGTGTGACTGTAAGAGGGAGTCAAAGTTTCTAGGATATGTTCAAAAGAAGAAAATAAGTTTAAACGTGACGTTGTAATGCAATATGTTAGTATGGATTGACACAAAGCTAAATAAACCTGTTTTATTAATTTATAATCGGCTATGTTACGTAGTTTTTTGAAAATATAAATTAATTTTTGCGTTCTCGCGCATACAATATTAATTTGTTTACGAAAATTTAGATTTGTGTCGAGTGTTATACCTAGATATTTAATATTGTCAGTTTTAATTAATGTAGGACAAGTCCATGCTAGGTCAGCGTGCATTCTACAGTTGTGTGCATAAATGTGTAGGTTAGCAGGTGATGGATTAGTATTTCTCATTCTAAATAATAAATAATAAGAAACAATATTAAAACCATTTTGCACACGGTCATAAAGCTCAGAGTATGTGTTGGCCGAGAATAAAAGCGCTGTGTCGTCAGCATATGATATTAATATACCGTTTTGAACATTTAAGGTGTAAAGGTCGTTTATATATGTAGATAAGAAACAAAGTTGGCCCCAAAATACTACCCTGTGCTATGCCAAAACCACTATTTTTACGTTCAGCCCCAACATATTTACCAATTTTCACACATTGATAGCGATCTCTAAGATAATCAGAAAACAATGCAAGTCGTATACCCCTTATACCGAATGTCTCGAGCTTGCGCAACAGTATGGAGCAGGATATTGTATCAAACGCCTTGGCAAGGTCTAAAAAGATTCCCATGGAGTACATGCTCTTATCTAGACTATTGGTTATGTGCACCGTAAGCTGGTGAACTGCTTGGTTAGTGGATTTTTTTGGCCTGAAGCCAAATTGGTTGTCTGAAAGCAGCTTATTATCTTCGAGGTACTTAATCAATCTAATGTTTATTATTTTCTCTAAGATCTTAGAAAGGCCCGTTAGGACTGAGATTGGCCTATAGTTTGATATACATTTTTTTGCCACCGGATTTAAAAATAGGAGTAACTACTGCTTTTTTAAATAACCGAGGGAAAATTCCTTCGTGTAAACATAAATTAAAAATATGTGTTAACACCGGCGCAAATTTGTGTTTGAATTTTTTGATAATATTGTTTGGTACATTATCCCACCCAACTGCACACACCTCTTTCAAAGCACTTATGATACTTATTACTTCATCAACGTCCGTATCCAGCAATACAAACGAATTTAGCGTTGGTGAATGGCTAGTTTGAGACGGAAAGCTACTAGATTTAGGCGTATTTTCCGTTAATGTTTTACCGACGTTAATGAAATAATCGTTTATCTTATCAATTGCTGATGTTGGAGTTATGTCTGTCGACAGAAGGTCGTGTGGTGCTTCTGAGTTTTTAAAAATAAATGTATTTTTCTTTATAAATTGCCAGACGAGCTTACTGTTTTTCCCTGCCTTTTGCAATTGATTTTTGTCGTATTGAATTTTTTTTTTTTAAAGTTTGTTGCAGAAGTTTCTGTATCTTTTATATGATACGGAAAGTATTTCATTGTCTGGTGCCAATTTTAGTGTTTGATGGAGTTTATCTCGATGTCTTATGCAAAGAACTAAGCCGGGAGTAATCCATGGTTTTATGTTTTATGTTAGTATATTTTCGTGACGTATGTATAAATGAAGTATGTTTTGTTACTGCAGCTTGTACTGAGCTTATAAAATATTGTAGAGAACTATTCGCATCGTTAGAATTAAAAATTGGTTTAAAATCTATGCTATTTATACTACTTGCGAGGGTTTACATGTCCACTTTTGCATAGCTGCGTGTGCAATGGTTCCTGGGCAAAGTTAATTTAAGGGTTAATAGTGCACAGTGATCTGTGTAAAAGCGTGTTTTTCTAGTGTCTTTTAAACTATAAATTTATTGAGTAGTATTAGTATTATACTTGTACTTAGTCTTTGCCCATCGTTCCTGAGGATGCCTCGTGCAGAGGCGAAACACGTGTCGAAGAATAGTTGGCGCATACAGCGGGATACTGCAAGTCAGGTATCTTCCTGGAACCCATACCATTCCTATATCCCTTATCCTTTAAGAGGAGTTCGGTATTGTCAACCTTTTTCTATTGCAATAGTTGGGGTGGTTAATTCGAGGGTGCGTGGTGGGTTCCTCTTTCCTTAGGTTATTATAATATTATCTGATGGTACCAAAATTTTGTACGGGTAGTACTAGTATTGTATAAATATTTTATCTGTGGTAGTAGTGTGTTGTGGTGTGATTTATACAATTTCTGTTAAAAACACACACCAACATTTATCTAAGAAATTTAATATTAACTATTTTGACGGGTATGTAGGTCTAGATGGTAGAGAGTAACACAGACTGCTAAGCTGAAGACCTGGGTTCAATTTAGGAATTGAACTCAAGGTTTCAGCTTAGCAGTCTGCTCAGTGGCGTAGGGCGGCGGGGGCGGTCCGCTCCGGGTGCCACCCATCCAATAAAAGGGGTGACACCCAAAACTCAACTTTAAACAATGTACAAAAATATAAAACAACATAGGCACTAGCTCAGAGTTAGCCCGGAATTGTTAGGTATCCACTAAAAAAAAAACATCGTCATCCGCCAACTTCCGCCCCGGGTGCCACCCAAGCTAGCTACGCCACTGAGTCTGCTGGCTACGCTCAGGACAAATCTTTAAAATATGACTAGAGGATGCCGGCAGCTACGCTCGAACATTTATTTCTATTTAACCATTTCTGCCTGATCCCGTGGGAATTTCGGAGAATCCCTTCTTAGTGCTCCTTTACGCTCCCCAAGGAATGTGCATACCAATACTAATGGCTGTGCGTTCTCTGTCAGTCAGTCAGTACTGCAAGAATTATATTTATACAGATTACCAACGATTATTTGTCCTGTTTTTGGGTGTAGTTTATTTCATAAAATAAAATCAAACATACAGGTTGTTCTGCTGCACTGTACAAATGCACAGCAATACGCTGAGCGTTGTGGATTCTATGTTCAATGAGATAACCCTCTATCAATCATCATTGTTTCGTCAGGTCGTCAAAATGGCATCATTTTTCACTGATATGAATAAATGGTTATTGTGAAGTTATGTCGGTGACGTTGCTAAATAAATGTATGTAACTATCGCGTCGTCGACTCGTGTCAATATTAGTACAGTGAGAAAGGGAGTTTCGAGAATAATTTATGTGTATTGTGGCAAAATGTTTCACATGGAGTAAGAAAAAACAAAGCGACCTGCAATTATAATTTATTTTCGACATGAAAAGGTTAAAGGTAAGCTATTTTAATATATAATGCGTGTGAAGTATTGTCTTAACTCTATACAGTTCAAAATTTACGTCATATAACTATGCCAAACACGAGAAAATTCCAGTTTTATAACCTAGGTTCTTTTAAACATTCAATTCTCAAAATAGCGGGACACTACCGGAGTAAATGCATTTTGGACCGGGCATCCCACGGGTTAATTTTCTTGTGTTCACTTTTAAATATATGATTTTGTACAAATTGATGTCGTTTTATTTTATATAACAATATATTAGAAAACGATAACCAAGCTTTAAACTATTTTATTACCTTTTCCTGAAACAGCATTTTTTGTACAGACCGTACCTGTAAAGCTGGGTAGGTGACCAGGCTTGAGAACCGTACGTTGGAATGGTCATAATAAACAATCATATCCATGAGTTTGCGCTTCTAATATTTATATTTTTTTAAGAGTAAAATTAGTTTTGTCTACAAATCATAATATTTATACTTTATTGTGTACTTGAAAAAATTTCGCCTGTTTATGAATATCCATTACAAGGGTGAGAGAATTGGTCTATATTCACTTGTAAAGTGTACGTCGCTTTCATTAATGTTCACTGTCTCCGGTGCATGAATATTATACGTTATGAAATCTATTACAGTTATACAGTAAATTATTCAAGACTGCAAACTAATGTCAGTATATCTAAACTTCCCTAAAAACATTACAAAACTATGTGCAAAAGAGTGGGAGATTGTCCGTGTGGTGACGGATTAAGAATACGGAATGTCACCACCCCATATCATCCCATGGGTGTCGTAAGAGCCGACGGAGGGAGCATATTATGCAGAGAACAGCACTGTAAGAGAAGGAAAACTTGATACAAACCCAATATCAACTCGTTTGGCCAGTGTGGTATAGGTGGCCAATTTCTCCTTTCAAAGGAGAGTCCTAGTCCAGCCCTGGACTGTTAAAGGCTGATAATGATGAGTGGGAGATTATTCATAATCTGGCAACTTTACACGCACATAGACGCTCGTGTCCGTACAGTGCAGTCGCCAAATGTCACGCACACATAGCTGTCAACGTGCCTCACTTTGATGAATGCGCTCCATCTACCTTTTGTTCTAATAATCTGAGCAAACGCTATACTAACGCGCGTGTGTATCGATACAGACGCGCCGGTGCCGCGCGTTTGTATCAATACAAACGACAACAAACTGCTCTGTAGGATAAAAGCGCGCCGTCGATGCGCGTTTCTAAATCGCGCGACGTCGGCGCGTTTAAAAAACGTGGTTTGCACAGGCCCTAAGACGCATAGTATTATATTACAAGCTATTAATTAATATTTTGACAAATCTAGTTATGAAGCGAAACCTCGACTCTAACACCAACTTATTGAATCCAAGTTAGATAACGCTAGGATGATGATGATGATGAGAATACATATTACAATCTCCAGTAAATCTACAAATAAGGCTTACTGGATAGCAGAACAGATCCTTTTGAATATTCACATGATTACGCAGAGCGGCGAGTTTTTAAACACACTGATGTGCAAAGAAGATGTATGTCATTGATACAATTTGTTTGTATCAAAATGTATTGCTACAAATAAATCATAATATTGTAAATTCACTTTACGCAAGGTAATTTATTATAGTTTTCAAAAACAAAATAGTCATAAATTTATTAGTAAAGATATATTGCGCAAAGATGAAATTTTCGGATAAGATTTAAAAAGAAATAGCAATATTTACGAATTTATAGAAGCTATAACTGTCATGAATTCTTTGAGACAATTGCTTGTAAAATATATAACGAAATACGTGACAGATAATGATTTAAATGCGGCGATTTCTATAACTCATACGAGTTTATTGAACGGGTCGTAATCCAACTCGGTTGGGCTACATT
Source organism: Euclidia mi (assembly GCA_944739405.2). Lineage (NCBI taxonomy): Eukaryota > Metazoa > Arthropoda > Insecta > Lepidoptera > Erebidae > Euclidia > Euclidia mi. The sequence goes on along the minus strand of OX123184.2, from coordinate 11,710,597 downwards.
CGGGAAGATATGACATATCTTCACGTCCGATATCCCGCAGTATCTCAAGACTAAAGTCTATGACCAGTGTGTGTTGCCAGTGATGATTTACGGCGCTGAGACATGGTTGCTAACTATGGGCCTTATCCGAAAGCTCGGGGTCACTCAGAGGGCGATGGAGAGAGCTATGTGTGAGATCGAATCAGAAATTAGGAGATCCGCAGGAAAACCAAATTCATCAAAATAGCTCTCCGAATAGCCAGGCTAAAGTGGCAATGGGCATGGCACATAGCTCGAAAAACTGAGGACCGTTGGTGCAGGCGGGTTCATAAGTGGCGACCACGTACCGGACGACGTAGCAGGGGTAGGCCTCCCGCAAAGTGGACCGATGATCTGGTTAAGATCGCAGGAAGGGGTTGGATGCGGGTGGCTCAAAATCGGTCAGTGTGGAGAGCCTTGCGGGAGGCCTATTTGTCCTGCAGTGGACGTCTCTAGGCTGACATGATGATGACGATGAATTATCATGATCAACAACCGTTGGAGTTGCCGTATTCTAGAGTGGAGACCGCGCCTTGAGATGTGTAGCATAAAACGCCCTCCGCTAGGCGGAGATATTATATACGCCAAGTATCCAGAGCTAAAAATCCAGCTTAATGGCGTAATATTGGCTATATGCAGCAGTAGACTATGACCTATACTTGATGATGATAAGGTATAATTTCTGTATGACTTTTCGTCTAGCTTAAAAAAAATGTGGTACGTACGTATAAGCATGTCAATGGTATAAGCCTATTCTAGCCGTTTAATTATTTGTATTTAGTATTATATTATAATTGAGATAATTATTTCAAGTAATGTATTAAGTACTTGAGATAATCATCGCAATTATGGACCAGTGTGTATTCTCTTACAATCAATGTATTGGCAATGCAATTAATGTATTGTATCCGATACACGAACCACCTGCAGCAATCAATTTGATTCTGTTTTTATTTGCTCAATAAACTCTATGCTAAATTACTGAAGAGACAAGTTCAGATACGTATTTTACTGCATCGTAGGTATGGTAAGAGGAGTGTACGTTTGCCATAATTTGTATGCAGAAAAGTGAGTGGAGCTAAAGTGAATGTTAATTACGTTTTAAAAATGCACTACATTATATTAAATTAATGGTGCGTTATTTACGATTAAGCGGACAATTTACTTGCCGAAATATATCGGATTTAGGCTATGAAGAGTAGGTAAAATTTTGGACTCTGATTAGCAAATATCTACCCATCTACATTTTATACATACAAGACGTCACACTTTTCGACACAATCTTGAGCTTGATTAAGCCTTTTATACCTGGAGCACTGAAAACAATAAAAAAGGCGCTTTAGAAATTGAGCAAACTATCAAGTTTTCATAAGCGTGTAAAGGCAACTCTTGTGACGTAGTTTAAATACTGCTTAATGGTTTTCAAGAAAACCTCACGATTCATACCTCCATTCTCACAGGAACCAAACCTTCAGAAGTGCGGTAGTGGTGTCGGGTTGGAAAATCCTCATGGAGTCCCTTCGCCCTGGGGGGAAGGACGAAAGGGACTGTCAGACTCTTACTGACTAAAAACCAACCCGTGCTCCTCATGTACCCATGTGTTGGAGGGTAGGGTTTCACCGAAGCATTCCTCGCTACCCCCCGACGGGTATTGGCCCACCAGATGATTAGGTGGGCCTCGAACGAAACCCCCTTGGCGGCGGATGAAGGTGTTGGTCTCCGCCGCCAAAACACCCAGCGGCCGCAAAGGATAGGGAGGACAGCACGCAACACCGCATCTCCTCTTCCTCTGCGGTCCCACCGCGACGCAACGATGGTGCGCCCCCATTTGGTCGCGGGAAATAGGGCACGCGGCAACGCAACACCGACACGCCTCTCCTCCCGCGACCGCACCCGACTGCGAGGGACAGACAGAACTCTCACCCGCACCCGCACCTTGGGACGCATCCTACGCAGGCCTCACGCAAGCTCACGTGGAGCGTCCCCTCCCGGGATCCCGCTTAGCTTCGCCGTGGGTGTACCTCAAACCCTCGGTTACTGAGCCCCCCTCCACCACGACATGGTGGAGATCCAACGCGGGGAGTTGTAATCCAAGCTTCTCTGTAAGACTGCATTCGTATAATGAACCAACCAACCGTATAATATAACCTGTAACTTTTTAATAACATTCTAAAATATTACTTTACAACCGCAACGACGATGAAAGCTTAATTAAAAAGAATATATTTTAAATATCACAAGAATTAATAACTGGAGTAATAAACGACTGAGTCAGATATTACTTTAACGACTTGTTTTATAGCCAATTTCATCGCTTTAAATTTTATATTATGTATTCTGGGCTTGTAGAACGTTCAGCTTCCCATCTAGACAGCTTTATAATTATCTGAAAAGCTGAGAAGAAAATTACGAACGTCTTAGGAGCGTATAGGTACAACCTTTATAAAATAACACAGTTATCTTATGACCTAATAGGGAATAAGAATTTTTTAATTGTGAAGTCCTCCTTTTTTAGTTTTTACCAATGTCTTATTACGAAAATTTTTATTAGGCAAAGTTTAGAGAGTTGTGGAGATTTATCAAAGTCTCAGGTTTGCTCACGATGTGTTCCGTTATCGTTTAGTTAGCGATAATTATTAGTATTATGTTCGTAGAGTAAATGGTAGAGATGACCATAACGATAGCTAGTTATATTCCTTGGTAATAGGCTTTATACGCATTTGTGAACTCATGTTCCTTAATTGCCGACTAGTTAGAAGTTCGCATTTCACCATACAGTTATATATACAGTTTTATATCACTCGCTGGTGACAAGCTGCATTGTTTTAGTGAAACAATTTACATCTTTCAAAGTAGGTCGTAATTCATTCATTTCACCAGCTGTTTGATTAATATACTCCTAATACAAAATCAGATACAGAAGCAAGGTCATGAACAAAACTTCAACATACTAGATGTTTCCAGCTCAGCGTTTCTCTGCGGCTTTCAGCCTGTCCCAAAACATTCGACTCAAGTTTTACTCGCAACATGCATTGAGGCATTTTAGAGGGGTAGCTCGTGTGAGCAGTCAACTTTTATAGTCCGACTTGATGACGTACTGTATACAATCGTTGAGAACAATTGACGCCGGCGTACTAAACCAATCGTAAAATGTTTATTCCCCCGAGTTTCCTTGTTAAGGGCCCCATGTGTGTGTCATATACAAAATATTTCGATACTATTCCCTTTTTCTGTAGGCTGTATGTAATTTCACGTACAGATGTCGTTTTGGATGTGTTACAATAATATGTGTTGAAAGGGTCTCGAAGTCCGGCCCAGGTTAATAAGTGTAAAATTGTATTTTTATTTTTTATTTATAGACTCACGCCTGTATCCCCGAAGGGGTAGGCAGATGCGTAATATTACACCCACATTTCGCCATGAATATTTAGGTCCGACGTAATAGGGGTCGAGCCTATTGCCGTTACCGGGCACATCACCAGACTCCGTGCTACATATATGCTACTAAGAATTCGGAAAAACCCAGGAACACTTTTGCCCGACCCGGGAATCGAACCCGGGACCTCCGATCAGCAGGCGCATACGCTATCCACTGGACCACAGAGGCAGTAGCTCAGCATTGGGATTATATTACTATAAATTAATTATATACAACATTTTATTCAGGTCTTCATTTCCTGTTTTAACGTCAATTGATAGGAACTTCAGAGATTTCTGCTTAAAAATATTCCTATTGTAAGATTAAGAAATGTCCGATTAATATCATAATGCAAAAGAAAAAGAGAGAAAAAAATAAAGTAGATTATCATAAACAATTTATTAATCTTCGATTTGTTAAATGTTTTAATATTATATTGTTCCTTCATTAGCTTTTGTCCGCGTAGATTTTTTGCGTGGTGAGTAAACCATGTTAACATAATATTCAAACATTTCCGCACAAAATAAAGCATAATATTTCATTATTATAACTTAGACTGATCTAATGAGGTGTATTTATAGTATAACATAATTATTTCGTCTAGCTTGGATGTATTTAGACTACCGTGAAGTGTTTGTAAAGTCAGTCCATGTAGCAAAAGAATCTTGGCGATGCAGGTCTCATTTTGGCATTATTTTATATGCTTTTGGTACGATAGACAAATTACAGCCAGAATAGAATAATAATCATGCTCATCACACAGAGTGTTGCCAGCTCAGCAGTAAAACTCACTAACCGCTAGGTCAAAAGGCCAGTCAATAAAATTATGTAACAAAATGTCGTCCAAACAAATCTTGGTTTTATTAAGGGACACAAATGTTCTAGTGTTATTTTAGTAGATTCGTTTGTGCAAGTTGTTCATCTGGTTTTCTCTAATTACTGTCTTTGTTCGACGAGTCAGTGCCGATTCAAGCAAGTGTTCCGATAATTAAGTCTTGTCTGCTTAAATAGCGGGTTTTCTATTAGGTACCTAATGATTCCTTTAGGCTGTGATGTTATTTTTTTGCGGGGTTTGTAATAGTAATATTAATGTATAGTACACAAGGTGTAGTATAGCTGTGTGTTAACGAATTACATATACATACATACATACTTACATATACTCACACCTTTTTCCCGTCGGGATGGGCAGAGACAAATTTAATTATACGAAATAATATAGTCTGATTTTATGATAAATATGCAAAAATCATGTGTATGTCGTCGAGTGAATATAATTTATATGATTCCACTTTATTTAACCTTTTCAACTCGGTAGTAGTACTGAAATATGCTGCAGACAAAATAGCCTCTCAATCAATTGTTATTGTTAATTATATTGATCAATATGAAGGAAACCTAATGCCTAACTAGTCAAATAACTAAGTTGAATATGTCTAGCTTTTGTCTTATGTCTGGTTTATGGATGCTAGGTTATAAGAAAAATCTAATTAGTTACCAAGCGGACGAGAATTTTCATAAGCAGTTTGATGTTTTTTTACAATCTACTGCAGCATATTAAACCAGCAATATAATATACAATTTTGTTTTAAATCTAATTCAATTACTGATTGCGTGCAGTTATTATTTGAAATCACCTTGATATTGACATTCAATATTTTGTAAATAAGTATTTCAACTTGTCGACAAGTATTCAGTTGTTCTTGGTGATGGCTGTGATACAGCCTTTTTAAAAACTATGTCAGGTCAAATTGTCTTCAAATAATCCTGGACCACACTTTAAAATATGCTTTTCCTGCTATTTAAACCGATCTTTACTATGTCGCAAGAATAACTGCAAATATACCAAGTACATTAAAATCGGCTCTACTTTTTAACAAGACTGTGATAACACATACGAGGAAAAAATATTCAACATGCATACCTCAGTGGATATTGAATAAATTTTGGAATTTTCAATCTGATATATCGTGATTTATTCCTTTACGTGTATCTGTGATATATTATTATCTTAATCCGCAACAATTTTCCCGTGTACGTACTCTATTGCATACATCATTCAGATAATTGCCATCAATTAATTATTACTGACAATCAATATATGTAATGAATGAGGTCTTTAAGGTGCGAAGGAACATTTCCTAATCCAACGGTTATGTTCAGTTTCACCGCTGCTGCTAAGTTCCTGTTTAATTAATTTGCCAAATAAGACATATTAATTTCGTTTCATTTTTGTTTTTTAGTTTATTAATCTTCTCACTATTTCCGAACTCATCATCGTGCTATAAACTGACCAAGAAAATATAATACAGTTAATCTGAACAAGGGCAGCTTAACGTGAAAGACTTAGGTGAAATTCCTTCGATAAATTAAATGCCTTGGAAGTGTAATTGATAAAATTCTCCTCAGTTTCTTGTCACATTGAAGAAATCATTAATAAACTATGCCTCCCTAGATAGCACTACACCGAATGCTGTGTTTTAACAGGTTTTAACCTTTGGCCGTGTGTAGTTGAAAAGTTGTATAATGCTGGTAAATTCAATTGCAGTACTGGATTCTGTGTGGGCAATTTTGTACCAATTTCCTGCCTTGATAAGTTTTAGAGAAGAGACAAACGTCGAAACAGCAACGCACAGACATATGGTTGGCATTTATCTAGTTAAATTATTATAGTTTTATTATAAATTCTACATTAGCTTAGGTATATCTACTTAAACGACGTTTCAACCTTTCGTCTCTACTTGTGTTGCTCTCAGAATCTGTATCAATATTTAAGTGACATAATTAGTAAATTTGAATGAGGTGATAAATGAATAGAACTAACGATCTGATATAAGAATTCATTTACAAATTTAATAAGTGCTATCACTACATTCCCCCGTCGCGACTGCATGACTGTCTGTTCTTGATCAACTTAACAGGTTTTAATGTAGTTTTTATCAACAGACATAATGTTTCTTAAAAAGGTTTAGGTGTATAGTATGTCAAGATATTTAATTATTTTTTAAGAACATTGGGTTTGGGCAGACGGAAGAAGTGTGTACTCTCTCCAAAAAGAACTCTCTCTCTCAGTACTTTGCCAAGAACTGACCTAAAAAAAATCGATTTTACCGATGGTCCCAGTACTTTGGTCTCTGCGTAATTCTGACCATGAAGTACCAAAACACAATATATATTGTCTTTTTCTTATTTAATAGGTCAGGTAACTTGCTAATTGCTATTAAATATAATAATCAATACTGCATTTCAAAACGTCAAATATCATAAGATCGGATAAGGTTGTCAGTCAACTTCAATGTATTTGACAAGCTGTAATAGATATTTACACAACCGCTTTATATAAAGACTCTCTAATAAAACATTCTGCCAATCATCATTGGAAAACATAATGGAACGAATAGCAAGCCATATGTAAGATACAATAATAATTCTGTTGGTAAAATAATATATGAGCAAATAAAAGCATTATATCAAATGTCCCGTACATCACATTATTTGAAGTTATTGGTTTAGAACTGGTGTATTTTGTTTCGGAATAAGATATCCAGAGTGATATGGCAAAAATGTATTAGGTCACTTAGAATAAGTGTGGCCGGCAAAGTGAAACGCTTAGTCCCACCGCTGCGGGCAGACGAGGACACTGTACAACCCATACCTTATTCTTGAATACTACTATAATAAATAAATTGCAACAATTTTTACAATTTCTTGTTATCTTAAAAGAAACATTAAATTCCTATAAAGTTTAAATTTAATCATCAAAGCCTATCGTACGTAAGATAAAATAATTCTAAGCATATTCTTACCTTTGTTGTTATTAGATAGTTTCTACGAAATGTTTTTCTAAGTTACAATATCTAAAGCAAATATTATCTAATGATAATAATGTATTTTATATAATATATAAAAGACGCAAATATTTTTATTCCATTCACGCAACAAGCCTTTCTGAAAATTATTTTATAAAATATTTTAACTCGATTTCGCAGAAAATCTTTAACTAAATATAAATTAAGTTTAATTACATACAGCGAAATTTAATTATATTGTTAATTTTAAGCTACTTAGTGGAATTACAATGTTGTTTTGATTAGATAGCTACCCTTTCCTGCCTACGTTTAAAACCAAACATAAGTATATTAATGATATTTATCTCAATATATCTAAGATATAACACTCTGGGTTCACAAAGATAGCTTTATTTTATTAGAGTTATACAACATATCATATTCTATTCAGTAAGTGCTTTTTAGTGCTTGAAGTTGGTTAACCACTAAACGAAGGGAAAAGGAACACACCACGCACCCTTGGATTCGCCACCCAACTATTGCAATTGAAAAAGTTTGACGATATCGAACCACTCTTATGAAAAAGGCTAAGGAATATGTCGAATCATGGTTCCAGGAAAATACCAGACATGCAGTATCTCGCTGTATGCGCCGACTATGCTTCAACACGTATTCGCCTCGAGGCATCCTCAGAACCAATTTGCAACGACTGAACTGCTCAGTCGATTCTAATCAGCCCTGAATATGCCTCAGAAACTATCTTGGAACACATTTAGTCGATTAAAAGTGCAATTATTACGCATACAATGACTAATTCACTGAACTAAAAAGACGACTACATTTTCACAACCTGAATCAATAATTTTAGTATTTTATTCCCAACGAGCCAGCTTATAAGCACAACCGATAAAGGAAAATTGTAAGAAATACTTACCATCCATATCTTCCGTCTCGCTTCTTGTTTTAAACTTAGCAAATGGCATCCATTTCTCCGGCGACCTTAGAAACAACGGGACTCGCGTAATGCGAAAATATATTCAACCATTAGCATGGAAAAGGCAGTATAGTGGAGGATCTGCAGACAAATTGGTAAATATCCTGTTTGCAAATTACAAATTAATGATTCCTTGTACTGCTATGGATAAGAGATGTTTTAATTTACATAACGAGATTTTTCGGCGTCTATATTTTTACGATGATTCTTGCCCTTCTGTTGATTGTTGACGTTCAATGATCCTTTTGTTGGAACAATTGTGAGTGTTGTAGGCGAGCGATGTTGTCTTTGTTTTTTAATAGCAATTTAGGTGTTGAGATATATATATTTAGGTGTTGAAAGTAGTCTCGAGAGTTTAAGGTGAACTATTGATAAGTACATCGGAGAATTGTGTTTGATATAGTAACGTCTTAAGTTTACTTTTATGGACCTTTTTGTCTACTTACACGAATTCGATTGAATATTTTCAGGTTCTCATAGTATCCTTTTTGTACTTGCTTAGCTTTAAGTCAAATTAAAGACGTTGCGCAAATCTAGGTGTATTTAGTTGAAGAAAATTATTCTAGCATGCAATATATTTAGAAGTAGTGACACGATCTGTCAAGGTAGCAAGTCTAAATCTGCTTTATAGTGTTCAGTTTTCCAATATCTTCCTTAGCTCGATCTTGAATTTAAAAGCATAGCACATTTTAACAATCTAAATGAATTTAATATCCATCAGCTGATAGTTTGCAGTGTAGACACCAGTCCCGATGGAATTAACGAAAAATCCCCGTGATGGGTGTTAAAAAGGGTCCAAATATTTAATTTTAAATAATCTTGTGTATTTTGCTGAACATTTTATTTTATTTATTTTATTTTATAATTTTCGGAAAACTTACAGCTAATTGGTACAGTGAACAGATTTATAGCAAAATATGGCCAATTACAAGTTTTCACATATAGGACATGTCTGAATAGTTCAAAGATTATGTACCCGTCTAGTTGGGGCACATAAAAACGTATTGCGTGTATTGGGGGGATTAACATTGGTACTAATAGAATCCTCCCGAACACCGTTTATTGTATTACAAAGTCGATGACCTCTGGTTTCAACATCTAAAATGTTTTAGTTATTTTTATCTGCTATTGGAGATTTTATATACGCACCGTTTTTTTAAACAACACACTAATGGTAAGTGATCTACGTTTTGTCAATATTTTAAATGCAAAAGTGTGCTTAGTTCTTCCTCTTTCACGTGGCTAGGGAGTGATTTCTTAATATATAAAATCCTTGCGTTACTGACTGTCTGACAGACACGCTACAGCCGAAACTATTGGGCGCAGGAAGCTGAAATTTGGCATGTATGTTCCTTGGGGACCGTAGAGGTGCACTAAGAAGTGATTTCCCGAAATTCCCACGGGATCGGCCAAAACGGGTAAATTAAAAAAAATGCAGGCGTAGCTGCTGGCGTCCTCTAGTTATGGTATAAATTTTGTGTATGGACATAGTTAGGTGACTACAATACTGACTTCCACACGGCGACATGAGCTAGTTTTTTACTGCAATAACTGATTCCCACACAGGGGGAGCCGTGGGCAAACTCTGGTCCTATTTATTTTAGTTGCATTTCAAATTGACTCGACGCCTGCCTTTCATGAGATTATGAGACTGGAAAAGCCCCCTAAGTTGTACTCGTAATTTTATTTATAGAAAATAAATATACAGTAACATCAGTTGTCATAAGAGCACTCAAGTATAGTTGTGACCAAAACTTAAAAGGTAGTAGTCTTAGGTAACAAGTGTCTGTGACTGTTTATTGTGAATTCAAAAGCTGCACGTGTGTATAACGTAGGTATTAATTAATGAAACCAGTGCCACGTTTTACCCTGGTACAATGTAGTAGCGTCTGAAGGTGTTGATTTCTTCGTTTGAGATTTCGGTCCAGATGGAGTTAGTCTAATTGCTTCTTTGTTTTCTTGGCATAGATTTACTCGATCCTGGGAAGAGTAAAGACTTTTTGCATGAAGGTACAAAGTAAAAATACAGAGTCTAGTATTGCCTCCACTTTTAACCTACAATTTTAAGTGAGCCTCAAAACGCTATGCCGAAAACCTGATCATACTTACTTATTCAGTCTACTGCCGCCTACCATACATTGATGGATAACGTATGACACTTTGAAGAGAGAATTTTTCGAGAATTTTGAAGCAAACAAGTTTTATAACCTTACCAATAACCGAAAGGATCATCTTTCACAAAAATGTGTTATAATAATAGCACTCTATTACAAACAGTCCCGCTGCTATGCATAAGCCTCTTCTCACTGTGAGAATGGCAAATCATACTCACAACGGTGGTCAAGGGCAGGTAACCAGATTTAACATGTTTTTCGAGACTGGAAGTAACTATTGAGACTATGAAAAATGTCACTTGAAAATGTCAACACAGATTTACATTAGTTCCAAACTGTCTATCGGGATATATACCACGTAACTTTGTTTCGAGTATCCAATATTTTCCATGAGTAAGCATGTAACTTGGACCATACCGTTACGTTCTCCGTCGGGTGCGTGGCATAAATCTTAGCCGCAGCTCTTCCGTAGCGCCGGCCGTGCCCTCCCACCTAACAGTCTATAATTAATTCAATACTTTTACATTTAATTAAAATATTATATTCCTGTGCTGATCCCCATGTTTTGGATACTTTGTGAATATAATATTTTGTGTTTTGTTTTGGTTTATAATACGTTGTAGCTTTTTATGAATGAATGAAGCAAGAGAGGTATGTCAGGACCGTTGCAAATGGCGTTCCGTAGTCTCTGCCTACCCCTCCGGGAAACAGGCGTGAGTCTATGTATGTATGTATGTATATACTTACTACCAAAATGTTTAGTGTCATTAGGTGTAGCGTTGAATAAAGAATTTAAAGGGCCACATCCCGGGTTTTGTACCGCGGGTGTCGTAAGAGAAAAGATACAGTCAAAGCAAATAGTATCTCGCAGAAAAGACGAAAATCTCTGTATCGAACCCTACGCTAAGCCGTCTGGCCAGCGTAGTATAGTTTGCCAAATCCTACTATTGCCTTTATTGATATTATGATTATGACGCACATTGGGAGAGGCCTATGTGTAGCAGTGGATTATAAAAGAAAGTATGATGATGATGATGGGTGTAAGTTTCTTTCAGTTTTTTACACATCTTTAAGTCTTGGCAAGCCTCTAATTATTTAATCGAAACTTTTTTGTCTTCGCAGCAACGCGTCTGCAGTCTTCCTTGTCTTTCGTTCCATGGTCATCATTCTACCACAGCCACTAGCTTCCTATACGGGTGACATGACTAACTCAGCCCAATTTTGCTACATGTTTACAAAAGGTTTTTAAACATTACCATTTCTTTTTACGAAAATGTGAAAATATGGAGCTTCTAATTTAATCTTACATGTAATAAATGGCTGCTGACTAATAACTCGTACGTTGGTCTATTGCATAGCGACTGACTTATCAAGACACCTGTTTATAGGTACGGAACTGGTAATCGTGATGACCATGTGGCGATCACGCCTTTATTTCTGTATCTGGGTGTGTTTAATCTATAACATGTATTTCTTTAGTTATTATTATTTTTTATTATAGACTCACACCTGTATCCCCAAAGGGGTAGGCAGAGGTGTAATATTACACCCACATTTCGCCATGAATTTTAAGGTCCCACGTAATAGGAGGCGAGCCTATTGCCGTACCGGGCACATTACCAGACTCCGTGCTGTTACTGAGAATTTCCTAACGGAAAAACCCAATAACACTTTGCCCGACCCGGGAATCGAACCCGAGACCTTCCAATCCCACGCGCACATTTATGTCGCGAGACCAACGAAGCAGGCATGTCTTTAGTGCCATTTAAGTATAGTTATCTGTAGTTATCTGGTCACTATAGATTTGCCACGGTTGGAATTAGATGACTTGTTTGACATTAGATGACGGTTTGTAATTGGGTTAGGATATTAGAATTTACAAAGATATCTTATTTTAACAAGAACATGTAAAGCATGATATACACATGCCGCTACTTTGGAGCAAGAAGGAACTATGTCAGCTTCATAGTCAAATGGTATTCCAACTTTTCACCTGAACCAAGTTTTAAAGATATTAAATATAAGATATATTTAATACTTACGATGCCGATCAACGGACGAGGCTCTGGCAAACAAAATATCCCGATAAGCGGCAATAGGCTCGCCACCTATTACGTGGGATCAAAACACTGGCGAAAAGTGGGCGTTTAATATGCCTCTGCCTACCCCTTCAGGGAAACAGGCGTGAGTCTATGTATGTATGTATGTATTTAATACTTATTCAGGACTGAAAAAACAACCGTGAAATGCCGAATTTCCTAAAGAGATACTATTACCAACTGCACTGGTCTAGAAGTATAAAAGTTTAGTATTTTGTCTAGAGTTGCCGTAGGCAGGCAGGAAATTGTTCTGCGCTCAGTTACACAAGGTCTCCCATCAAGGGCTGCATGGTAGAAGCCTTGAGCTTATAGCAAGGGATGCAGCGAAAGACTACACTCCGGATAATTCTTCAATCCAAAACTAGCGTTGCAAAATGGCCAACAGCGCATTACAACCAGCATGCGAATTTTTAAGGTGACGGTCACTTACCAACAAGCGTACCAAATGACCGTCCTTGGGTAAGAAAAGGGGGTGACGTGCCCCATAAGGGAGGATGGCGTTCTTGAGACGCCCTCCAGCGCGCAATAGACCCGTTTCGTCCAAAAACGGGTTCAATTTAGATACAGCTCCCGACAATATCGATTTCCCTGACTGAAGAATAGCAATCTCCTTCTCAAAGTGCGTCAATTGCACAGAACGAACCCAAAAGGTGAGGGACTCCTGTCGTTCCTGTGGTGAGAGAAACGGTGTCAGACGTTTCTGGTGTGGGTGCCTAAAATTAAAAACAAAACGCTTTACCCAAGCAGTAACACCTAACAACTTGTCGAGGGAGCTTTAGCGATTCAACAAGAAATCGGGGTCGAAGGCGCATTCCACCTTCTCAAGAGCGAGTGTTTGCAGACCCGGCAAATTAGAAGTATTCAAAATTGGCGTTCGAGGCCAACAAATTTCTGGTCGACTCAACCATTACGGACCCCACCACAGCGAATGGCCTATTAAACTAGACGTCAAGCATCCGCGCGAGGCACAATCAGCGGGGTTAAGCTCACCTGGCACGTATCTCCAAACAAGTTTGACTTCGGATTTCTGGATTTGGGAAACGCGATTAGCGACAAATACCTCCAAAGTGTGACAGACGCCTTCAACCAACAAATAACAATTTGGCTGTCTGTCCAGGCGTAGGTCCCATTAATACAAATTGATTTACCCAAAGTGTTAGACACGTGATTCAATAAGCGTACAAGTAGGGCTGCTCCCGAGAGCTCCAATTTAGGGATGGTCAGAGATGTCCGAAGGGGTGCAACCTTGCTCTTAGCCATGATCAGGGAAACCACTAACTGTGCGCAAGTACACCACGGCCGCGTGACCACGTTCCGAAGCATCACAAAACCCGTGAAGGTTGGTCTTGTACTTCCCGGGAGGAAGGATGGGACGAGGCAAGGAGATCTCGTTGACGGCAGGAAGTGAGGATACAAAAAAGGTCCATTCCTCAACAAGAGTACCGTGTAGAGGTTCGTCCCAGGTCAATCCTGCTGTCCAAAGCTTCTGCAAGAAGCATTTTGCCCAAAATATGACAGGACAAATCCAACCGTTTGGATCAAAGGTTCTGGCGACAGTAGACAACACGAGACGTTTAGTCCAAGCACAAGGCAATTTCAGGTCTACGTTATATGTAAAGATGTCTTGGACTGGTCTGTACTGGACGCCGAGAACAGCCATCATGGTGGGGTTGTCAACAATCTCAAACAAATGTGGATCCTGCTGATGATCCTCTGGCAAGCCTTCTAAAAGCGCTGGTGAGTTGGAGATCCACTTGCGCAACTCATAGCCAGCGGAGGCCAAAATACCTATCAATTCGTCCCGCAGGAGGATCGCCTCGTTAACTGTGGAGGCGCCTGAACAAATATCATCCACGTAAAGATCGTTTTTCAAGATGGCGGAGGTTCGTGGGAAACGTAAGTCTTCGCGGTCTGCGAGCTCCCAAAGAGAACGTATTGCCAAGTAGGGGCTTGACCTTAACCCGTACGTATTAGTATTCTCGAGCTCGTAGACGACCATGGGATCGCGAGGATTCTCTCTCCAAAGGATCAGCTGGAAGCGACGGTCATCAGGGTGGATAATCGTCTGCCTGAACATCATTTTTATATCGGCCACAAAGACAACCTGATGTCGTCGGAAGCTGGTGATGACGTCACAAAGGTCCTTGACCAACTTGGGACCAGAATGCAAGCATTGGTTCAAGGATACGCCTGTAGAAGTCTGCGCAGAGCCATCAAACACTATGCGCAGCTTGCCAGTTGATGGCTTCAGTACCGCATGATGCGGGAGAAAGTAATGCTCCACCGAATGCCAATTCAAATTTGACACAGACATGAGTCCCAATTGTTCATATTCTCTCATGAACTCAATATACTGCTGTCTGAGCTCCGGATCACGATCCATGCGACGCTCCATAGCCAACAATCTCTTTTCGGCTAAAGGTCGTGACTCACCAAGCGGAGGCCAACCAGACAGGAAGGGTAGCTTTGTAATAATCCGACCAGAACGGAGTAGACCAGTTTTGTTCTGGAAGAACAGCTCGCTCTCCTCTTGTTCTGGATTCAAACGGGCAGCTTGAGGGGGCTCTTCTACCTCCCAAAATATCTGAACCTCATCAGAGAGAGCAGAGCTTACAGCCAACAAATTATCAAGTTCAGGTGGAGGGGGGTCCCTAGGTACAAGTCCCATCAAAGCAAATCCAAATATGGTCGGGATGGCAGTCAAATCATTTGGCACCAAGACCCGTTTCCCAGCAATCAAAATTCCACCGAGGACATCAGAGCCAATCAACAAGTGTCAAATTTGGGGTCTGCTAGTTTCAATCCCGATATCAAATTCACCACAGCAGCAGGTAGCTGCTTCTGTGGATGCATACCCAAAATATTTTTCAGCACAATAGCCAAGGTTTTAATCCTCGGGTGTGAAGATTCAACAGGGGCAAACAAAACCTTAACTTGCCCTTCAACATTAGATGCTACGTCACCTATTCCCCGTATACAATTGGGAAAAGAGCCCATAATTAATTTAACCTGCCCTACCAAATAAGTGGAAACAATGCAACCTTGTGAACCTATGTCCAATATAGCACGGACAACAACAGAGGTCCCCGTGGGTCCCGAGACCCTTACAGCAACCGTTGGTAGGATAACGATCTCAATGAGGGAGGTTGGCGTTATAGGGCAGGCGTCAATGACCTATTGTTGCCTGGGCGGCGACCGTTGGCCAGGACCAGGCAAAGCAAAATGAGGGTGCGGCTTGAAGTCCTCAAAGGCGTGATGACTCGATGCGCGCGCCATCTGTGGGGGGTCATAATGACGCACCCGCACAAAACGAGGTGGGCGCGAGTCAAGGCGGGGACGCTCCACCAAAGGAGGGGAATACCTGGGGCAGCAGTCATGGTGCTGGTGACGTTGAGCAGTCGCACATTCAGGTGCGGGAGAGAGAGGAGGCGTGCGCACGCTACGGTTCTTCAAACGGGGTGAGTGGCGAACAACTGAGCGAGGCAAATCCAAGCAAGAGAAGCAAAGGCGGCGGGCATTCGCGATGCGCCCACGAGAGGCGACATGCAGGTCCAAGAATGCCCTACAACTGGCCGTTCTGTACCCCGTGACCTTGCAGTAAGAGCACTCCGCTGGACTCTGCGTGACTGCAAAGCGAGGAGGGCGCCGATCAACATTGGCTCGAGTGTGAACGCGAGCCTGCTCCTTGACCTTGGGCGGCTGCGACTTAGCCGGCGTGTCACCACCGGAGTTATTCAAGACCCGGCACTCATCCTCGAGAAACTTCTCCAAGTCTGCAAAGGGGGGCAGATGGGTCGCGCTATCCCCACCAAAGCGCTGTTCAAAACGCGACCTCAGGTCGGCAGACAGCTTTTTGAGCACAATGTGCACCAATAGGTAGGACCATTGGTCCACGGGCAGGTCCAAGCACTTAAGTTCACTTAAGTGACGTTGATTGCCACCAAAAGTGGGTTCAAAAGTTGGGTGCGCAACCCAAAGACCCGGGTGAGCGTGGGCAAACCCAAAATCTGCTCGATGTGCGTAGACACGCAGCGTGGCCTCGCAGACGCGAGGCCACGCTTGTTGTGGTACCTATGGGTAATTAAGTCCCGAGCCGTCTGGTACGCCTCGTCAGACACGTGCAGATGCTGGATGAGGCCTTTGGCCTCCCAGCACCGACATCAAATATGCCAATTTTTGTGCCGGTCGAAGGTCAGCCCTGTCATCGACCAGGCTATCAAATAAATTAACAAAGCCCAGGTAGCTTCCTAGGCAGCCATCAAAATGCGGGAGGTCTAAAGTGGGAAGCCTACTCACCAGTCCCAGTCCCGGTGCTGTCCTAGGAAGCTCCTGCTTCAAGCCGGGTTGCCCGTCCCTCTCAGCAATTAACTGTCTGGCACAGTAGGAGACAGCATCATACAGGTCTAAGACCTGGGCATAATCTTCGCTGACTCTATTTCGCTGGTTAGCGGGGAAGTCGTTAACTGACACTTCGAGACAGCAAGCACACAACTGAAATCAGCAGGGATCTACAGATAGAAGAGCCCTGCTGATTTCAGCATGAGTGGGCCGGCTCGACCGGGGAAGTACTACCCTCTGACAGAAAATCGACGTAAAGTAACAGTACCTAAACTGTTGCGTTTCGTTCGGTGAGTGAGAGCGCAGGAGGCCCTATCCCCTTTCCTTCTCCCTCATCCCATTCCTCATCCTATCCCTTTTCCCAATCCCAAAGGGCAGCAACGCACTTATGACTCCTGTGGTGTTGCTTGTGTCTATGGGCGGCGGTAATTGCTTACCATCAGTCGATCCGTCTGTTCGTTTGCCGCCTATTACTATAAAAAAGCGCTGAAAGTACGAAATTGCTGTTCCACACTTGCCAGGCGATCATCGATCCGCTCATATCTTTGTAGCACGCAAGTCTCTGATAGCTGACATATTAAGTTTACAAAAGATCTCGGACAAGCGCTAAACAATGCTATCAATCAAAACTTAATATTTGTTAATTCTTTGAAACCAACAAAGTATTAGCCTGTTTACTGCTGGTACAAGCAAGTGACAGGTATTTACTGTTCAACAAAATTCGTTTCAATATATTAACACAAAAACCAAAAGTTAACTTACAGCAAATTAATAAGTTGAAACTTCAAATTAATTAATAAATTACTTGCAACAGACAGACTGGCTGTGTTATTTGAGATATACAATAGTAGAAGTATGTGTTACCTAACAGTATTATCAGTTTATTATAACAAACAAAGGTTTATCAATGTGACCGCCCAAGATGCAAGGTCAAGTTTGAATGTTATAATGTTTCAAACCCAATATATGCAATTAACTAAATTAATTGATACATACAGCTGTTATGTATCCAAACAAACTGACTTATTAATACTAACAACAACAAATTTAAGCTAGATTTCAACAATTACTGAATTGAGGTTATGTATGACTTGTGTTTCAAATTATGTAGGTCACTTTATACAAATAAATATTATGTATTTTAGACAAAACTGACCTGAGAACACTACAACACTGTTAACGAATGAGATAAATACCTCATACAATACTAATCTGAGCCCAGACATAATCAACGGCTAGATACAAGCAACCGAGCTCTGCTTCCAAAAGTTTATGTCTAGAGTTGCCGTGGGCAGGCAGGAAATTGTTCAGAGTGCGCAGTGGAAGTTGTAATACATCCACCTGACCACGACAAGGCATACACCTATACTGTGACTGCACAGCGATGAATTCAAAGTTATATGCAAATTTACTTACCAAATCTTCACTGATGTTCCGGAGTGGACCTATAAGATTAAACTCATAATTTTGGCCAAAATAACAAGACAATCGTTATAGTTACTACTGGCTGACTGTGAAGGTCCAGTTCGGCGTCCTTCTTCAGAACATGCATTGATGCATGTTGGCGGATTCACACAAGTTTTACAATGTCAGGAGCAGTCTTGGAGGTAATTTCCCAAATCACGGAAAAGGAGGCAATGATAATTTACAAAAAGTCAATAAAAATGTGGATCATACAAGTTTTACAATGTTCAATATGTTTCAAATGTTCAATAGTTCACAAGTTTGACTTTTATCACAATATACCGATGCCGGTTATAGATCAAAGAAGCGACATTCACTCGGGTTTTTAGTTTTACAACCAAATACAAGATCAAAACGCGCTCACAAAACGGAATTTTCCAGAGCGAACGTGAGAGAGCGTTTTTGCCGACGCGGAAACGCCAATGAACGAACGAATTCTTCGCGTCCTTCCCATGGAAGCGGCACTGTTTCTCCTCTGACGACCTCGACTCTTGTGCTGACTGCGTCACAGAAGTGGTACTCCTGGGGATGGAATTATTCATCCCAAACGGGCCCATACCCTGTTGGCGGGCGTAGCCGCCCGTGGTTTAATAAAACCTGTAGGGAGGCTGCGCAACAAAAGCGGACAGCATATATGGCCAGGAACGAGGCCAGGAAGAGTCGAAGTCCTTGGGTCGAGGAGAAGAAACGGTTATTCAACGCCGCTTCTAGATCCAGCAAGAAGGCTATTGCTGAGGCCAAGGCAGAACACGTTGCCAGAATTGGTGAGCGGCTTGGAAGATATCCCTCAGGGAGTCGTGCTTTCTGGTCGCTTGCCAAAGCTGCGCAAGACAACTTCTGCCAGATCAGTCTCCCGCCACTGCGTAAATTTGATGACAGTCTGGCCCATAGCGCAAAAGACAAGGCTGACGTCTTGGTCCAACTATTTGCAGCGAACTCGACTTTGGATGACAAGGGAGCCACACCACCGTCCATCCCTTGGTGTGGGAGCTCCCTGCCTGAAATCCGTATTACGCAACGTGCGGTCAGGCTGCAGCTCAAACTTCTGGACATCCACAAGTCGAGTGGGCCTGACGGCATCCCAGCAGTGGTGCTGAAGACGTGCACCCCTGAATTGACCCCCGTATTAACGCGCTTATATCGTCTTTCCTATAATGCTAACAGGATTCCATCTTCGTGGAAGATAGCCTATGTTCACCCTATTCCTAAAAAGGGTGACAGATCGGACCCGTCAAACTACAGGCCAATAGCGGTAACGTCCTTACTCTCCAAGGTAATGGAGCGAGTCATCAAGAACAAACTCCTCCAGTACCTAGAGAATCGCCAGCTGATCAGCGACCGCCATTACGGTTTCCGGCATGGTCGTTCGGCTGGCGATCTTCTAGTGTACCTTACACACCGGTGGGCAGAAGCCTTGGAGAGTGGGGGCGAAGCTCTAGTCGTTAGCCTTGACATTGCCAAGGCGTTTGACCGGGTCTGGCACAGGGCACTTCTATCGAAGTTACCATCTTATGGAATCCCCGAGGGACTCTGCAAATGGATTGCCAGCTTTCTGGCTGATCGGAGCATTAAAGTCGTCGGAGACGGCAGCAGCTCCGAAATGAAGTCGATCAACGCTGGCGTCCCACAAGGCTCGGTGCTCTCCCCAACGCTGTTCATCTTGCATATCAATGACTTGTTGTCAATTGAGAACATGCATTGCTATGCAGATGACAGTACGGGTGATGCGCGGTACACCAGCCACCAGAATGTCCCTCGGAGCCAGATACAGGAAAGACGATTGCAACTTGTGTCTGAAGTCGAGGACTCTCTAGGGCGCGCCTCCAAATGGGGTAAAAAGAACCTTGTTCAATTTAACCCCTACTAAGACACAAGTATGCGCGTTCACTGCGAAGAAGGACCCTATCGTTATAGCACCTCGGTTTCAAGGAGTACCCCTGCATATTGCCGAGAATATTGGGATCCTCGGCGTCGAAATATCGAACAAAGTCCAATTTGGGAGTCATTTGGAGGATAAAGCCAAATTGGCAAGCATGAAGCTGGGAGTGCTGAACCGGGCTAAGCGATACTTCACACCAAGCCATTGGCTTATGCTTTATAAAGCGCAAGTCCGGCCACATGTGGAGTACTGCTCACATCTCTGGGCCGGAGTGCCAAAATATCAGCTTGATCCACTTGACTCCCTACAGAGACGAGCTGTTCAAATCGTCGATGATCCCGATCTCACGGCTAGACTAGAGTCGCTGGAACAGCGGAGAGACTTTTGTTCTCTCTGCGTATTTTACCGACTCTTTCACGGGGAGTGCTCTGAAGAATTGTTTAATTTGGTACCAGGGTCACCTTTCTACCAATGTACCACTCGCTGAGGCAGTAGAATTCACCCGTACAACCTGGAAGCGTTCTCATCTAGTACGGTGCGCTTCCAGCGATCTTTTCTACCACGTACGTGTAGGCTCTGGGATGAACTACCTGCTGCAGTGTTTCCCGAGCACTATGACGTGTCCTTCTTCAAACGAGGTTTAAAGAGAGCATTACTTTCACGTTAGGCAGCGGCTTTACTGTGTATACCCTGACATTAGCCAAGTCCATGAGCAGCGGTTACCGTTTACCATCAGATGGGCCGTTCGCTCGTCTGCCACTAGCAGCAATAAAAAAAAATTAAAAAAATGGATTGACAGTTCATAGTTTGACCATAGTCAAAAATGTTCAATAGACAAAGTAACACGCAACTAAATTGATATAATCGATTTGACTTATCATAAATAATATTTCTAATTCAAACAGTAAAGATACATACATACGAAAAAATTATTGTTTAATAAAAATATAATAGTTTCATAGTGTGACGTGTATGCTAAATAATATCATAAAGTTTGTCCAAACAGCTACTTAAACAATGTTAACGAGGCCTTCTGGAGTAAATATTTCAGCTAGGTGAATTACTAATGAAAATATGATTTAATTTTAGTGTACTAAATTCTATTATAGTGCTTGTTTTGTAGTCTTTTAATGTTGAACAAGGGGCTAAGCGGCTTTGGTTAAAATATAGTTTATTTTTGTGTTGGGTGTTTAGTATCTTTTTGTGTTTTAATCCAGATTTCATGTTCGTAAGAAAAGTTGTTATAGTGGTTGAGTGATTTAAAAACTTGAAATACGCATTTTATGTATAGCGGCAATTTGTAATACTGTTATAGATATACTAAAAGATTCCCGCGGCTACGCCCGCACATTATATTTATTTACCCGTTCCTTTCTTAAATATTTTGTATAGGGGTAGGCACAGGTCTTATATTACACCAATATTTCGCCATGAATTTTTAGGTCCCACGTAATAGGGGCGAGCCTATTGCCGCTACCGGGCACATCACGAGACTCCGCTCTGCTACTGAGAATTAGGAAAACCCCAGTAACACTTTTGCCCGACCCGGGGATCAAACCTGAGACCTCCGATCAGCAGACACATACGCTATCCACTGGACTGCGGAGGTTCCTTTCTTATACCGTGGGAATTTCGGGCAATCCCTTATTAGTACACCCCTTCAATCCCCAGGGAATATACTTGCCAAATTTCAGCTTCTTGCGCCTTTACTTTTGGCAGTGCGTTGTCTGTCTTTCAGTAAGTAACGCAAGAATTTTATATAATACTACAGACGATAATACTTTGACAGAAAACTACATCATTGGTGAATATCTTTAAATCACGCAATATAACGTTTATCGTTGCATCATTCTTTTTAAATTTAGAATAACAGCGCTATAAATCTTATACTAATATGTAAAGCTGAAGAGTTTGTTTGTTTGGTTGAACGCGCTAATCTCAGGAACTACTGGTCCAATTTGAAAAATTCTTTCAATGCTAGATAGCCCATTTATCGAGGAAGGCTATATAACATCACGCTATGAGCCACGGGAGCAGAGCAGTAGCCTTAACGCGGGTGTAACCGCGGGCATCTTCTATATTCCATATAGCTGGTAAATGATATAATAAAAAAATACTTATTGATTTTTCGTGTGAAACGAAGAACAGCATTAGTAGCTGGGTATCCAAATAAAATGCTTTGTTTTTTCGTGTGAGTGTGTGGCCAACTCTGGTGTCTGAGTTTTCAGACCTCCTCTTCAAGTCTTAAGGACTTCAACATGGCCTAACGATTCTTGTCCCGTCTTAGGATGTTATTATTGCACAATTTTCCGTGCTTAACTTTTTAAATAGAAAGAAGAAAGAAAGAAAGAAAGAAAATAAAATTTATTTAGACTCTGCACAATGGACGCCAATAAATATACAAAAAAAAATACACAATAACACTGAAATATATATAAAAGTGAAAGTAAAGAATGCAATGACTGAAATCAAAATAAAAACTTCTTTAGCCGGGTCCCACTTGGATAATGCCCAATTGTACTCGACGGTAGATATTTCACTTACACCACACTCCAGAAGGATCGTTAGGCATGCAGCCCTCGGCAATTACGTACAAGAGGTGCTCTGTAATCGTCCTGTGAGCTTCAGGCACCATCCAATTGATTAGAAACGTATGTAGCAACTGCATAACAACGTAAGTGATCACTATGGACTATGTAATAACTATGGTTCAGTTAATAGTCTGTTTTAGTTTAAACATCTTCCCAAACTGCCGAAAGCCGAATTTTTTTTTAATATGGTTAACTCATTTTCAAATACCTACCCTAAAGTCGTAATTTTCAAATATGCTTAAGTCGTAATTTTAAGAAATACATATTTTTACTGAAGAGGCGGCGATAGCCGAGTGGATATACCAACAGTAGTCTGTTGGTATATCCAAAGCCACATCCGCTATCTGCATGGTAGTTCATGCAGAGGGGTTCGAATCCACGGCGCGCACCAATGACTATTCGGAGTTATGTGAGTATTGAATGGTTAATTATCGCTTGTCCCGTGCCTCGGAGAGCACGTTAAGCCGTCGGTCCCGGTTGTCATGAAGATCTTTGACAGTCGTTACGTTAGGGCGTCAGTACCTTCTAAATAAACTGACACTAGTCTAAACCATGGAATATCGCTATCCCTTCGGGTTGCGGAGGTCAGACAGGCAGTCGCTCTGTCGAAAAGCTAATATTCAGCCAAATCCGGTTAAACTAGAAAGCGGACCACAGATTGAAACTGGGATAACGCTAAGAGGAAGAAGACATATTTTTACTGAATCAAAAGTGTCTAGTATTTTTAAGAATGAATAAATTTCTTGATCTAATGTTTTCTAAATGTGTATTTGTCCGTTAAGGAACATGATTGGTGATGATTATTCATCACATTCCTTCTGGGCTGTAACTGAAAAATGGTTTTGAATTGTGTTTAATTTATCTAATTTCATTAGTAGAGTACAAAGAAGTCATAAATTAAATCAATAAATACAAAAAAAATGAACACTCAGACTCCCATCTGAGTGTTCTTTATGATTCATTGATCAAATATTTGTAAAGCCCCCCACGATCCGGACTATTCCAAATGTGGTATTTAAAAAGAAGTCTGATTAATATCAGCTTATTATTGCATTATCATTCAGGGATTAGTATGCATACATCCATTCATTCTAAATATATATTATACACGTAGTTTCAAACGTAATGAAATATAATGATCATGCCAAACGATAGTGCTAATTTTTATCTTATCGCTGTCTGGCCGAGTTTATGAATTAAATCACAAGTATTGGGATGATATTACTTTAAATTAATTATATACAACATTTTTTTCACGTCTTCGTTTGCTGTTTAAACGTCATTGTAAGATTAAGAAATGTCTGATGAATATCATAATGCAAAAGAAAAAGAGAAAAAAAAATGGAGTAGATTTTCATAAACAATTTATTGATCTTCGATTTGTTAAATGTTTTAATATATTGTTTCTTCATTAGCTTTTGTCTGCGTAGATTTTTTGTGTGGTGTGTAAACCATGTTAACATAATAAATTTCCGCACACAATAAAGCATTTTCTTTCATTCTAATAGATTAGATTTATCTTATGAGGTTATTTATAGTATAGCATAATTATTTTGTCTAGCTTGTGTTATACGTGCATATATTAAGACTGTCGTGAAGTGTTTGTGAAGTCAGCCCATGTAGCATAAGAAGCTTGGCCATGTAGGTCTCATCTTGGCAAAATTTTATGCGAAAATGTTTTTGGTACGATAGACAAATTACAGCCAGAACAGTATAATAATCATGCTCATCACACAGAGTGTTGCCAGCTCAGCAGTAAAACTCACTAACCACTAGATCAAAAGGCCAGTCAATTAAATTGTGTAACAAAACGTCGTCCAAACAAATCTTGATTTTATTAAGGGACACAACGTTTGTGCAAGTTGTTCATCTGGTTTTCTCTAATTACTGTCTTTGTTCGACGAGTCAGTGCCGATTCTAGCAAGTGTTCCGATAATTGAGTCTTGTCTGCTTAAATAGCGGGTTTTTCTATTACGTAATGATTCCTTTAGGCTGTGATGTTATTTTTTTTGCAGGGTTTGTAATAGAAATATTTATATCGTATATGTAGGTTACAGTATGATATGATATGTGTGTTGACGAACTATAGTCTGAAGTTATGATATTTGTGCAAAAATCATATGTGGCGACTGCTGTGGCGACTGCCTTATGCAATTTTAATGATTCCATTTCATAAACAGCATACCAATTTCAACTTGCTAGTGGTATTTATATGAATACAAAGTAGCGTCTCCTTTAATTATTATTATATTGACATTAATTAGTACGAAGAAAACTGATACTTAATTAGTCTAATTATAACAGTTTATCTTGTGTCTAGTTTATGTAATGTATAGTTTATTTATCGAAGATAATAATGCTTGGGATTAATTTGTTCAGTCTCACCGGCTTCTTCTTTCTGAATGTTTTTAAGTTAAATGTTAATTGTGAGTTATTGTGTCTATATTAAGCAAGTTTAGTACTTTTATATTATTATTAAAAAAAAACCTTGTTTTTTGACAACAACATTATGGGTACACCAGCTCATATTCCTATGAAAATGATCAATCGTCATCATCATCATCCTCTTAGCGTTGTCCCAGTTTCAATCTTGGGTCCGCTTTCTAGTCTAACCGGACTTGGCTGAATATTAGCTTTTCCACGGAGCAACTGCCTGTCTGACCTCCGCAACCCGAAGGGATAGCGATATTCCATGGTTTAGACTAGTGTCAGTTTATTTAGAAGGTACTGACACCCTGTAACGACTGTCAAAGATCTTCATGACAACCGGGACCGACGGCTTAACGTGCTCTCCGAGGCACGGGACAAGCGATAATTAGTAATCCAATACGCACATAACTCCGAAAAGTCATTGGTGCGCGCCGTGGATTCGAACCCGATACCCTCAGGATGGCAGTCTGTTGGTATATCCACTCGGCAATCGCTGCCTCCTATGAAAATGATCAATGCAGTTACTTATTTTTTTAATTCAAAATTTTTGTGAAATTTCTGACAGGCTCCTCAAAATTAACATTCATTTGGCTTTCACTATTATTCGGTATTGTCTTTTCGTGCCTAAATCTACTCACGCTATTCGAGCTTCGCCTTTTTGGAAAAAATCGAGCCTAATCATTGAAATGGACAAAATTATACAAAATTCTCTTAGTATCTAAATATTCTGAATATAGCACTGAATGACCGATTGTGGCTACAGGCGTCCTTACCTGTACGTTTTAGAAAAACCTAGTAGGGGATTACGTATTTGAGCCGTTTGGGGTCAAAACGTTGGAGCCATGGGGTCCAAGTGCGAAATCTCTTTTCAGAGACCTGTATGTTCTGTATGTATTTCTCTGTATAGTATTTTAAGACTTAGTTACGTTTCAATCTGATATTAACTTTGTTTTTAATTGTCATATAATTAAACCTACAGAATATAAAAATTGCCTTAATTATTTAAATTTAATAGAACAAGATAATGAAAAGAGTGGCCCTGAGTTGCTTGCCTGATTTTTCTCATGAGGCTCTACTTTCTGAACAGGCATTTTCCGATGCTCAATTATGTAAATATGCTTTAAAAGTTACTTTTTTATTTTTAT
The DNA here is from genome assembly GCA_944739405.2 of Euclidia mi. NCBI lineage: Eukaryota > Metazoa > Arthropoda > Insecta > Lepidoptera > Erebidae > Euclidia > Euclidia mi. The sequence continues at coordinate 11,684,319 of OX123184.2, read as the reverse complement.
ATTATTATCTATGACTTTCTGAAGTTTCCAAAAAAAAATAAACATTTTTATGCAAATAAACATATTTAAGTTTGAGTATGGATGCAGGCTTTTAAGAAAATCTAATAAGTTACCAAGCAGACGAGAATTTTCATAAGCAGTTTGACATTATTTACAATTGACTGCAGTGTATTAAACAGCAAAAGTTAATGATAAATGAATATTATATATCTGTGTCTCATGTACAGTAAAATACACACTAGACACAAGATTAGCTCACATTTTTATTACAAAATTAAATACATATTAACACACACCAGGAAAAATTATCCCTCATGCATACCTCAGAATAAATTTTGGAAATTTTAATCTGATATATCGTGATTTACGTGTTTTTGTGAATTATCTTAATTCGCAACAATAATGCGTACGTACATTGTTACATACATCATTTACATAATTGCCATCCATTAATTATGGTAGACAATCAATATATGTAATGAATGAGGTCTGTTTTGGTGTAAGGGAAAGTTCCCAAAATTTCCAACGTTTAGAGTTTTGCCTCTGCCGGTAACTTTTTTTATAGACTCACGCCTGTATTCCCGAAGGAGTAACAGGCAGAGGTGTAATATTACACCCAGATAGAGGGCGAGCCTATTGCCGCTACCGGGCACATCATCAGACTCCGTGCTGCTACTGATAAGATAAGATAAGATAAGATAAGATAAGATAAGATAAGATAAGATAAGATAAGATAAGATAAGATAAGATAAGATAAGATAAGATAAGATAAGATAAGATAAGATAAGATAAGATAAGATAAGATAAGATAAGATAAGATAAGATGAGATGAGATGAGATGAGATGAGATGAGATGAGATGAGATGAGATGAGATGAGATGAGATGAGATGAGATGAGATGAGATGAGATGAGATGAGATGAGATGAGATGAGATGAGATGAGATGAGATGAGATGAGATGAGATGAGATGAGATGAGATGAGATGAGATGAGATGAGATGAGATGAGATGAGATGAGATGAGATGAGATGAGATGAGATGAGATGAGATGAGATGAGATGAGATGAGATGAGATGAGATGAGATAAGATAAGATAAGATAAGATAAGATAAGATAAGATAAGATAAGATAAGATAAGATAAGATAAGATAAGATAAGATAAGATAAGATAAGATAAGATAAGATAAGATAAGATAAGATAAGATAAGATAAGATAAGATAAGATAAGATAAGATAAGATAAGATAAGATAAGATAAGATAAGATAAGATAAGATAAGATAAGATAAGATAAGATAAGATAAGATAAGATAAGATAAGATAAGATAAGATAAGATAAGATAAGATAAGATAAGATAAGATAAGATAAGTCTTATAAGATAAGCAGCACGGAGTCTGATGATGGGCCCGGTAGCGGCAATAGGCTCGCCCTCTATCTGGGTGTAATATTACACCTCTGCCTGTTACTCCTTCGGGAATACAGGCGTGAGTCTATAAAAAAAGTTACCGGCAGAGGCAAAACTCTAAACGTTGGAAATTTTGGGAACTTTCCCTTACACCAAAACAGACCTCATTCATTACATATATTGATTGTCTACCATAATTAATGGATGGCAATTATGTAAATGATGTATGTAACAATGTACGTACGCATTATTGTTGCGAATTAAGATAATTCACAAAAACACGTAAATCACGATATATCAGATTAAAATTTCCAAAATTTATTCTGAGGTATGCATGAGGGATAATTTTTCCTGGTGTGTGTTAATATGTATTTAATTTTGTAATAAAAATGTGAGCTAATCTTGTGTCTAGTGTGTATTTTACTGTACATGAGACACAGATATATAATATTCATTTATCATTAACTTTTGCTGTTTAATACACTGCAGTCAATTGTAAATAATGTCAAACTGCTTATGAAAATTCTCGTCTGCTTGGTAACTTATTAGATTTTCTTAAAAGCCTGCATCCATACTCAAACTTAAATATGTTTATTTGCATAAAAATGTTTATTTTTTTTGGAAACTTCAGAAAGTCATAGATAATAAAATAAAAATAAAAAAGTAACTTTTAAAGCATATTTACATAATTGAGCATCGGAAAATGCCTGTTCAGAAAGTAGAGCCTCATGAGAAAAATCAGGCAAGCAACTCAGGGCCACTCTTTTCATTATCTTGTTCTATTAAATTTAAATAATTAAGGCAATTTTTATATTCTGTAGGTTTAATTATATGACAATTAAAAACAAAGTTAATATCAGATTGAAACGTAACTAAGTCTTAAAATACTATACAGAGAAATACATACAGAACATACAGGTCTCTGAAAAGAGATTTCGCACTTGGACCCCATGGCTCCAACGTTTTGACCCCAAACGGCTCAAATACGTAATCCCCTACTAGGTTTTTCTAAAACGTACAGGTAAGGACGCCTGTAGCCACAATCGGTCATTCAGTGCTATATTCAGAATATTTAGATACTAAGAGAATTTTGTATAATTTTGTCCATTTCAATGATTAGGCTCGATTTTTTCCAAAAAGGCGAAGCTCGAATAGCGTGAGTAGATTTAGGCACGAAAAGACAATACCGAATAATAGTGAAAGCCAAGCCAAATGAATGTTAATTTTGAGGAGCCTGTCAGAAATTTCACAAAAATTTTGAATTAAAAAAAATAAGTAACTGCATTGATCATTTTCATAGGAGGCAGCGATTGCCAAGTGGATATACCAACAGACTGCCATCCTGAGGGTATCGGGTTCGAATCCACGGCGCGCACCAATGACTTTTCGGAGTTATGTGCGTATTGGATTACTAATTATCGCTTGTCCCGTGCCTCGGAGAGCACGTTAAGCCGTCGGTCCCGGTTGTCATGAAGATCTTTGACAGTCGTTACAGGGTGTCAGTACCTTCTAAATAAACTGACACTAGTCTAAACCATGGAATATCGCTATCCCTTCGGGTTGCGGAGGTCAGACAGGCAGTTGCTCCGTGGAAAAGCTAATATTCAGCCAAATCCGGTTAGACTAGAAAGCGGACCCAAGATTGAAACTGGGACAACGCTAAGAGGATGATGATGATGACGATTGATCATTTTCATAGGAATATGAGCTGGTGTACCCATAATGTTGTTGTCAAAAAACAAGGTTTTTTTTTAATAATAATATAAAAGTACTAAACTTGCTTAATATAGACACAATAACTCACAATTAACATTTAACTTAAAAACATTCAGAAAGAAGAAGCCAGTGAGACTGAACAAATTAATCCCAAGCATTATTATCTTCGATAAATAAACTATACATTACATAAACTAGACACAAGATAAACTGTTATAATTAGACTAATTAAGTATCAGTTTTCTTCGTACTAATTAATGTCAATATAATAATAATTAAAGGAGACGCTACTTTGTATTCATATAAATACCACTAGCAAGTTGAAATTGGTATGCTGTTTATGAAATGGAATCATTAAAATTGCATAAGGCAGTCGCCACAGCAGTCGCCACATATGATTTTTGCACAAATATCATAACTTCAGACTATAGTTCGTCAACACACATATCATATCATACTGTAACCTACATATACGATATAAATATTTCTATTACAAACCCTGCAAAAAAAATAACATCACAGCCTAAAGGAATCATTACGTAATAGAAAAACCCGCTATTTAAGCAGACAAGACTCAATTATCGGAACACTTGCTAGAATCGGCACTGACTCGTCGAACAAAGACAGTAATTAGAGAAAACCAGATGAACAACTTGCACAAACGTTGTGTCCCTTAATAAAATCAAGATTTGTTTGGACGACGTTTTGTTACACAATTTAATTGACTGGCCTTTTGATCTAGTGGTTAGTGAGTTTTACTGCTGAGCTGGCAACACTCTGTGTGATGAGCATGATTATTATACTGTTCTGGCTGTAATTTGTCTATCGTACCAAAAACATTTTCGCATAAAATTTTGCCAAGATGAGACCTACATGGCCAAGCTTCTTATGCTACATGGGCTGACTTCACAAACACTTCACGACAGTCTTAATATATGCACGTATAACACAAGCTAGACAAAATAATTATGCTATACTATAAATAACCTCATAAGATAAATCTAATCTATTAGAATGAAAGAAAATGCTTTATTGTGTGCGGAAATTTATTATGTTAACATGGTTTACACACCACACAAAAAATCTACGCAGACAAAAGCTAATGAAGAAACAATATATTAAAACATTTAACAAATCGAAGATCAATAAATTGTTTATGAAAATCTACTCCATTTTTTTTTCTCTTTTTCTTTTGCATTATGATATTCATCGGACATTTCTTAATCTTACAATGACGTTTAAACAGCAAACGAAGACGTGAAAAAAATGTTGTATATAATTAATTTAAAGTAATATCATCCCAATACTTGTGATTTAATTCATAAACTCGGCCAGACAGCGATAAGATAAAAATTAGCACTATCGTTTGGCATGATCATTATATTTCATTACGTTTGAAACTACGTGTATAATATATATTTAGAATGAATGGATGTATGCATACTAATCCCTGAATGATAATGCAATAATAAGCTGATATTAATCAGACTTCTTTTTGATAAGATAAGATAAGATAAGATAAGATAAGATAAGATAAGATAAGATAAGATAAGATAAGATAAGATAAGATAAGATAAGATAAGATAAGATAAGATAAGATAAGATAAGATAAGATAAGATAAGATAAGATAAGATAAGATAAGATAAGATAAGATAAGATAAGATAAGATAAGATAAGATAAGATAAGATAAGATAAGATAAGATAAGATAAGATAAGATAAGATAAGATAAGATAAGATAAGATAAGATAAGATAAGATAAGATAAGATAAGATAAGATAAGATAAGATAAGATAAGATAAGATAAGATAAGATAAGATAAGATAAGATAAGATAAGATAAGATAAGATAAGATAAGATAAGATAAGATAAGATAAGATAAGATAAGATAAGATAAGATAAGATAAGATAAGCTTTATTTGCATAAACATGTGTGTGTACATACAAAGAAAGAGTATATATACAAGATGACAAAATAAATGATGTGCAGACATGTTTGTCACAGCATGACATGCAAAAATAAATTGGTTACTTATAAAATTATACAAAAAAGAAGATACATGTACTTACCTACGTACTTACTACGTACCTTCCAACTTTTTGGTAATGTGTTATAAATAATTGGTACCAAACAGTACACACTTTTGCGAATTCGGAAAAACTGAGTAACACTTTTGCCCGACCCGGGAATCGAGCCCGGGAACTCCGATCAGCAGACGCATACGATATCAAATAGACCACGGAGGCTGTCTCTGCCGCTCAGTTCATGTTAAATTAATTTGTCAAATAAGACGTACTAATTCAGTTTTATTTTTGTTCTTTTTAATTTATTGATCTTTTCACTATTTCCGAACTCATCATCGTGCTATAAACTGACCAAGAAAACATAATACAGTTAATCTGAACGAGTGCAGCTCAATGTGAAAGACTGAGGTGAAATTCCTTCGATAAATTAAATACCGTTGAAGTGTGATTGATAAAATTCTCCTCAGTTTCTTGTCCCATAAGCACCCAGCTTACTTGAGGAGGCTTAATGCACATCGCTTTACGGCTTTGTTTAAAAAATCGTAGTTCATGATTCACAGATAATTGTCTTAAAAACATAGAACTAGCTAATCCCATTTGTGATATTCAAACGCATGACGCAGTTCATAAGCCGAGTATAAAAATAATACTCACACACTAAACATTTTAAAAACCTCACATTCCCTCAAGAAACTTATCAACGCCGAAAATTATTAACCACAATAGCCCGGGGGATTGGCCGGGTGTACATTTAAATAATTAATGCAGCAAATAGCTGGGTCGGTCGCGGTCACTGGCTAATAGCCATTCAGAGACCGAGAGCTTAGTTTATTGGTCCAATTTCGTACCATTTGTTACTCTGGCGGCAACAAATCGAGACTCATGTGATTTCTTCTTGTTAAGTTTGGACCATAGTATATTAAGAGCTCAAGGCGCGACATTTGTCAGCTTAAGATATGGAATTTATGTGTTTCTTATTACATTTATAGAAAAGAATTGTGACTTGAATACTAGAAAGAATTTGTTCTGTAGATGTAGGTCCATTTATTCTTCTAAGGTGTAGAGGTATTTTCAATGCAGAATGACTGAGTTAGTATAGCTCTATCCGACAGAATATCGACGTAAACTGATAGTATTATTGTTGGTGCACAAATAAGAGTGCAGGAAATCCAGGTTTGCCAGTCTTTCTTACAGAAGACGAGACGGGTTTAGATTGTGGAATGAGGTGGTTTGGCAGGAGAGAGTGAATATATTTTCGTAGTTTATTTTCCCAGAGGTGAAGAAAAGCATCTTTAGAAGATGTTCTCATTTCACTGGACTTTATGTTCTAGAAAGAGATATCGTCTAACCCAGGATCAAACGACGTGGTAAACTATGACATTTTATCTCTCATAGTGTTAAAAGGGCTTATGTCTAACAGTGGGACAGTTAACAGTGTTGATTAAATAATCAGTTAGTCAAGAGTAGCTATGTGTCATTATGGCAGGTAGTGGACCCTTCGCTTATTTCAGCATTAGTGGGCCGGCTCGACCGGAGAAGTACTACTCGCTCACAGAAAATCGACGTAAAGTAACAGTAGGTACCTATATTGTTACGTTCGGTGAGTGAGAGGTCCGGAGGCCTCCTTCCCTAGTCTGTCTTTCTCATCCCACTCCTCTCATCCCTATTCCTTACCCAAAATGTGGCAATGCACTTGTGAGTCCTCTGGCGTTCCTTGTTCCGCCAGGTGATACGTCCGCTCGTTTCCCGCTTATGACATAAAAAAATTAATAGCTGCCAGTGTCATATTACTCATAATTATGATTATAAGTAGGTACATAATGAATTCTATTTCTCTTCTAACTGTAAAGAGTTAGAAGAATGTGAATTGTGGTGTACAATTAAGAATTAATTATCTATCTATCTATGTGCCTGTTTTCGGACTAAAATGACATTGAAAGTCTTATAAACTGATTTAGCCTTATTTCATAATTAATGGCCGCTCAACACAGATTGATAGCGATAATTCAGATTTTACAACTGGCAAAGTGCCATCGTAATAATATGCTGTTAGCAAAATTATAAGAAAGAATTTTGGTAGTCATCCTGACTGTGTTGAATTACTACTTAATATCAAAGTGTATTGACGTCTCAACGTCTGAGATGTTTTGTTATGATCATCAAATTTACCGCAAAATGTAATATCCAATCTGTCGATGGCTTTGGACATGTTTGACATATTTTGTAAGGAGCTTATATCAAAACTAGAGGATGCCCGTGGTTTCACTAGCGTTATTTAAGGCTATTGCTCCACTCCCGTCGCTCATAGCGCGATGTTATATAGCCTATAGCCAAGCTCGATAAATAGGCTATCTAACACTGAAATAATTTTTCAAGTCGGACCAGTCGTTTCTGATATTAGCGCGTTCAACCAAACAACAAACAAACTCTTCAGCCTTATACATTAGTATAAGATAGGTATTAAATTCGCCAAATCCATGGTTAGATCTGAGACTAGTGTGTTAAGATATTGTTTGATTTGACGATTGCATAATCACAAAAAAAAATAGTAGCAAACATGACCTATTTATTAATACAGTTGTATAGCGATCTAATTTGTTATTTTGCATAGGTAATCTTAATGCACAGGTAACCACATATATTCAGAGATTTGACCGCAATTTGTTTTAATACTACAGTTCTACCACCGAGGTTGTCGAATTTTATATTTTTGTCTTTGGCTTGTCATTATTTTCAAGTATTTGTCTGTGTGTGGCAACATCTATGCTAAACGAATAGACCGATTATGCGGGTAGATTGATTTACATGCATACTCAAAAGAAAAGCGCGTGATACATACCCCGAAAGACAATTAAAAACTAACTTATCTATTTAACATATTATTCAATTAGCAAATAAATAATCTGGTGACTCTGCAATCTTATTTTCTTAGCTTGCTCCACGTAACAGCATATAAACAATCTTTTAACATAATCCTCGATCAGTTTTTAATCAACGATATTTATATATAAACACATTTCAAACACCAGTAAATAAACTCCTATGAAATACCTGATCTAGTAAAATACATTCATTCATTGCATCATTGACTGTGAGCAAGCCAGCGAGTTTATAGAATAAAGGTAGATACCCACTCATGTTACGCGTAGTGGGTAGATAGTTCGAGGGGTGGAACAGGGTTCATTACAGATTAGAAAAACTAGACCTTTATTTATTTACATAAATACCTATTTGGTATTATATAAGCGGCTCCGACTCAGTAAACTGTGAAGCCTAAGCTTTTTACACCTGCATTGTAGCAAAGCTCTAAAGAGGGAGGGAGGATCTTAAAGGGCTACATTCTTTTGTGTTTAGTAAAATATAAGCTCATTACAACTTTTTGATATTCATCAAAATTTAAGGTCCGTTTGAGTATTCAAACAACGTTTGCTGCACGGCTAGACAAAGGATTACAGCGTTTGATGAATCATTTCACATATTATGACAATTATACAATATTTAAATACTATTATTATTTTGTATTATAATATAATAATAATATTATTCTAGTAATCACAAATCTCAATCGCCATAAAATGTTCAATCATCATTAAGGCTGCCCTGCACATAATTTAGACCTAGTTTAACGCATCTATGTTAATACTTACGGTAGGTAATCGTAGAGGTCATCGACTGCACTTCACCGGCAAACCGGCTGTAGTTTAAAAAGTAGGTTGAATTGGAGTACAAGATTCACCAACGCACTGTCAACGCTAGAAAATTGCATGGGTTAAATCATATCAAAATCCTGACAGAATCTATTTATGTCCACAGAAAGCTTTTCAACATTTAATTTTTTTAAAGTCAACTGACACTTTCCTGCTTTTATCTGTTTTAAAAACACAAGGTCTGCACTGGTAATACGTTCTGTATCACCCGGAACTTAACAAACTTTTAATCAATGTACACGAGTAAGAGCCAGAGTCGAAACAACGCCATGTGGGTCACACTGAGTTCTTGTCTTCTGCCACTTTAAATGGTTCACATGCTGCAATCTTTATTTCTGATTCAAGTTTTTTTAGTAATCTCCTACCATAGTTTTTCTAATACATGCTTGAGCCTTTTCAGAAGGTCTAAAGTTAACTACCATGTGCTCAATCGTTATGATGATACGACGTATTTTTAATTCACGTGTCAAAATAAATTAACGTTGTTTCTCCCTAATACCTATTGCTAATTAATTAATATCGAGTGAACGTATCGCCATTAATTCAGTACATATCAATTAGCAACAATCTAAATACATTATTTGTTCGGATCGGCGAGGTGCACATGTCATTTTAAATGAGATCAAATGATTTTTAATGAAGTAGTTACCGAATCTTATCAAATTGATCGAACGTGTCGATCTAGAAATTCTAAGGAAGTAGGTTAATATTGTTGCTTATGAGGTAGCAACAATATTACAAATTATCATTATATTATTTTGCACACATTTTCTTTCTTTTATATACAACTCCTGTACTAAGTATATATCTTGTGTCACGGGTGACATTACAAACAATCAAAGGATACAAATAAAGTACACACTGACTAGACATTTTATTACAAATTGTATTTCACATAAAGTGTGATCCTGCGTATGGATTGAACCCACAATATTTAGTGCAGTGCTAAATATTGGTAATTTTGAAAGTACATGATTAAATGACTGCCTCCGTGGTCCAGTGGATAGCGTATGCAACTGCTGATTGGAGGTCCCGGGTTCGATTCCTGGGTCGGGCAAAACTGTTACTGGGTTTTCCGAATACTCAGTAGCAGCTCGGAGTCTGGTGATGTGCCCGGTAACGGCAATAGGCTCGCCCCCTGTTACGTGGGACCTAAAAATTCATGGCGAAATGTGGGTGTAATATTTACACCTCTGCCTAACCCTTCGGGTATACAGGCGTGAGACTATAAATAAAAAAATATAAAATGATTAAATGCAATTTGCAATTTGTAACTCGTCCTCCATAGATGGCAAAAGAGAACTTTGGTATATTTACAAGGCTTCCACGTATAGTGTAGTGATTTTAAAAGTCGCCTCTACTCCGCCTGTGCGTCACGAGTAATTATTATCTAATACGGCACTACTCATTAATACTTACTTTGTAATACATAATGTACTTTGAGTATGACCTGCGATATAAGGCTCTCTTCTAGAGGGTTATCTTTTAAAGAAAATGGTATCTCTGTGCGTTGCTTTCTTGAGCAATGAAATAAGCATAAATTGTACTAACCCCACTGTAATCTTGAAATTTTTAAAATGAATTCATATGTAAATGCTATCAAAATTTATAACAAACTAGAGGACGCCAGCAGCTTCGCACGCACATATTTTCGAATTTCCCGTTTTGCCCAATCCCGTGGGAATTTCGGGAAATCCTGTCTTAGTGCACCCCTACGGTCCCCAAGGAACATACATGCTAAATTTCAGCTTTTTGCGCCGAGTAGTTTCGGCTGTAGCGTGTCTGTCAGTCAGTCAGTAACGCAAGGATTTTATATATTAAGATTACCGAATGTATTCAAAGAGCTTCTCTTGACAATTTTTAAGACCAGACTCACGAAATGGCTTCTGGACAAATGTTTTTATGGCCTCAACGAATATATAACATTCAAATATACAGTATAATATAATATTATTGTGATGTATTATAGTTTATGATGTTCATGGTTGACACAATTGAATCAATAATTTCTAACTGTTTTCTATCTTAGCAATTCCAGTATCGGTAATTTTGTATTTGTTTAGTGCTATACCTAAGTAATTGAAAACCTATAATTTTCGTTAAATTATATACTTAATTAAAAATACCCTTTTGCACATCATTGTTATGGTAGGATGTACAGAACCATTAATGTAATTACTAACATCAATTGTATGTACTACATTCTAGCAAATAAACGAATTCTAATTCTAATTCTAATTCCAGGCCAAATAATACATTGGATGTTGAAAAGAGATTTATTAGATGCTTGAATTTAAAGAAAACATATGACTGGGTCTCAGGAGGTTAAAAACATAACTTAATTATATTGTCGTTGAAAGTAAAGTTCCTTGCGCTAAAGTTATTTTTATTTCCATTTTATCCGTAACCCAAATACGTACAGAACTCTTTTAAAATTCTCAAATAACTGAAACTTTAAACTTATTTTGTTTTACGAAATTTTTGCCGTAGCCCATAATTATATAATTTTGCAGCAATTAGTGGCATTTTAAATTTTAGCAGAGCCACATTTTTCAGGTTTAATAGTTCCAACACAACCATCCCACTTCATGAAATTTTCAATAAAACTTTGTCTTGCTTTGATAATAAGCGCTTGCAATTATGTTAATAAATATATTTTTATTTGGTTTAAGATATCCTTGGAAATAGAGTTTTCACTTTGATGTTTGATTTTGGTAGAACGAATTCAACAAAGTAGTTAAAGCTAGGAATTTAAACTTTCGTGGTCATATAGACTTATTTCAAATTGTCGTTCGGGATATACACCACGTACCTTTGTTTGTACTCCAAACAAAGGTACGTGGTATAACGTTGAATCTAGCTTATCTGGGCTGGCCTGCTCTAGTTTTATTTTTGAGTGCTAAGCCATGTTTGATTCTAAACCATGGACACAGTAGACATCCAGATTCGATGCAACAAATGGTGGATGCACACTATTGATTGCCTGTCTGGGAAATTACCGAGCGGTGACGAATTAAGAATACAAATATATTTACCTAATTTAATTCCGTGGGTGTCGTAAAAAAGATGAGAAAAGACGGAATACTCGCTAACACGTCTCAACAGCGTAGTATAATAGAACGTGATAGTCTCCTATTAGCTGGCAAGCCATTTCTAATTAAATTAGCAGAGGCTTATGTCCAGCATTGGACTGCAAAAGGTTGTTGATGATGTATGAGTGGAACCCACCACATAGTCAAGAACAGATGCATTACAAAATGGGTTAGTTGCAAAGAGCAGATACAAACACAGATTCGTTTGATTCAAGTATTGGAACGTTAATGTTTAAATTTAAATTACGCTCGGTACATATAGCTATTTTACATGTCGCTTTAATAAAACCGCTCAGAGTATGTCTAATAAACTGGGTACGTGATAGTCATCTTTGATATGTTATATACATTACGCGATTTTTTACATAAATTCAGTATGATAAGTGCAATGTGAACAGATGCATTACAAAATAGGTGTATTGCAAAGAGCAGATACAAACACAGATTCGTTTGATTCAAGTATTGGAACCTTAATGTTTAAATTTAAATTACGCTCGGTACATATAGCTATTTTACATGTTGCTTCAATAAAACCGCTCAGAGTATGTCTAATAAACTGGGTACGTGATAGTCATCTTTGATATGTTATATACATTACGCGATTTCTTACATAAATTCAGTATGGTTAAGTGCAATGTGAACAGATGCATTACAAAATAGGTATATTGCAAAGAGCAGATACAAACACAGATTCGTTTGATTCAAGTATTGGAAACTTAATGTTTAAATTTAAATTACGCTCGGTACATATAGCTATTTTACATGTTGCTTTAATAAAACCGCTCAGAGTATGTCTAATAAACTGGGTACGTGATAGTCATCTTTGATATATTATATACTGTAACGGAATCCTATGGACCCCAGGCTGATTAAAATTTTAGTTTTCTAACTAACTGGGTTTAAAATATCAAATTCAGCCTGCCAAGTAATTTGTGGCCAGGGTTCCCGCGCCCCTCGCCCGCGCAGGAACTATGGAATTCGTCCAATTCAATTTATATTCCTCTACTGACAGCATTTACCAAACGTAAACGCTTATAATTGAATGAAAGGTGGACATCAAAATACTAAAGACAGCGATACATTAGTATTGGTTTGTCATCACAAAATCACTCTCCATATATTCATGCTTCACATATTGGTACTTGAGTACAAGGCAGCATATCTCAGAGACGGCAGCTCCAGGGAGACGAAGAACATGATCCAGGTATATTAGTCATATAGTATTATCGGCGCCGAGTATTCCAGCGATATCCAGTGTATAGTATTGAGCGTACAGTAACAGTCTCAGAACTGATGTCACAAAACGCCTCCTTGCCGCAAGTCACAACATTGAAGCCCATACAGATATAGTCAATTAAAACGTATGAAGCCATTGCGCATAGTTTGCAGGGAAGCTCTTGTTACAATCGCCACCAGGTTAGCCGCCAGGACTTACGGCTTACCGCGTGACCGACAGGTGGCTCTTCTTTCGCTCTTTAAAACCTTGTCAGCTGCTCTGTACTGGCCTGTGCGCAGGTTTAGACAGCAATTGTGAGGGTCCTGCATTCTACCACCTGATCGCGAATACGGAGACTCCCATCATACATCACTCGTCTTCACATCCATCGTCAACAAGGTACGAACCACTACAAATGTTATTAGTAATATAACTATGTACAATATCTCATAGAGAACTTTATATTTTAGTCAGCCTGGTATATATATATATATATATATATATATGGTGTGATATAGACATAGATACACAACAGAGTTATTAATGTTATACAGTTCCCTCAACTCCCACGCCACGCTGTCCTGGACCCGACTCGCTTCGCCTCCTAAGATCAACTGTCCCGTCAAACACCCCCAAGGCAACGCCCCTGACCTCTTACTACCTGATAGGGTCCGTTTCTTATAGTTGGTCCCTTTTTTTATGATCCTCAACTATACCGCATGTGAACACTACAGTGCAAATGTTTTCTCATATTTCATGGCTATTTCTTTACTGTGCCTGTCACATAATTCTTATAAATTTGTAAACCTCTTAGAATTTATGAGTTTACTAATTGCATAACGTTGGCGCCATCGTAGCGATAAGACAAACACATGTGGAAACAAGTATGCGACCTAAGGACTATATATCATTATTTAATTTGGTGTAGCCAGTAACACCATTACAATACATTACGCGATTTTTTACATAAGTTAAGTGCAATGTATGCAAAACGGTATGTTTTTACCGTTTGTTATGAAATTTGATCATGACGTATAAGTTGGATTTAACAGTTTGAGCATATTTTGCAATTATGGTCAAAGTGTAATTTCATTTTTAATTTAGAATAAATATTGGACGATTGATCTATATCTATTCGAAACAATATTATTCTTTGGTCATAAAAATCCGTGGATTTGGATGAATAAATGCAGTTTTTCGTAAATTTCGTATAATTATCCTTTTATATTGTTAACACAATAACGTTTATTGAACGGGTCGTAATCCAACTCGGTTGGGCGGCATTCGGGAAGTTACGGCATGTCTTTACATCCGATATCCCGCAGTATCTCAAGACGAAAGTCTTTGACCAGTGTGTGTTGTCAGTGATGATTTACGGCGCTAAGACATGGTCGCTAACTATGGGCCTTATCCGAAAGCTCGGAGTCACTCAGTGGGCGATGGAGAGAGCTATGCTCGGAGTTTCCCTGCGAGATCGAATCAGAAATGAGGAGATCCGCAGGAAAACCAAAGTCGAAACCTAAATAGAAATAGCTCTCCGAATAGCCAGGCTAAAGTGGCAATGGGCATGGGACATAGCTCGAAGAACCGATGACCATTGGTGCAGGCGGGTTCTAGAGTGGCAACCACGTACCGGACAACGCGGCAGGGGTAGGCCTCCCGCAAAGTGGACCGATATGATCTGGTTAAGATGGCGAGCAGCTGTTGGATGTGGGCGGCTCATAATCAGTCTGTATGGAAAACCTTGCGGGAGGCCTATATATCCAGCAGTGGACGTCTCTAGGCTGACATGATGATGACGATGATCAACAACCGTTGGAGTTGTCGTATTTTAGAGTGGAGACCGCGCCTTGAGATATCTATATATATAAAAAAGTCGTGTTGGTTACACTATTTATAACTCAAGAATGGCTGAACCGATTTGACTGAAAATTGGTGGGGAGGTAGCTCAGAACCAGAAAAAACACATAAGTTACAATAAAATGCAAAAAATAATCTAGGAGGGACTTTACAGAGGGTCGAAGTTTGTAGGGACAAACCTCCTACCTATTGACAGTAAGAACGCATGCGCTGTAATAATTGAGTGCTGCACATGTACTAGCTGTCAGTACTGTCATATTATACATTGTCATATGATGCACTGTCATTACTTCGTTCGCTTACTTATATAAATATTATTGTAACAGCCTTGGCTAATCCCTACTAATATTAGGTATAAATGCGAAAATGTGTATGTATGTACCAATTTCACGCTAAACCGGCTGGACCAATATTCTTAACTCATAAATGCGAAAGTGTGTATAGAGATATGTCGGACCATGGCTTTGACATTTGACTGTTTGCAAAGAGATGTTGTTGAACACCTTTCGGTAGATAATGTCATGAATACTGACCAAGTTTCTTCGTACCCTATAGAGTTTCTGAACTCCTTACAATTATCAGGAGTACCTTCACGCAACTTGAGACTGAACGTTGGTGTTCCAGTCCTGTTAATGACGAATTTTAATTAATTCACCAAAGCTTTGTAATGGCAAACGGCTACAAGTAACACCTAGGACGAAACATTATAAAAGTTATTCGCGATTAAGGGTTCCGTAGTGGAGGTATCCACTTACCATAGCCATTATCTTCGACTAACTATTAAAAGTATTTGTATAAACGATAAAGCTAAATTTGCGGTTTTTAAGATGTGAAAAACTGATGACTATATATCGCTCAAACCATTTTTCGTTGGAAGTTTTTATAACGATCTGCAGCATATTTTTTTTTTTAGATTTGTCACTCTCTTACTTTAAAAGTTAGAGGTACAGACACAACCATTTTACCACTTTGGAACCGTATATCTTTCAAACGATTGACTTTGAGAAACAATGGTTTTAGGTACCTCAAAGTAAACCCCATTTTCCACATCAGTTCTATGTATGAAGAGCCCCCCTTAATATTCAATTTTTTTTTCCATAACATCGTAAAGCGGTTCACAGAATACGTACCAATTTTCAAATGTGTAAACTGAATAAGTAGTTTTGGCATCAAGTGGCTATGATATACGGATATACTGACAGACATAGCGCGTCTATAAGGATTCCGTATTAAGCCATTTTTGACTACGGAACTCTAAAAATACTGTTTACAGAAATGTTTTAAATACTTCTTGCGGTTATATTTCTTATTAGCCCCTATGAACAGAATTAAAAGGAAAATTACTATCGAACGATGAAGGAGTTTTGTGTTACCCCGAATTTAACGTGAGCGAAGCCGCGGCCAAAAGCTAGTTTTGAATAAAACGCCCTCCGCTAGGCGGAGTTATTATATACGCTAAGTGTACACAGCCAAAGATCCAGCTTAATAGCATAATATTGATGAGACCTATATGCAGCAGTAGACTATGACTGACTGATGATGATAAGGTTTAAGTGCTGTATGACTTTTCGTCAAGCTTAAATCAGTTGTGATACGTACGTATAAGCCTATTCTAGCCGTTTCATTATTTGCATTTAGTATTATATTATAATTGAGATAATTATCTCAATTATAGACCAGTGTGTATTCTCTTACAATCAATATTTTGGCGAATCCGATACACGAAACCACCTGCAGCAATCAATTTGATTCTGCTTTTATTTGCTCAATAAGCTCTATACTAAATTACTGAAGAGAAAACTTTAGATACGTATTTTACTGCATCGTATGTATGGAGGAGTATACATTTGGCATAATTTGTATGCAGAAAAGTGAGCGAAATAAAATGAATGTAAATTAGGTTTTACAAATGCACTACATTATATTAAATAAATGGTGCATTATTAACGATTAAGCGGATAATTTACTTGCCGAAATATATCGGATTTAGGCTATGAAAATTGGGTAAAATTTTGGACTCTGATTAGCAAATCTACCCACCTATATTTTATATATACAAGACGTCACACTTTTCGACACAATCATGTGCTTGATTAAGCCTTTTATACCTGGAGCACTGAAAACAATAAAAAAGCGCTTTAGACATTGAGCAAACTATCAAGTTTTCATAACCGTGTGAAGGCAACTCTTGTGACACAGCAAAACCTAACGATTCATGCCTCCATTCTTACAGGAACCAAACCTTCAGAAGTGCGGTAGTGGTGTCGGGTTGGAAAATCCTCATGGAGTCCCTTCGCCCTGGGGGGAAGGACGAAGGGGACTGTCAGACTCTTACTGACTAAAAACCAACCCGCTCCTCATGTACCCATGTGATGGAGGGTAGGGTTTCACCGAAGCATTCCTCGCTACCCCCCGACGGGTATTGGCCCGCCAGATGATTAGGTGGGCCCCGAACGAAACCCCCTTGGCGGCGGATGAAGGTGTTGGGCTCCGCCGCCAAAACACCCAGCGGCCGCAGTGGATGGGGAGGACAGCAACGCAACACCGCATCTCCTCTTCCTCTGCGGTCCCACCGCGACGCAACGATGGTGCGCCCCCATTTGGTCGCGGGAAATAGGGCGCGCTGCAACGCAACACCGACACGCCTATCCTCCCGCGACCGCGCCCGACTGCGAGGGACAGACAGAATTGTCACCCGCACCCGCACCTTGGGACGCATCCTACGCAGGCCTCACGCAAGCTCACGAGGAGCGTCCCCTCCCGGGATCCCGCTTAGCTTCGCCGTGGGTGTACCTCAAAGCCACGGTTACTGAGCCTCCCCCCACCACGACAAGGTGGAGATCCAACGGGGGGAGTTGTAATCCAAGCTTCACTGTAAGACTGCATTCGTATAATGAACCAACCAACCGTATAATATAACCTG
The DNA here is from genome assembly GCA_944739405.2 of Euclidia mi. NCBI lineage: Eukaryota > Metazoa > Arthropoda > Insecta > Lepidoptera > Erebidae > Euclidia > Euclidia mi. Next base: position 11,666,376 of record OX123184.2, on the reverse strand, counting down.
TAACTTTTTAATAACATTCTAAAATATTACTTTACAACCGCAACGACGATGAAAGCTTAATTAAAAAGAATATATTTTAAATATCACAAGAATTAATAACTGGAGTAATAAACGACTGAGTCAGATATTACTTTAACGTCTTGTTTTATAGCCAATTTTATCGCTTTAAATTTTATATTATGTATTCTGGGCTTGTAGAACATTCAGCTTCTAGACAGCTTTATGATTATCTGAAAAGCTGAGAAGAAAATTACGAAGGTCTTAGGAGCGTATAGGTATCATTATAAAATAACAAAGTTATCTTATGACCTAATAGGGAATAAGAATTTTTTAATTGTGAAGTCCTCCTTTTTTAGTTTTTACCAATGTCTTATTACGAAATTTTTAAGTAGGAAGAAGTTTCGAGAGTTGTGGAGATTTCTCAAAGTCTCTGGTTTGCTCACGATGTTTTCTGTCATCGTTTAGTTAGCGAAAATTATTAATATTATCTTCGTAGAGTTAAGTTAGCTTCATGGTAGAAATGATCATAACGATAGCTAGTTATATTCCATGGCAATAAACTTTATGCGCATTTGTGAACTCATGTTCCTTAATTGCCGAGTAGTTAGAATTTCGCATTTCGCCAACAATTTTATCTATATACAGTTTTATATTACTCGTTGGTGACAAGCCGCATGGCTTTAGTCAAACAATTTACATCTTTCAAAGAAGGTCGTAATTCACATTTCACCAGCTGTTTGATCAATATACTCCTAATATAAAAACAGATACAGTAGCAAGGTCATGAACAAAACTTCATCATCCTAGATGTTCCCAGCTCAGCGTTTCTCTGTGGCTTTCAGCCTGTCCCAAAACATTCGACACAACTTTTACTCGAAACATGCATTGAGGCATTTTAGAGGGGTAGCTCGTGTGAGCAGTCAACTTTTATAGTCCGACTTGATGACGTACATACAATCGTTGAGAACAATTGACGCCGGCGTACTAAACCAATCGTAAAATGTTTATTCCCCCGAGTTTCCTTGTTAAGGTCCCTATGTGTGTGTCATATACAAAATATTTCGATACTTTTCCCTTTTTCTGTAGGCTGTATGTAATTTCACGTTCAGATGCCGTTTAGATGTGTTAAAATAATACGTGTTGAAAGGGTCCGGTACAGGTTAATAAGAGTGTAACAGTGTGCATATGCAGTATAAAATTTTATTTTTATTTAAGGATTGCTTGGTGGTAATCAATATCGATCCAGCCATTTCCTTATGGTATATTTTATAAGTACTTGTGATTTAAGGAATTTTTATTTAGACGATATTTGCCAGGTATAGAATGCCCTAAAAGATTTGAAACAGATCAAAAAAACCCGTGTCTTATTCCTTTGAGCACACAAGCTACCTATTACAAAAGTCAGTACATTAGTTCGTTCTAGGGTTTGTGGGACAAGTGAAAATATGTCTAAACGTATACAGTGCTGGAGAAACAACACAAATGACAAGATACACTTAAAAAATATGATGACCAAATAAAAAAATCGAAGAAATACACGAAATAATATCGAACAATATGCTAGTACGTACCTACTTATTTTGCAATATTATTCTAGCTCATAGTTCATTGTAATGCTATAGGGTAATTAAGCAAAAAGCGCCTTGAAGCATAATATTTTAATTTCATTAGAAATGTTCGTTATAAATTTATGGCAAGATAGCACAGTAATTAATATCATGTTGTCTATTTTATATTAGCATCGTTAACTTCGCCGTAAGAAGGGAAAATAATTATACAGCTCTTTTTAGATAGTGTAAGCTAGCTATAAGACATGGCAAAGATTTTGCGGTGTATAGCGATATTGTAGTTGATTGTACTATCGACAGCAGCGACGGTTTACCACTCCTAAGGTTAAAATCGCATAGCACACGCCAACATTTGGTAGGCCACCCGTGACACGCCCCATTGTTTTGTTAGAGTTTTTTTACACTTTACATTTGTTTACTGATTCTAAGGCGATTCAAACTCAACTGTGACCAGTTTGTATCGCCTTAGTTTTACACTAGAGAGACCAAAACGAATTTAACCAAATAATAAGTCTATACAACACCGTACCCATACTTTCATGACAAAGAAAGACTTCCGCCGACAAAAGAACTCCGGGATTGATTATTTATACTTAGTATAAACATTATCAAATACAGCAATTTAACATCGGTTAGGTATGTTCTGAAGTTGCTATGACCAAACGAATCAAAACGACTAGAAGGTTTCAAATATATTTTATTACTAACCTATTTATTTAGAGAACAATGATAATATTTGAATAGGCCGTAGGTCGGCTACATAATCTTTTATCTGAATGAGTTCAGTCCATAAAAATATACCAACATGTGTGCAGTCCATTGTAAAAAAAGAGATGCGTCTTGTTAACAAATGTTTGTTTTATGTTTTCCGAAAAGGATATAGAACCACTAATGTTTATTTTAGTAATAAACAATTACATTTGTAGGTTTAGTTAAATGACACAGTTTCAAAATAATAAACAATAACATTGTAATATTTAACGTTGTATAATTTACTGTTAGGTAAATTAATAAAGCTACCTTGAAATAAATAAATAAAACAACAATATAGTCATTATCTCAGTAAAATTGTAATTTAAAAGTTACCTACTAATACTAAATTAATAACTAGGTAGCTACGTTACATCTTTCTAAGCAAAAAAAAACTAATTAAACCTACCTATTTCAATGATTAAGTATACCTAGCAATGCTTAAACTAAATGACCGCTCAAGAGTATTCAAGTTCTTGTGGGCTCATGGTTGGAAGTTGGGTAAAAAAAAATGTGTTTAAAAAGTTTGTTTCCTTGCAAGTGCTATAACAATGTTTTATATTTGGACAATTGTTATCTAAGTATAACAATTGTCCAAATATGATACCATCTGGCAAAAGTAAAAAAGTCATAAAAACAAACGGTTAGTACACGTTTTTGTTCGAAGATTCCTCTTTGATTGGTTAACAAAATTAAGGGCGGAGTCACTTAAAGTCAACATGTCCAAGCGAATTTTTTTCTAAAATGGTCAACCGTAGCTGCTGTCGATAGTACATCTAAATAAAATTACACAAGAAATATCTCTCAACTATCGTGATCTGAACTCTTAATGCAATCGATGAACAAGTCTCAATCTCGTTATTATCATCGTCATCTCGTAACCACAGTTTGCGTTACCTATACCATTAGAAATAACACCTATTACTTAAGCCCCAAAAATACTTATTTAGATTCAATGTAGCTTAGTCTTAGTGTCTAAACACACTATGCTAAAGTTAAGTGACTGAAGTACGGCATGATTACGCCTGCAATGCAATTTGAATTACTGACTACTCATTATACCGATATTATGTTGCGTTATACCGTACAGCGTAACTTCGGTCGGGCGTAAGTTCAGCGGCAATGTTTCTAGTAGTTGAGCACGATCGTAGTTAGTAGTAAGAGCGTAAGTTCGGCACTTATGGTGTGTCATATCAGCCGAATACATCAGAACGTAGGATCAGCCGCAGAACTTTGGTCGCGTAACTTCGATATAGTGTGTTTAGACACTTGGTATTCGCGTTAGCAGCGGTGAATATAGGAGTCATTATAAATCTGTTTGTGAATGGTTGACCGGGCTTGATCAATGATCTATACTGTATGGGGTTCCTAACCATCTGACACTATCGTTGCATACATACGTAGACTCACGCCTGTTTCCCGGAGGAGTAGGCAGAGACTACGGAACGCCATTTGCAACGATCCTGACATACCTCTCTTGCTTCACTCACTCCCATCAATTTTCTCACGCATGCTCTTCTGTTAAGGGTACTTCTGACTTGTCCTTTTTTCAGGATGTCTCCAATCTGGTCAGAGAACGTCCGCCTAGGTCTTCCCCTTTGTCCTGTCCCATTCACACTTGCCTTATATATCTTCTTTGTCAGTCTATCCTCATCCATCCTCTCCATGTGCCCAAACCATCTTAGCATGCCTTTCTCAATGCTTGTCACTACATTTCTTTTACCCCACAACACTCTCTTATCACAGAATTCTTTACTCTGGCGATCAAAGATACTTCTCAGTGCTCTCATTTCACCAGCATTTATTCTACTTTCAAATCTCTTCTGCCATACCCAACTTTCACTACTGTACATAAGGGTTGGCACTAATACCCCTCTATGCACAGCCAAACGTGCCTTTTTGGACACGTTTTGGCTGTTCATAAACGCCTTCAGAGCTACATTCACTATATTACCTGCATTAACTCTTCTTTCAAATTTCTTCTTCATTCTTACCATCTTTTGTAAACAACGTACCTATGTATACAAACTCATTCACTTGATTCGCTCGTTGTCCATCGATCAAAGCATTACAAGCCGTAACGCATTCCTCCTTTTGAAAAACCATAACTTTCGTTTTACTTACATTCACTTTCATTCCTTTCCTCTCTAACGCACCACGCATTATTGTTAACATCTCCTGCAATTCCTCCGCTGAAGACGCAAGTATTACCTGATCATCAGCATAAAGGAGGCATTTGATGAGTAATCCATTCATCCTTAATCCGCAGTCACTATGTTTTAGATCTAGCAAACAACTGTCCACGAAGAGGTTAAACAGCCACAGCGACGCTACACATCCCTGTCTAACACCGGTCTCGATGGTAAACCAGTCAGTGTATGTCCCGTTTATCCTCACACAAGCTCTAGAATCCTCATAAAGGGATTTCAGAGCTCGAATGAAGCTGCTGTCCACCCCATTTATTGACAGCACCGACCACATTTCATTCCTCACCACTTTATCGTTAGCCTTTTCCAAATCCACGAATGCACAATAGACCTTTTGACCTTTGGGCAAAAACTTTTCGGCTATGCTTTGCCAGGAAAAAACCTGATCCGTACATCCCATACCCTTTCGGAATCCCGCTTGTACATCCCATATTTTCTTGTCGGTTACTTCCATAACTCTTTCAATAAGTACCTTTGCATACAATTTGCCAACAATGCTGAGAAGGCTAATGCCTCTATAGTTTTTGCAGTCTTGTTGCGAGACTTTTTCTTTATAAAGAGGCAGATCTACAGCTGTGGCCGAGTCATTAGGTACTCGGCCGGTGCTCCAGCACAAGTTATATAACCGCTGCAACTGACCAACTATGATGGCCTGTCCAGCCTTCGCCATTTCGACTGTAATCCTATCATATCCTGCAGCCTTACCTACTTTCATACTTCCCAGTGCCTTCACGATCTCATCCACTTCAATAACGCTTTCATCATTGCTATCATTACCATTCATTTCAGCTATCGGTGTCTCTATTGCCGTTCTTTCAAATAAATTTTCAAAATACTCTTTCCATTTCTTCAGCACGCACGATCCACCATTTACTATCTTTCCATTCTCGTCTCTGATGGATGTGTGTTCTGAGGATTGAGATCGTAACTCTCAAATTTTGCTATCAATCTTCGTTTATACTCATCTTTCACATTTTTCTCTTGTAGATTTTCTACTTTTATTCTATTGTTGCAATAGAAAAAATACTCTGACTCTCTGCGTGCAACAGTTACATCACTTAATCCCTATATAGCCTTCGGTACAAAGCTTTGTGTTGTCCAAAAAACGAATATTCCGCACCCGGATATTTTTGTGTATGTTATTTTAGTATAACCGTTCCGTCAGATAATTAGATTCTAGTGCGAGATTTTTGCGTAGTAACAAGCAGACAAAGATGCATAATAGGTATGTAGGTACATTTTATTAAGTAGCGAATTTTTGCTTTACGGAATACGGCAGATGGTTAATGAAACAACCTTCTGACCTTGTAGCACTTGTCATTATCTACATATTATGTGAAAAAAATCACGTTCCATTAAATTCTTATATCATCGTTATTGTCTTATCATCTTTTTATTTTGACATTTTGGTTCGTAACGGTGAAAATGAGCTGTGGCCCACCGAACGCGAAAGAGGGTGTGTGAATGTGTTGTCAATTCTAAAAAAATCTGTTAGATTTGCATCTTCCGTAAACATGCTACGAGTATATAAGGTTATTTAGCGCGCGATAAATATTATAAATGTTACTGTAAAAGCCCGAAATACGGTAAATCTTAAGATTTCCCAGTAAATCCTAGTATTTACCAGCATGACTTGGTAAATGACCGAATTTTTTAATAAAAAAACTCTAAGTTGACGGAGCCCTGCTTTGGCAGGGCTCCTATTTTTAGGTTAAGGGTCACAAGAGGACCTAACATAACCTAGTTACTTGAGTTATAGTCTCACCTAAAGTTACGGGCTTTTACTGTAACATATATACCTATATACGATTAATCTAATATTTGACACATTGTGCATATAAAAAGTCAAATTGCCAAATTTGCTATGTTAGGTTATGTTAGGTTCTCTTGTGACCCTTAACCCAAAAATAGGACTTTTTTTTTATTAAAAAATTTGGACATTTACCAACTCATGCTGGTAAATCTTAGGATTTACTGGTAAATCTTAAGATTTACCGTACTTCGGGCTTTTACAGTAACATATATAGATATATCGCGAAAGTTTAAAATCGTTAAAGCTACGTTAAGTATAATTTTTGGTCACTTTGAATACATGTGAGTCTATTACTTCACACTTTATCTCTTGATTTAGAAAACGTAAACACAACACGAATGGTACAATGACTGTCATTATGTATTTTCTCGACTTTTGTTATGCTTGCTGATAATGACATGTAGACACTGTAAACATAATTTAGTGTTTAAAGTTCCGATAGAATATAAAGAAAAATGGCAAAAATCATGAACGTTTTTATAATGAAAGTTTACAGTAGCAATATCTTATTTGCCTTTCACCATGCCGGCAGCCAACGTTGAAATTACAATCAATATATTCAGCGAAACTTATCAAAACGGCGCCGACAGCTGCCGAGAACTGCACTTGCCCAACACCTGATATCACCGAATCTCATTTATGAAGTCCGTGCAAAATAAATATTCGCCGCCACCCAGGGAGTTGAATCACAGCGAAACAAATGACAGTGTCAACATGGCAACTCTTGTTCATTTTGTGTTGTGCACCTTTTATTTTTCATTGCATCCCGCCAACGTACCGCTACGGAGGGAAACTGGGACAGTAGCCGTGAAACCAGCGATTTCGGAGCTACCCCTTTTGTTTCCCTTGTTTTTGGGGAAACAATTGATATTGTGTACGTAGGGTAACTAACTGTTTGTGATTTATTGTAGTTTTATGATCACTGTTACTTAACTTCTGGTACAACTTGCTTGAGTTCCTTATGTTGACGATAATCCATGATTTGGAAGTGGTATAATATTACATTTGTATATTCTGTATTTTTACATAAGAGAATTGCACATTATATTCAAATGTAATATGTTTTAGTAATTGTTAATTTAAGTTATTGCTCTTAGGACAAAAATAAAGCTGGAGTGACACTAAAATGATCTTATCCTTGATCGTGACAAATTTTCGTTTCGTTTTTACGACAACCATTTATAGATTTTGATCTTTACTGTTGTATGTTTTCAAATATTTTTATAAGTGACGGTTCAGAAGAATTTATTTTCACAAGTACATTTCTTCCAAATTATCATCTCGCTAACTTAGCAGCCCCATCCAAAGAAATGGCCGTCGTATTGACGATACTCGTTCCCGGGGCAATGATAAGCGAAATAAATGAGATATCTCAGTGCCAGGACAACGTCGATACCGGCCAGAATGAATTCCTTCTCCCGAGTAATGTATGCTTTCGGTATAATCGTGTACAACAGTAATTTAACTTGGTACTGTCGCAACGAAGTCATTCGCTGAGAGTATCATTTGAACGTATTCGAATATATCACTTATTTTAAGGGTTGTGTATAAAACTGCTAGGGAGCCATTTAGAGTTGCCATATACGACTGTCTGATGGACGGATGTTTTAACTCTGCAGGCACAAATACAGCTCAATTATAGGATTTCGGTAATGCCTTCAGAGCTGTGAGATAAAATTTCAAAATAATCTGTTGTTATAGGTAACACATAGAGTTGAAGAAATAAAAGTGATTTCTTTATTGGTATTTAAAATTGCAAAGGGTATCATTATATTCCTAAAAAAATTGGCCTAATAAATAATTTTCTATGAGGACAGTAGTTGTAAAGATTTATTTATTTATGTCATCTAAAATATTTATTTGTTTTGAAAGATGATTCCACATGACTTCTCCGCTTATGAGCTAATTCAGATAATCTTTCTTATCGAAAGGTTCGAAATTCTTTTTAAGAAAATAAATCTGGCGTAGTACATGTCGGCGATAAGCCAGGGTTATCGTGTCCAGACTCCATTATAATAAATACACTCACGTTATATTACTTGGTTTATTTTCAGACGATTTCGAGCACAGAATTGAATTTAAAATGTGAGCTACAGTCCTTTTTACAAACTAACCGTCATTACACTTAATGTTTAACAACTGCCACTTCCTTTTCAACATAAAATAGAAATTACTGTACAATAATTATAAAATATAAATCAAAAATCAACATTAATATTGTAATGAATTTTGCACAACAGCAAATGATTTATTTTACACGAATAACAAATTTATTTTTAATAACCAAACGCTGCTTTACAACATTCGGTCAACAGATGGCGCTATCAACAGGATGTAAATATAAGCGCATGTTATTTATTACCGTAAACATAAAAATAAGTGTCAGAATAATGTTATTTAATACTAATTGATTTTAATTTGAAAGTTTCTGGAGTTATCTTAATAATTAAGCGATAAATTAAATACCCCATCTTTATAAAACAGTGAAGCAGTCGATACAGTGTCTAATATTCTAAAGTAGTGAAGTTCTCAGTTCTGTGTTCACAAATAGTTATTTAAATATCAATCTTAAATATTATTAACATTTTCGTTACAGTATAATCGTTATATATTAATTTGCGCCCATACGGCCATTCTGATCCAGCGCGCTCCTCGCGCTGATTATTTAACGGTAACAGAATAAACAGCATAACAAACAAAAAGAATGAATATAAAAATTACATAAATAAGCGTTTATCATACAGAATGAACTAAAAGTTATTTACAAGGCTTCACCTAGTCATAGGATCTTAGCCTGTGGCATGCGTCACCCATCACGGGATCTAACAAACAAGGCTTCACCCATGGCTAAGCCAACTCGTGGCATCACCGACATAGGGATCTAGCGCATACAGGCATCACCCACATAGGGATCTATCCCACAAACGGCATCACCCACATAGGGTCGATCTAGCCCACGCGGCATCACCCATCACTGGATCTAGCCAACACACGGCATCACCCATCACGGGATCTAGCCAACACACGGCATCACCCATCACGGGATCTAGCCAACACACGGCATCACCCATCACGGGATCTAGCCAACACACGGCATCACCCATCACGGGATCTAGCCAACACACGGCATCACCCATCACGAGATCTAGCCAACAAGACCAGGATCAAGGATACGCATGGTGGCCAGCCAGCGTTTTGGGAAGGATGTTGGATAGGAAAAATAAAATTTTACTCAAACACATAAATGCAAAATTTGCCTCATAAACACATCAATGCATATACATAAAATAATCATCATCGTTCGTCATGATCAATTATATCAATACAATGCAATTACATAGGTCCAATAACGACAGTGGAGGAGGTAGAGGACCCCCCACGTAAATCGGTATCTGACGAATCCTCCGCCCATACGGGCAAGCTGCTCATACAGTTGTTGATTTTGATCAGCAACAAAGGTTAGCAAACAATGCTTGACTCCAGCTCAGTACAGCACTCATGCGGCATGTGTGCGCGTAGCCCACACACAAAATCACTGACGTCAAAAGGGTGGGCCACCGTCATCCATACATATTAATCAGTAAAGGACCGCTCGTCCATCCTTTCTTCACACTAAGTCCAGGTCATCGGCCAGGATGTCATCATCAACCTGCAACACTCAAAAGACAGGTGGTGGGCAACATTTCCCACCCAAGTGTTAGTTCCATGAACCTTCGTAACTGCAGATGAAATAAAATTTTACTCTTACAAAGTGGTCCGGTCTATTTAGCTATATCTGTATATCAGGCATGTTCAACCTGTGCATTGGTCTATCTTAGTTGATAGTAGGTGCGTGATTATTATAAAATTATTATTTGGTATTAGATAATAATTACTAGATTATATAAGTAAATTACTACTTAAACTATATATATACTTAAATATATACATTTAATATATAGGTATATACATTCATATACATAAATACATATATATGTCTGTGATTATGCTGTCATTTTACTCCTTACGAACTCTCGAGCCTTTAACTTGAAAGTGAGCCGATTGTTTGTCATCCTGATTTCGATAGGGAGCGCATTCCATAATAAGACAGATTGGACGAAGAAGGAAGAGTTGACGAATCCAGATCTATGAGAGGGACACAAAAGAAGACGATTTTTACGCATAAGGTAAAATACAAGACACTCTGAATTTTGTCAGGTTCTGTCTGACAGTGCCATTTTAGATAATCAAATATAAAGTTATCATGATACCCATATTTTGAAGTTTTGATAAAACAGTTAAAACTTAATATATTCAAAATAAGTTTTATCCACATCAAACAGGAGAATAAAATGTCAAAGACAAAGAGAGGCCTATGTTCAGCCGTGAACTGTCGCACTGTTGGTGATAAATATGAAATGATTTCAAACCATACAGATCCAAGGATTTTGAAAATACTAGTGCTATAATTATTACTCATGTAAGAACATGTTTAATCCAATATTGAATATTTTTAGACATATATGGTGGCGAGTTTATATCAATAGTTTTATTTGACGTTATATTTAAGGGAGTTTTCTAAATCTGAATGAATAAACTTAAACTGACTCATCACAACTGACTTAGAAATAAAGCATGAGTAGTCCATACAATTACTTTTATTTGCTAAGAATAAATACTGCTTAATGGGAAAAGAGATAATATGGATTTTCACACCATGTTCTTTAAACCCACCTATCATTATCCTAATAATCATATTCCTAACTGTCTCGAATTCCACAAGAGCTAAGCAATAAGGTTGGCACTAAATTTTATTGGTTTATCACTGGTTGTCATCTTGAATATAGATGCAACTAACTTAGCAAATGAACTCACAAATAAAATAAATTGTATTTACCAAGTATAACAACTAAGGCTTGGTATTTATAAAAGATTAACAGTCACCTGCCTTAAGACTTTCAACCTAAAATGCTTAGAGGTGGACTATTATAGAACCCAAGTGAGTGCATATGTCCATAAAGAAATCTACTGTCCAGATCTCATGTTTCTAGCTTCAGTAGTTTGGGTTAAGGACTTATCATGGTCGGAACAAATAATTCTATACAGGTATAAAATTAAACGACAAATATTAAGACATGTTGGGTTCCCTTGTCTTATTATATAACCTTAACTTGAGCTGCAAGTTGACAGTAACAATTTCAACATAATGTTAAAATGAAATCATGTAGGCACCTACAAAGTCCACAAATATATAATAAAACCTATTTTGTAACTTTACAAATATTAGCTATAAAAATGTGTAACACAATTTTTTTTATATCTACCTTCTGCATATATCTGTACTAATATAATAAAACTGAAGTTTGTTTTAATGAATGCACTTATCTGTGAAATTACTGGTTTTATTCAAATAATTATTTTTGTGGTGGATAGTCATTTATCAAGAGAGGCTTCATATAATCGCGCCGCGGCGCCGTGAGCACTAGCCATAAGTAATGCAGTTAGTTAGCCTTATGTAATGTGTAACCAAGGGCTATTGTAACGGGTTCTGGTAGTATAGAAACGCAGTAGAGGTTCCAGATGCGTTTATTTGCCGAGTATTGTCTCACTTCCCTTGCCACGAGTATGACCGACCAACAACACGACACTGGCCTGAACACTAAGGGCTGCAGTCTCCCACGCTGTTCCCTCCGGTAGTATGTAGGCAGGCTGCTCGAAGGCTGCGCGTAGCGGTAGATCCTCGCAGGCCGCCGGTTCAGCTGGCAGGTGCCGGCGGTGTGTGTGCGACGAGCGGGGCAGGCCAGACTCTTCTGCAGAGGTGACGCCGAAGGCGATGCAGGAAGTGTAGCGGTCTAGGAGCGTAGCCGGAGTCTTAACGTGAACCTGGAACCTGAAGGAAAGCAGCATTAGGAGAGCCACAACCAATAGAGTCAGGCAGGCGGCGTCAGCCGGCCTCAACTAGCAGGTAGAGAGATGGGCAGTACGCTAACGCAGTAAATGTAGTGCTTACCCGTAGCTGGGACCAGGATACACGTAGATACGACGTAGGGTCAGTAGGTACGCTTAGTTATAGTAGGTAGGTAGTAGAAGCGACGTTAGAGTATAGCGGTCCGGCCTCTCTGTCGGCCCCTTTATATACCGGGCCCTCCATCAGAGTTCGCGAAGCTTTACCAAATATGGGCAAAACTTACGAGCGCGGATGATGGCCTTCTCTGATTGGCCGAGCGTATGGGCGGTACTGTGACGCAAACGCGGTAAGTACCGGACATACGTTACAATACCGCCCGCCTTAGGAGAGGATTTACGTGGCTAACAAGGAAAATCCGACTAGCTGCGTTAGGTCTATGAGTCCGCTACTGTCCAAGCTAAGACGGCATATAGAGAGAAGGAAGGGAAAGTCTTCTACGGTATGTAACAAATAGTTAGGCACCAGAGTGTATAAGTTTTAGGTCCTTAATGTGCCAAAACCCAATAGAATTTCCAGACGCGTCCGACAACTCGTAAACGAGAGGCGACTTTTTATTAATCACTGTGCACTTCACGAATTTAGGGGCTAGTTTCTTACAGAAGGACTTATCCTTGTCGCTCTGATAAAAAGTCCTTTTCCACACAGTGTCTCCCACATTAAACTCAGCTGGTTTACGGCGTAAATTATACGTTTGGGAATTCCTAGCATGAGCTTGAATGAGGAGTGCCTGAACTTTGTCAAATATGCCTGATAAGTGACCTATGTTTTCTGCGTAATCGTCCCTAGGTATGTATACTATATCATCAGCGTCCGTGTCGACATAGTGTGAGCCGCATGGAACTAATTCACGTCCATAGACTAAAAAACTAGGTGTATAGCCCGTGACTTCATTAACTGCAGTATTTAATGCAAACTGCACCTTAGGTAGGAGAGTGTCCCATAATCTCTGGTCATTTCCTACAAACGCCGCTAAGGTAGAACCAATGGTTTTATTATAGCGTTCGACCGTATTCACATGTGGGGAATATTTAGGAGTATAATGAAGATTAGGGATTTTGTACTTGCGCAACATAGCTTTTAAAGTAGCACTTACAAACTGTTTACCATTGTCCAATAAAATTATAGATGGTATACCATGAACTAAAAATATTTTTCTTCCAAAATATTAGTTATTATTTCAGCAGTTGCGCGCCTGATAGGAAAAAGTAGACAGTATTTACTAAAACAGCAAGTTACTACAAAGATGTAGGCGTTTTGTTTTCTTGTGACGGGTAGTGGCCCCACCGAATCCACACTAATGGTTTGGAAGGGTCGTGAACACACTTTGGGTCGTCCCATGGTTCCCAATGGTGCATGGTTCTGATGTTTGTGCGCGGTACAAGTGTCGCAAGAATTTATGAACTTAACTACGTCATCGCGCATTTTTGGCCAATAGTAACGCAGTGCTAAGCGCTTGTAAGTTTTAAATATACCGAAATGCCCCGAAGTGGGTTCGGCATGGTTCTCTAATATGGCATTATTTCGATCAGAAGAAGGTAGTACTTCTTTCCATTCGACCTCCTTACGTAGCATACACCTAGATTTAATCAAACGATACAATTTATTATTTTTAATAGAATAGTCTGGATAGTCATTAGGTGAAGATAAACAACCATTGTAGGTGGCTGAATACCATTGATCAGTGTCAACATTAGGGTCATTCACGCTATTATTATTCGCGTTAATTATATTTACAGGTAGGGATCGTGATAACGCATCGGCTATAATATTATCTGCGCCGCGCCGATGCTTTATTTCGAAGTTAAAGGCTGACAGACGAACCGACCACCGAGCTAATCTACCAGTCGGGTTGCTCAAGTTTAGGAACCATTTCAGTGCAGAATGGTCAGTATACACCACGAACTTTAACCCGTTATCTAAATAACAGCGCCAATATTCGAGAGCTGTTAGAACTGCTATTGTCTCCCGTTCTGTTATACTGTAGTTTTGTTCCTGTGCATTTAGTGACCTACTCATGTAAGCGATTGGTAGTTCCACGCCATCAATTTCTTGTGTAAGCAACCCACCGATGCCGCTCGCACTCGCATCTGTGTGAACTTGAAAAGGTTTCTCGTAATCGGGACACGATAATATTGGTGCGGAGCTTAACAATTGTTTTAGTTTACAAAACGAGTCATCAGCTTCCACCGACCACTGGAATGGTGCAGCTTTCTTACCGGTAGAAGTAAGTTTATTCAAAGGACCGGCAATAGTACTAAAATTAGGTATAAACCGCCGATACCATGATGCAATGCCTAAGAACCTTTTGACTTATTTTTTATTCTTAGGCGTAGCATATTGAAGAATGGCTTCCACCTTACATGGGTCTACTTGTAATCCTTTAGAGTTTACTACGTAGCCCAAGTACTTCAATTCATAACGGAAGAATTTAGATTTTTCTAAGTTTATTGTAAGGTTGGCCGATTTTAATTTTTCGTATACTTTGTTTAATAGTGACACATGAGCATTAAAAGATGGCGATATAAGCACGATATCATCTAAAAAAACGAATACAGAGTTTTCGAACTCAGGACTGTTCGTAAACAAGTGATCCAGCAAACGCTGTTGTATCGCAGGCGCATTCGTTAAACCAAACGGCATAGTCACAAATCTAAATGTTCCTCTAGTAGGCACATAGAACGCAGTCTTATCACGATCACATTCGCGAAGAGGCGTCTGCCAAAAGGACTTAGATAAGTCTATACTACTTAGATATCTAGCGTTCCTAAGGTTGTCTAAAATTTCGGATAAGTAAGGTACTTTGTACGTATGGGCGCAAATTAATATATAATGATTATATTGTTACGAAAATGTTAATAATATTTAAGATTGATATTTAAATAACTATTTGTGAACACAGAACTGAGAACTTCACTACTTTAGAATATTAGACACTGTATCGACTGCTTCACTGTTTTATAAAGATTGGGTATTTAATTTATCGCTTAATTATTAAGATAACTTCAGAAACTTTCAAAGTAAAATCAATTAGTATTAAATAACATTATTCTGACACTTATTTTTATGTTTACGGTAATAAATAACATGCGTTTATATTTGCATCCTGTTGATAGCGCCATCTGTTGACAATGTTGTAAAGCAGCGTTTGGTTAATAAAATAAATTTGTTATTCGTGTAAAATAAATAATTTGGTGTTGTGCAAAATTCATTACAATATTAATGTCGATTTTTGATTAGTTTATAATTAATCGTACAGTAATTTCAATTATATGTTGAAAAGGAGTTGTTAAACGTTACATTAAGTGTAATGACGGTTAGTTTATAAAAAGGACTGTAGTTCGCATTTTCATTCAATTCTGTGCTAGAAATCGTCTGAAAATAAACCAAGTAATATTACGTGAGTGTTTTTATTATGGAGTCTGGACACCATAACCCTGGCCTATCGCCGACAGCAGCGGCGGGACAAACGCCCCCTAAGAGACTTCGGGATCTACGGTTGGCGCGAGAGTGATGGGTCTCTTGGCCTAGCCGCCATTACCAATGATGGCCTGAATACTGATGCGACAAGCGCTTGAAAGCCGTGTTTGGCGCTAGTCAACCCTGATCGGAGACCGCATGGTGTGTCGGAGTTATGGCGAGCACGTCTACACTTCACGTGAGGCCACGTGCGAGCGAGAGCGACAGAGCGATTACGACGGGGTGCACGCACCGGGGTGTGCTGTGGCGTGAACGCTGTTCTGCTCTGAGTGCTACCAGAGGTTGCAGATGCGGGTTGTTGATGCACTGACCACAGGTATTTATCCAGAGCTGATTTGATTAGAGTTTTTGAGAAACATCCATAATTTTATAAATTATGGTGCTTACAAGATTACCTACTGTCCCCGTAAGGATTACCATTAACACACAAACATTATACAGTCAAAATTACGAACGTTACACCCCAAATAGAACTTATAGGTAACTGTTGTTTATCCATGTTTGATACATAGCAGTGCTACTGTGCTTATAGTCATGTTATGCCGTCGGCTGGGGCTCTTGTCTGTTTATTAATCGTTAGACCATGTCGGAAACTTTCTGTAAAACTTACTTATCTACACAAGAAAGAGAAAATAGCTTTGTTGTTATGTGGTTCTACTAATGTAATTATTAGTAAAAAACGGTGTAACCGCCCTTTTCAAGTTGAAGCTCTGATATAGATCCATTGTATAAATTAACTGATTTGCTTTCAGTTTAAATAAGCTAAGTGATGTGCTGAATATGAATTAAATTGGTAGTCAATAGATTATCCCAATAGTAAAACATTAAAGGAATCAAAACATTATTTATAGCCCTTGGTTACACATTACATAAGGCTAACTAACTGCATTACTTATGGCTAGTGCTCACGGCTAGGATTATACGAAGCCTCTCTTGAAAAATGACTATCCACCACAAAAATAATTATTTGCATAAAACCAGTAGTTTCACAGATAAGTGCATTCAACAAAACAAACTTCAGTTTTCTTATATTAGTACAAATATATATTCAGAAGGTAGATATAAAAATAAATTTGTGATACACATTTTTAAAGCTAATATTTGTAAAGTTACAAAATTGGTTTTATTATATATTTGTGGACTCTGTAGGCACCTACATGATTTCATTTTAACATTATGTTGAAATTGTTACTGTCAACTTGCAGCTCAAGTTAAGGTTATATAATAAGGCAAGGGAACCCGACATATCTTAATATTTGTCTCTTAATTTTATACCTGTATAGAATGATTTGTTCCAACCATGATACGTCCTTGCTTAACCCAAACTACTGAAGCTAGAAACATGAGATCTGGACAGTAGATTTCTTTATGGACATATGCACTCATTTAGGTTTTATAAAAGTTCATCTCTAAGCATTTTAGGTTGAAAGTCTAAAGACAGGTGACTGCTAATCTTTTATAAATAACAAGCCTTAGTGTTATACTTCGTAAATGCAATTTGTTTTGTTTGTGGGTTCATTTGCAAAGTTGGTTGCATCTATATTCGGGATGACAACCAGTGATAAACCAATAAAATTTGGTGCCGACCTTATTGCTTAGCTCTTGTGGGATGCAAGACAGTTCGGAGTATGGTTGTTAGGATAATGATAGGTGGGTTTGGGGAACATGATGTGAGAATCCATATTATCTCTTTTCCCATTTAGCAGTATTTATTATTGGCAAATAAAAGTAGTTGTGTGGACTGCTCATGCTTTATTTCTAAGTCAGTTGTGATTGGTCAGTTTAAGTTTATTTATTCGGATAAACAATTATTACTTGTGTATGAATTGATAAGAATTACATTGGCACTACATGTTAACAGTTTAAGATAAATATTAACATTATTTGGAAAATTCCCTTAAATATAAAGTCAAATAAAATTCAAGTTGAATTACATAATGAAGGAGGGGACGAATGATAAACGGAAACATTCATTTCAGAAAGAAAGGTTTATTTGAATTAATTATAAAAACTGAGTGGAATCATTTTTAAAAATAAGACGGCACTAATCTTGCTTTGTAATATTGGTAGCTTGTAAATTTCTCTTTTATGGCTCAGTTGGCAAACAATTCAAAAATTTCACAGCTTGCACTATGCCTAAAAATATTCAATATTGGATAAAACATGTTCTTACATGAGTAATAATTAATTATAGCACTAGTATTTTCGAAATCCTTGGATCTGCATGGTTTGAAATCATTTCATATTTATCACCAACAGTCAGACTGTTCACGGCTGAACATGGGCCTCTTTTTGTTTTTGCCATTTTGTTTTGCTGTTTGATGTGGATAAAACTTATTTTGAATAAATTAAGTTTTAACTGTTTTATCAAAACTGCAAATCTTGATAACTTTATATTTGATTATGGCACTGTCAGGCAGAACCTGAGAAAATTCAGAGTGTCTTTTGCATTTTACCTTATGCGTAAAATATGGGCTCCAACACTGTTGTAGGTAAGATAACTATAGACCAATGCACAGGTTGAACATGCCTGATATATAGATATAGCTTAATAGACCGGACCACTTTGTAAAGAGTCGAATTTTATTTCATCTACAGTTACGAAGGTTCATGGAACTAATATTTGGGTGGGAAATGTTGCCCACCACCTGTCTTTTGAGTGTTGCAGGTTGGTGATGACATCCTGGCAGATAACCTGACCTTGGTGTGAAGAGAGGATGGACGAGCGGTCCTTTACTGATTGGTATGTATGGATGACGGTGGCCCGCCCTTTTGACGTCAGTGGTTTTGTGTGTGGGCTACGCGCACACATGCCGCATGAGTGCTGTACTGAGCTGGACTCAAGCATTGTTTGCTAACCTTTGTTGATCAACATCAACAACTGTATGAGCAGCTTGACCGTATGGGCGGAGGATTCGTCAGATACCGATTTACGTGGCGGGTCCTCTACCTCCTCCACTGTCGCTGTTGGACCTATGTAATTGCATTGTATTGATATAACTGATCATGACGAACGATGATCATTATTTTATGTATATGCATTGATGTGTTTATGAGGCAAATTTTGCATTTATGTGTTTGAGTAAAATTTTATTTTTCCTATCCAACATCCTTCCCAAAACGCTGGCTGGCCACCATGCGTATCCTTAATCCTGGTCTTGTTGGCTAGATCCCGTGATGGGTGATGCCGTGTGTTGGCTAGAACCCGTGATGGGTGATGCCGTGTGTTGGCTAGATCCCGTAATGGGTGATGCCGTGTGTTGGCTAGATCCCGTGATGGGTGATGCCGTGTGTTGGCTAGATCCCGTGATGGGTGATGCCGTGTGTTGGCTAGATCCCGTGATGGGTGATGCCGCGTGGGCTAAATCGACCCTATGTGGGTGATGCCGTTTGTGGGCTAGATCCCTATGTGGGTGATGCCGTTTGTGGGCTAGATCCCTATGTGGGTGATGCCGTTTGTGGGCTAGATCCCTATGTGGGTGATGCCTGTGTGCGCTAGATCCCGTAATCGGTGATGCCGTAATCGGCTTAGCCATGGGTGAAGCATTGTTTGTTAGATCCCGTGATGGGTGACGCATGCCTCAGGCTAAGATCCTATGACTAGGTGAAGCCTTGTAAATAACTTTTAGTTCATTCTGTATGATAAACGCTTATTTATGTAATTTTTATATTCCTTATTTTTGTTTGTTATGCTGTTTATTCTGTAACCGTTAAATAATCAGCGCGAGGAGCGCGCTGGATCAGAATGGCCGTATGGGCGCAAATTAATATATAATGATTATATTGTTACGAAAATGTTAATAATATTTAAGATTGATATTTAAATAACTATTTGTGAACACAGAACTGAGAACTTCACTACTTTAGAATATTAGACACTGTATCGACTGCTTCACTGTTTTATAAAGATTGGGTATTTAATTTATCGCTTAATTATTAAGATAACTTCAGAAACTTTCAAAGTAAAATCAATTAGTATTAAATAACATTATTCTGACACTTATTTTTATGTTTACGGTAATAAATAACATGCGTTTATATTTGCATCCTGTTGATAGCGCCATCTGTTGACAATGTTGTAAAGCAGCGTTTGGTTAATAAAATAAATTTGTTATTCGTGTAAAATAAATAATTTGGTGTTGTGCAAAATTCATTACAATATTAATGTCGATTTTTGATTAGTTTATAATTAATCGTACAGTAATTTCAATTATATGTTGAAAAGGAGTTGTTAAACGTTACATTAAGTGTAATGACGGTTAGTTTATAAAAAGGACTGTAGTTCGCATTTTAATTCAATTCTGTGCTAGAAATCGTCTGAAAATAAACCAAGTAATATTACGTGAGTGTTTTTATTATGGAGTCTGGACACCATAACCCTGGCCTATCGCCGACATACGCGTCTTTTTAGTAATAGAATTAAGTTTCCGACTATCTAAACAAAACCTTAGTTTACCGTCCTTCTTAGGCGTTAGTAAAATAGGTGACGACCAAGGACTTTCGCATTTTTCTACCACTCCCAATGCAAGCATTTCGTCTAATTCGTCAATAATTATTTTTAATTTCGCCGGCGGTAACCTATAATATCTTTGGCGTATCGGCGCAGAATCGCCAGTGTCTATTGCATGTTCTATTAAGTGAGTTCGTCCTAAACCGGTTTTTTCAGTAGAAATCGACTCGTATTGCTTTATCATTAACTTAAGAAAGAAGAAAGAAAGAAAAACTGTTTATTTGTCACAGACACTGGAAAGGTATAACATAGGTATATAAGATAAGACATCACAAGGCACAACAGTATTCTGTGACAGATAGGTGCACACTCAGCTATATTGTTGCATTGTGGTAGTGTCCACAATACAACGCTGTTATTCTGTGTGCACCTTAAATGCCGCACGGACGTTAAAGAGCACAATAATTAATGAAAAACATAAAAGAAAAACTTAAAAATAAAATATACATAGGTACATTCTAGCACATGAGTAGTACCTATATACTCATGTGTATCTAGGCAACATAAGAATTATTATTACACAAAAACAGGTTAAAAAAGTATTAAAAACAATATATTAAAATATAATAACATAATACATACGCCGACTCAATTACTTCGTAATTAAGTCGGCGCATGTATCACATCGAATCCATGGATTTTATTTTCAACGCATAATGTTTATGCAGCGGCGCGGTCGTGGGCGACCGGTCCGCAGGATGGCGCGTTGCGTGTCGCATATAGGTGGCATACAGCCACCGCATAAGCTCGCGCGCGGTGCGCTTATGTAATCATTGTTTACAAAGTACAAAGGGACAGTTTGTTATTTATAAAAGAAGTACCTATATTAGTGTTATCAGTTCCACATCCATCAACCACAAACTGTTGCATCAATAAAATTCGTCACACTTCCAACCATCAGGCCTAATTGATACAATGCTGATAAATAATAATAATTTATCGAGTAGCCGCCTCGTGACGCCCAAACGTCGACATACCTACCTCGTCCGCAGATCACAACCATTACGTAAGTAACACTGTGTTTTTTATGTTTATTATAACTTATTGATTTGATAAAAGATATTTTTTTAAGTGAGATTTAAAACTTGTTTTTGTTTTTGCTTAGCCGTTCTTTGTTGTGACTCACGCAACTCACTAAAAGATTGCAATACGTTCGTCGGCTTATTTTCACTTAACACACTACACGGCAATGTTTTAGACATGCATACGGATGCGATATGGTTAGGCAGTAATTTAAATAGTTTCCAGAAATCGATGCCTAAAATTAAATTACTTGTAACTTCTGGAATAATATAAGCTTTCAATAAGTGGGTTTGATTATTAAAAGTAGTGGGTAAGTTGATAAGACCGGGCGGCAACAAGATATTTCCATTCGCGGTCCGAATGGAATTAGTGTTGTAACACTGCTGTATTTCTAACCCGGTTTTAGTAATTACCTCCAGATGGGAGTTGTTACCTAAAATTGTAATGGCTGAACCGGAATCGAGCAATCCACAAATAGGTAAACTGTTAATCGTTACGTTAACATAAGGCCGTAGGTCATTTTCAGGTTTATTATCCAGGATCGAGGCGACGGAATAACTAGAGAAATACACTTTTAGAGTGTTTAGCCAATTTCTCCAATCATCTTTGTCAAAATTGGTTGAATAGGTTGTAGAACCTAATTTAGATTTTGACACGCCCCGACCCTGACCAACTAGTTTTTTGGTTTCGTCGATTTACAGTTCGGGCAGCTAAGGAAAGTCACATCCCTACGGCCGCACTTGAAGCAAATTGCGAACCGATCGCGTTTGTATACGGCAGCGCGGGCAGTACTTGGACGTGACTAGAGCGACAGAGCTAGGTTAAGACTCAGGTTTGCTAGGTTCGTTGTTCTCAGTGTATTCGGGTTTTCCGAACATACCCTCTATAGTAGCAACGGGATAATTATTGTAGGAATTATTACGCGCTCGGTTATTAGGTTTGTGACTGTAAGCTAGGTCTGGTGCCAACGTGTCGTTACTGTAATACGGTTCGCGGAATTGAGAGTTCAAACATTTCATCCGTTCGTAGTTTAAACATAACGTCTGCAGTGTTGCTATACTGTCTAATGAAGATATTGACGGAGCTAGCACTAGTGAGCAGCATGGACGTATGTTATGCAATATGATGTCTAACTTTTTGCGTTCGGACAATCGCTTTGATGGTGACAGCCTAGCGAACAGCTGATTCATTATCGAGAGATAAATAATTATAGTTTCGGTAGCACCTTGAGTACGTCGGCGGATTTCATTTAATAACCGGTAGTCGTAATCGTACGGTGTGAAATCGTCTATTAATTTAGTGATGAGTTCTTCCCATGTAGTGAAATATTATTTTAGGCCGCGGTACCAGTGAAGTGCGTTACCGGTGAAAATTTTGGAGGCATATGATAAAATTTTAGTGGAAGGTAGATTACGCGCGGTTTGGAATTCGGTTACGCGTTGTAGGAACGCTCGGATGCATCCCGTACCGTCGTATTTTAGCTTAGACAGTTCACTAACTCTCAAATGCTCGCAATGCAATACTGGGGCTAACCCTGCCTGCGTCGAGGTAGGCGGCGCAGGTTGGACCTCTGCCACAGCATCAGCTGAGCGAACAGCTGATTGCTCAGTGGCGGACAGCTCCGCCGAGAGCTTGTCGAACCGGCTGCACAATTTGGTTATCCGTTTTGAAAACGCCGTAGGACGTTCCATCCCACGGAGTCTGTGGTATAAGTGGTTGTGCAGTGCGGTAGACCTCTTAGCTAGGTTCGCGTCGTAAGAGGCAGATAACGAATTTAGTCGCTTGGCCAGCTCAGAGACGGCCTTGCTAGCGCCCTCGAAGTCCACCGTGATGGCTAGGCCCGCCTCCAAAATATCATTATTTGGAATGGCTTCCAGTAATTTAGGGAGCTGCTTCCGCAGACCTAGGACAGAGGTAGCTGGCTCCTCACCTCTAATCGCAACCTCGTATGTTAGTTCACTTTTGTTTAAAAGGAAGTATTTTATGGGGTGTGAGCCCATGGTGTATAAATAAACTGCGTAACTATACACTATACACTACACTTAGTGCGCAAGCGTTCCGCCCTTACAAATGGCCTACTTTACGATTAGGCGTAAAAGTTCGACCGTTAGGACTAATTAGAAAAAAACGTTAGAATTCAAATTTGCGAACTATTACGTAGTAGGTAGTTACACTAAAAGGTAGACAATTAGTATAGCAATACGTACCGGTTCGCTGTAGCCGCACCTCCTCGCTTACAATAAATGGAGACCTGCTTGATGAGAACTCGAGCACGGAAAGCGAGACAATAACCCACGTAGGCGCCACTGTAACGGGTTCTGGTAGTATAGAAACGCAGTAGAGGTTCCAGATGCGTTTATTTGCCGAGTATTGTCTCACTTCCCTTGCCACGAGTATGACCGACCAACAACACGACACTGGCCTGAACACTAAGGGCTGCAGTCTCCCACGCTGTTCCCTCCGGTAGTGTGTAGGCAGGCTGCTCGAAGGCTGCGCGTAGCGGTAGATCCTCGCAGGCCGCCGGTTTAGCTGGCAGGTGCCGGCGGTGTGTGTGCGACGAGCGGGGCAGGCCAGACTCTTCTGCAGAGGTGACGCCGAAGGCGATGCAGGAAGTGTAGCGGTCTAGGAGCGTAGCCGGAGTCTTAACGTGAACCTGGAACCTGAAGGAAAGCAGCATTAGGAGAGCCACAACCAATAGAGTCAGGCAGGCGGCGTCAGCCGGCCTCAACTAGCAGGTAGAGAGATGGGCAGTACGCTAACGCAGTAAATGTAGTGCTTACCCGTAGCTGGGACCAGGATACACGTAGATACGACGTAGGGTCAGTAGGTACGCTTAGTTATAGTAGGTAGGTAGTAGAAGCGACGTTAGTGTAGCGGTCCGGCCTCTCTGTCGGCCCCTTTATATACCGGGCCCTCCATCAGAGTTCGCGAAGCTTGACCAAATATGGGCAAAACTTATGAGCGCGGACGATGGCCTTCTCTGATTGGCCGAGCGTATGGGCGGTACTGTGACGCAAACGCGGTAGGTACCGGACATACTTTACACTATAAATAATGTTTTGATTCCTTTAATGTTTTACTATTGGGATAACCTATTGACTACCAATTGAATTCATATTCAGCACATCAATTAGCTTATTTAAACTGAAAGCAAATCAGGTAATTTATACAATGGATCTATATCAGAGCTTCAACTTGAGAAGGGCAGTTATACCGTTCTTTACTAATAATTACATTAGTAGAACCACATTACAACAAAGCTATTTTCTCTTTCTTGTGTAGATAAGTAAGTTTTACAGAAAGTTTGCGACATGGCCTAACGATTAATAAACAGACAAGAGCCCCAGCCGACGGCATAACATGACTATAAGCACAGCTGTTGCACTGCTATGTACCAAACGTGGATAAACATCAGTTACCTATAAGTTCTATTTGGGGTATAACTTTCGTAATTTTGACTGTATAATGTTCATCTGGTAATCCTTACGGGGATAGTAGGTAATCGTGTAAACACCATAATTTATAAAATTAGGATGTTTCTCAAAAACTCTAATCAAATCAGCTCTGGATAAATACCTCTGGTCAGTGCATCCACAACCCGCATCTGCAACCTCTGGTAGAACTCAGAGCAGAACAGCGTTCACGCCACAGCACACTCCGGTGCGTGCACCCCGTCGTAGTCGCTCTGTCGCTCTCACGTGGCCTCACGTGAAGTGTAGACGTGCTCGCCATAACTCCGACACACCGTGTGGTCTCCGATCAGGGTTGACTAGCGCCAAACACGGCTTCCAAGCGCTTGAAGCATCAGTCTTCAGGTCATCATTGGTAATGGCGGCCAAGCCAAGAGACCCATCACTCTCGCGCCTACCGTAGATCTCGAAGTCTCTTAGGGGGCGTTAATCCCACCGCTGCAGTCGGCGATACGCCAGGGTTATCGTGTCCAGACATTATAATAAAAACACTCACGTGATATTACTTAGTTTATTTTCAGACGACTTCTAGCACAGAACTGAATTAAAATGTGAGCTACAGTCCTTTTTATAAAGTAACCGTCATTACACTTAATGTTTAACAACTGCCACTTCCTTTTCAACATCATCATCCTCTTAGCGTTATCCTAGTTTCAATCTGGGGTCCGCTTACTAGTCTAACCGAATTTGGCTGAATATTAGCTTTTCCACGGAGCGACTGCCTGTCTGCCCTCCGCAACCCGAAGGGATAGCGATATTCCATGGTTTAGACTAGTGTCAGTTTATTTAGAAGGTACTGACGCCCTATAACGACTGTCAAAATCTTCATGATAACCGGGACCGACGCCTTAACGTGCTCTCCGAGGCACAGGACCAGCGATAATTAACAATTCAATACGCACATAACTCCGAAAAATCATTGGTGCACGCCGTGGATTCGAACCTGATACCCTCTGCATGGCAGTTTGTTGGTATCTCCACTAGGCTATCGCTCCCTTCCACTTCCTTTTCGACATATAATTGAAATTACTGTACAATTAATTATAAAATATAAATCAACATTAATATTGTAATGAATTTTGCACAACAGCAAATTATTTATTTTACACGAATAACAAATTTATTTTAATAACCAAACGCTGCTTTACAACATTCGGTCAACTGATGGCGCTATCAACAGGATGTAAATATAAGCGCATGTTATTTATTACCGTAAACATAAAAATAAGTGTCAGAATAGTGTTATTTAATACTAATTGATTTTACTTTGAAAGTTTCTGGAGTTATCTTAATAATTAAGCGATAAATTAAATACCCAATCTGTATAAAACAGTAAAGTAGTCGATACAGTGTCTTATATTCTAAAGTAGTGAAGTTCTCAGTTGTCTGTTCACAAATAGTTATTTAAATATCAATCTTAAATATTATTAACATTTTCATAACAATATTGTTACGAAAATGTTAATTATTATGTTATATAATCATAATATATTAATTTGCGCCCATATACACAATTGAAAACTAATAGTTTTGGAATTCCATTAGAATTTTAACAGTAAGTTAAATCATCTTGTAGACAAATGTCAGTTGATGTAGAAAAATATTAAACAATAACAGTACATTATGTACCTGTTTTTAATAAGATTGGGATATACAATTATCATCATTGTTGTCAATTCTGTATCCGTTTGGATCTGAGAAAATGCGCTTCAAAAATAATTGGATATTAACGCGTGCAAATCTATAGCATCACCCACTAAGAGCCATTACACACTGTTGACTGATCGCCGGTGACTTAGTCTATCGGCGACCAAAACATTGGCAACTAGAGCCAGGAGACCAAGCGACAGTATCCCAAGTACTTTCGTGCAGAATGGACGTTGAAGAAGCTGCAATAGAAGCGTTACTAATTTTAAAGACAAAGAAAAATAAAAGAAAATCAAAAGAGTGTTGGGTATATCCTTTGTTACAAGAACGGAGATTAAAAGGAATGTTTAAAATATTTATAATATTATAATAATATTCTGCCACATTCACACAACACCACCTAGTCCCAAACTAAGCAGAGCTTGTTCTATGGGTACTAGACAATGGATAAACATAAATATATACTTTTTTTTGTAAATACATACATAGAAACACCCAGACCAAGACAAACATCCATGTTAATGCCCACAAATGTTTGACTTGAGCGGGAATCGAACCCGCGACCTTCGGCGTAGCAGTCGCTTACACTTCCACTGCGCCAACCGGTCGTCAATTTTATGAAAACGTTAGAAAATAGCCCCATGATTTTTTTTATCACACAAGAATGAAACTCAAATCCCGATTAGAATATTCGTCACTCGATAAATCCCAAATAGCTTTTCGGAATTGTATTTCCAAAATAAATATATCCGTATCGAAAGCCTGGACCACTTTTGTGAGCGACATCCGGCCGTTACGACAGTTCTCGCAGTGCGAATGCTTCCATTTGAAGCCGTGTTTCTATTGGTTGCCGGCGACCGGTAGTCGCCTGTGCGTCGCCATTATGCGGTGAGGCGTCGAGTCGCTCGGGCGACCGTCGACCAAGTGCGTAAACACCCATTTAAACTATAGTTAGTCACAGTCGCCAACGAACGAGTCGCCGGCAACAAGTCGACAGTGCGTAATGGCTCTTATTCTCTGTTCTCTTCGATCTGAAAAATAAGAAGACCGATATTACTCTTTAGTTATTATTATGTCGTCAATGTCAAGATTAAACTGTCATCTTTAAATTATAATAATGGTACTGGTTCGGCGTTGCACCGAAATATGTACTAGGCGACTTGGTGATATAGAAATTATTAATATTGTGGACTGTATCAAGAATGGCTGGTAAATCGCCCAGTAGAGTGGGTGAATGTGAATGAGTATAGGATATTATAAGGAGGCATGCCTTACCTTACAAAATGGCGGCCGGGCCGGCGTTTTGGAGATTCGGGCCACAAGCTGATCACTCCACTTGGTTCCAGCCCGAAGCTGCACAGATCACTCCACTACACCCGCGGGCGGTTTTGTTCTCGTTTATAGTATAAAATAGCGGAAAAATATTGCGGTGCTGCATGTGTTCGTCGTGGCGCGGAGCTGCGCCAGGATACAGCCGGTCAGCGGGACGGTTGATTGTCGACTTCGTCGCAGCGTCATTGAATTCTGCGACCAATTAGAGCGAGGCGTGCCCTTGGGAGGGAATGGGATAGAAAGGGACAAAAGATCGCTCATTTTGACACTGCGGTATGCAAAGGAATTTATTAGCTAGGTGTTAACATAATTAACTAGCAATGGAAAAGATAGATGGCGCTACCATATCCCCCCGGCCCTAAAGAGTTGCCTTTAAAAAATAAAATTGAACTTAGCTATGTTGGATGTACTACCGCATGACCCATCAATAGGCTAAGACAGCGATATGATATTAAAATTAATCTAAATTAACTTTAGCGAAACAATTATAACGAAAACTACAAACTAAATACTTAAACTAAGAGGTGGATCTAACTTCAGGCTAGATCTCACTGAAATGGAAGCGGACAGAGACGTACAATAGGGCGCACGTAGCTCCCCTTCGTGGTTTTCACGGTAACAACGCGGGTTGTACCGTCTTTGGAAGTATGCCTGTGTTCAGAAAATGTGCAGGGCTTAACGCGGATGATTCTACAGGGTCACTACTCAATGCCGTGAGCGGACGCGAGTCGATCAGCGCCTCGACTTGTGCAAGGACAGTTAAAAGCTCTTCGTAAGAGAGGATCTGTTGACCTATAACTTTAAAGAGATGCGTTTTAATTACTTTGACCATGCTTTCCCAACATCCACCGAAATGTGGTGATGCTGGCGGAATAAACTTCCAGTCAATATGATTTATGGAAAGTTCTTCCTGAAGACGAGTACCATACTCTTCCCTGAGAAACTTATAAAGGTCATGTAAATAAGAGCTTGCGCCCACGAAACAAGTGCCGTTATCCGTGTACAAACACTGTATAGGGCTGCGTCGTGAAAGAAATCGTTTAAGGGCTGCCAGGAATGACAAATTGCTTAAATCCGTCGCAACTTCAATGTGCGTTGCGCGCGTCGTTAAGCATGTAAAAATACATAGCCAAGCTTTACGGCTTTTAACACCTCGACCATGCACTGGCGTATACTGCAGTGGTCCTGCGTAATCACAATCGGTATGTGTAAACGCTTTATCAACCTGATTGACGCGCTGGCTAGGAAGATCTGCCATGGGAGGGAAAATCGGACGCGGACGAAATTTGAAACAGACGTTACATTTATGTATTCTGTGACAAATTATTCGTCGAGCAGCAAAAACCCAATATTTATGCCTAAGTAAGGACATAAGCAACTCTGGACTAGCATGGAGATGCTTCTTGTGATAAAAATCAACAAGAAGGTCGACAACATAATCATGACGCGGTAGAATGCAAGGATGCTTGTAGTTATAAGGTTCATCCGAATTTGACAGACTACCACAAACGCGTATGACGCCGTGCTCATCGAGAAACGGCTTGAGCCTAAGAATAGCGGGAGAACAAGGTACATTACTTTTCAAATTTTGAATGTCGTTACAAAAATGAACAGCCTGTACATCTCGTAGTAACTTATATTCTGCAAATTCAAGGTCAGTACTTGAAACAAAAGTCCCATTAGGTAGGTGCCTAAGAAACCTACAGACATAAACGATGGCGCGGAGTAACTTAGACCACGATGACATGCGTAGTGCGAGTGCATAGATCGGAGATTCAGCAACCTCAACAATCACGGGATGAGAAACAGACTTCCTGAGAAACAGAGTTCGGGTACATCCTCGTCCTCTGCACTGTGGTCAAAGGGTTGCATGGGCCACTCTGACGGATCATGGGAAATCCAAGAAGGTCCACGATGCCACAATGGATGATGCAGAATATTAAGTGGAGTACGTGGTGTTACTCAGACAGGCAATCAGCGGGGTTCTCAATACCCGCGACGGGATTGAAACAAGTAGCAGGGACAAATTCAATTAATTTACTAACGCGGTTGGCGACAAAAGTCTGCCAGCGGTGACGAAAAGAATAAATCCAAAATATGTAACGTAGGTACGGTACCCATAACCACATACCCAAATACCGTCTCAATAGCGGGCGGTAAATTACATTGCTCACTACGTACAACTTTAGGTAGTAACAAGTGCGGAAATATTGAAGCTCCGATCAAAACATCAATGTCTGCCGGATTCGCAAATTCCGCGTCTGCTAGCGGCAATGTCTCAAGATGTGTGAGTAGCGATACGTCCACATTAGCGTTCGGCAATGTGTCCGTAATACGCTCCACGATAAGCGGAGAAATGTTAAAATTAATATCCCTATCAAAACACGAATGTATTTTAATATCTACGGAACTCTTGCAATGTTTTTCTGACCCCCCGATCCCCTTGACTACTCATTTAGTATTTTTAAAGTTATGCCACAGTCCGAGGCGTTTGGAACAATCAGAAGTAATAAAGTTACTATGTGAAGCGCTATCGAGTAAACAACGAACTATGTGCGGTGCGTTATTAATATCATAAACGATAACCTGCGCTGTTGCTAATAGAACCGTTTTGGACGCCGTACACTGCGGTTTAGCATCGCGCTGAGCATGACAAGCGCGCGAGGGTTGTCCGCGTATGTGCGCCGCCAGCGCAATGGACGTCGTACACAACGATACTTCGCACTGAGACGCGGAGGGGGAAGCCACCGTGGCGGCCTGCACCTGCGACGTAGGTTGGCTAGAAATTAGGTCAAGGTTAGCGGATTGACTCGACAACGGATAACTTTTATCAAAATGTAATAATGAGTGATGTCGTTGATAACATGAACGACACTTCGTCTTAGTAGAACAATCACTCGTTTTATGTTTTATACTTAAACAATTAACGCAAGCTTTGTTTTCTTTTACACATTTGAAACGAGCAGTCGGATTTAAATTATTAAAAGCGGGACTTTTATAGAAATGGTCGTGTACTATATTACTGCACAGACACTTCTGTGAATTATTATTATTAGATTCCGAGCATGCTACGTAAGATTGCAGATTAAGGACCGAGTTATTATTGCTATTTCGCGATTTATTCGACTTTTGTTTGCTATTATTATTATTAGACGAGCTAGATGAACTAGACTGCGTATTATGAAATATTCGACACTGATCTTTGATGAAAGAAATAAAACTATCTCTTCCTTGTCGGTATCACTCTTGACAGAGTGGTCGTGGTCATCATTTCAGGTGTTGGTGGCTAGCTTCACAACACGCCGCCACTCCTCCCTGATGGCCGCTTTCCTCGTGCATTCGTGCAGTGATAATGAGCTATTTACTGTCGCTTTAATCTGGTCAGTCCACCTCATAGGCGATCTTCCTCGTGACCTGGTACCCTCAACCCTTCCCTGGACCACGAGTCGCTCAATGGCCACTTCCCTTCGGCGGCATACGTGACCAAAAAAGCTGAGAATACGAGACTGTACCAAAGATGATAAACGCTGCTTGATGCCGAGTTCTCGAAGTATAGACTCGTTGGTACGGAATTCAGTCCACGATACTTCGAGCATTCTTCTCCAGCACCACATCTCTAGGGCGTCTATCTTCTTCTTCTCTATGTCTCTTAAGGCCCACGTTTCTGCGGCGTACAAGAATATGGGCAATACAAGTGTCCGAACTAGGCGGATTTTTGTGGCTTTATATATGTTGCGATTACTCCATATTTTCCTCACCTTACCCATCGCAGACCTGGAAATGGCCATACGCCTCTTAACCTCATCGATTCACCCACCGTTGTTCGTAATTAAGGCTCCCAGATAAATGTATGATTGCACCACATCACAGTTAGCAATTTGTGTAATTTCTGGAGAATTGTTATTCAGGCGGTCGACATTCATCATTTTCGTTTTATTCCGGTTGATTTTAAGTCCGAACTCAAGGCTAACGCGTTCCATCTTGGCGAGAAGTTGTTCCATGTGCTGGGTACTGGTGGCGAACAAAGTGGTATCATCAGCATATCGCAGGTTGGAGATCTTCAAGCCACCAATCGAGATGCCATCTGTCCAGTCTTCAAGTACAATCCTCATTATGAGCTCTGTGTACACATTGAACAGGAGTGGAGAAATAATACATCCCTGACGAACTCCGGCGCTGGAGTGGAAGTAATTGGATTGAATGTCATCTGCGCGTACTGAGGCTGTGCCATTCTCATACAGTCTTCGCAGAAGGTGTACCAGGTGTTTTGGAACACCCATCGCCGTCAGCGTTTCCCAGAGTTTGGGCCATTTGATAGAATCGAACGCCTTAGAGAAGGCCACAAAGCATACATAGACAGTCTTGTTGAATTCTCTGGCTTTCTTTATGATTTGTCGAACCGTCAAAATTTGCTCCCGGGTTCCCTTTCCCTTAACAAAACCAGCCTGTTCAGGAGCAATTATCATCAGCTATCTAGTGTAGGTATTTTATGATTACGTTCCTTCATCTAGAAAGCACGAATTGTTTCAGTGTCAAACTTTTTTAAAGCGAGTTGAAGAAACATAAAGTCGGAAAGATCTTTTAATTTTAAGTTTTTAAGGGAACTAACTGCGGTAACAAAGTTGTCTATAAACAGCTGGAAATTCGAAACAGACGCGGCACCGGACAATTTGAGATTTAAAGCTTGATCAAAGTAAGTAGACGCTAGAACACGAGTATCTTGATACCTATCAAGTAAAGATTGGAATATGACCTGATAGTTCTCAGCACTGGGTGTGACACCTGCAAATACGGACTGGGCCTTCGGTGACAGTTTACCTATTAAATAGTACAACCTGTCAGCATCTGTCAGAGAACCATTATCGTGCACTGTAGACTTAAAACTCGCATAGAATAACGGCCAATTTCGTATATCTCCATCAAATGACATAAGCTCAAGTGGCGGTAATTTTGGCGCTCGAACCGCCGGTGAGGCAGAAACGGGCTGCGTGGAACACCTACCCTCCAATTGTGATTGTATGCGCTTGATGCTACAATAAAGGTCTTCAAATGAGGTGTACGCCTGATAATTCGGCTGTTCATCAGGATTAATAGAAAGCAATCTTGCATTATAATCGTTTAACAACTTATGAAAATCCGTTTGAATACTATCTACTGTCATACAATAACTAAGAAATGATTCCCTATTAATATCGGAAGTAGCGGCAGTTTTTGAGCGCTCGTAAATGTTTTGAATACGCTCAAATAAAATAGTACGTTTAGCTTCCAAGATTGTCAGCTCTTTTACTTCCGACATGCATGGCTTCTTTTGTTGCGCCAAGTTTACGTATGTATAAGTTAATGAGACCGCATCAAAATAATAATACCTAAAGTACCTATTATTTTACCTAAGTAGGTGTTTATGCGGTAGTTATTCGTAAGTAGGCAACAACTTTAAGGCGGTGGATCCAGAAGGTGCTTGAAATATGGAATTTACAAGACAACTATGATAGTTCCAGTAATAATAATTGGGTAGATATATCAGATTAGTAGGTAGCTACATAAAAGTATATTACCTACGGAAGCGTGCGGAAGTAATCACGTAATGGGTATGTAAATGGACTAGGAGTATAGCTAGGTGCTATAACTAGCTAGGTAGGTACTTCTAGAAGATACCGACGCGAGATAAACGAGAGGTTACGTATAAACGCAAATGAATCCGGCTCGAAGGACCAAAAAAATGGTTCGGCGTTGCACCGAAATATATACTAGGCGATTTGGTGATATAGAAATTATTAATATTGTGGACTGTATCAAGAATGGCTGGTAAATTGCCCAGTAGAGTGGGTGAATGTGAATGAGTATAGGATATTATAAGGAGGCACGCCTTACCTTACAAAATGGCGGCCGGGAGATTCGGATTCAATCTTGGAGATTCGGGCCACAAGCTGATCACTCCACTTGGTTCCAGCCCGAAGCTGCACAGATCACTCCACTACACCCGCGGGCGGTTTTGTTCTCATTTATAATATAAAATAGCGGAAAAATACTGCAGTGCTGCATATGTTCGTCGCGGCGCGGAGCTGCGCCAGGACACAGCCAGTCAGCGGGACGGTTGATTTTCGACTTCGTCGCAGCGTCATTGAATTCTGCGACCAATTAGAGCGAGGCGTGCCCTTAGGAGGGAATGGAATAGAAAGGGACAAAAGATCGCTCGTTTTGACACTGCGGTATGCAAAGGAATTTATTAGCTAGGTGTTAACATAATTAACTAGCAATGGAAAAGATAGATGGCGCTACCAGGTACTTTACCATTTTAATCCATATTTATTCAGATAATAATTATAATGTGTAATTCAAAGCTTACAAATAATCAATTATATTATGATATAGTTTTATTAATCTTTTTCGTCCGTCATACCACCCGAAACTTATTACAAGAGAACAATAAATATTGTAATTCTCTGATTCATGTTATTTTCCAGCAATATTATTTAAAAGGTGCTGAACTTATTGTCGTTTGAATAGGGCTGCATCTTGAGAGTTTGTTGATTATTGCATAAATCTCAATGATTTGGTATGGCACTAGCTAGCCATGGATAAGGTTACTCGTACAATAAATAAGTGCAGACGTCGTGAAAATATATAATCTATAGATTTTAGTTTGCCATTAAGTAAGAAATGGCTAAGCAGTGATTCTACTTTATTTTTATAACATACCTGCTTGTGTTATTTTCTAGTGACTCACGTTTATGTAATATTGAACTGTTGTGTATGTTGTAAAAATAAATGCATTTTCTTCTTCTTCTACTGCAAAGTTGTAGTTTGTAGTATAAATAATACTCGAGTTTGAGCTAATAAAATCCCCAGCAACTAAAGTCTTTATGCACGAAAACCAACTGAATTTTCTGAACATGTTTCTGTCACTGTGTACTGTTTTGTTTAAAACTGAGATTTACGACTACCTACATTGTTTTGAAGTCTGTGACTGTGTTCCTTTATTCATGGAGACAGACTGACCATTTTTATTATTATAGTTAAACAGCGTATTTATATTTGGGTACGCATTATGTCGCCAGGTACATTGTCGTAACAGTAAATACTAATATATATAATATAATATAACCTCCGCTCTATCTCAATATCCTCATTATCACTGAGGTCGGGTGTAAGTATTAAGTCCCAAATATTTAAATTTCTTCACCCTCTCCAGAGGTATCCCGTTCAATCCAATAGTGGGAATATTCTGGGGACTTACTGTATCGACACAAAAAACCATGAACTGACTTTTTGCCACGTTATATCTCAAACCATGATCACGAGCATAATCCTTACATACATTTATCAATCTCCTCAGACCACATACCGACGCACTCAGCAACACCATGTCGTCCGCGTAACTGAGATTATTAACAGACAATCCATCAATATGGCAGCCGACATTTATGTATACGTCATTTATATACACATTGAAAAGCGTAGGAGATGTTAACCCGCCCTGCCTGACACCACATTCAAGCTCATATTGCTCTGACATCGCCTGCCCGGGTCCATATTGGCTCACCTAAAGTTCTTTACCCGTAATTGTTCTTCCTAACGATTTGTAATCCAAATGATCTCTCTTCCTAAAATTTTTCATTCATATTATTTGTAGTGCAACCGGCGATGTTCATAACACTCATGTTTCCGAAAATTGTAATTAATAATATCATTAATGTAAATATATTTATCATAACGCTTTTATCCCTAAACATAATAACCACAATATTTTAACTCATACTCAGAAAGAAACATTTACCAAGAATAATAAAAAATATATGACACTTTTACCCAGACACTTTTAACCTTATATTTAGGTGTTTTATACGATAGAATCGAGAAAATAAACGATTTGCAAAAATACACTAATTTGGTTAAATGTTTCTAAGTCCTCGCGCCGTAGCGCCCCCAAGGCTACACTTTGTTTTTTTTTTGTTTTTGTTTTTCAAAAGACAACTGCCGCATTAGGACTAAATCCTGTGTCGCGGGGGACTTTACAATCATACAACTAACGGACACAGTGAACACACACTCCAACTGAAATTCGTAAAACACGACTCATTTACGGTTATGTTTATGGCCTGGGAGTTTATACTGCAGTTTTAACCGTACCTAAACCAATAAATATAGGACCGATTTGGATCTGGCACTTCGCCGGCCGCTGCCGCGGAACGCTCGCTTCGCTCGCTCGGCTCGTGCGTTGTGGTCACAGTTCTAACCTTACCTAAACCAATAATTATTAATACGACCGATTCGTTTCTGGAACTTGACCATTGTACTATTGTGTATTTGTACCATGCATCGATATATATGTACTAAAGTACTAGATGTAGCATTCAGAACATTTACTTTGTTCAAATGCTTTGCATGAACATACCAGCAAAGCAATCTAGTGTCACTTTGACTTTCCTGCAGTGTGGGTCCGCTTCGTTTATTGACTGTGTGGCGACGATATATCGATTAATTTGAATTAGAACTAGTATCTGTAGTAGCGTTAGTCGATTATTTAATTATTTATGTAAATAAAAGAGTTAAATGTATCATAATACCACATTAAAATGTATTTCTTTATTTTTATGTGACGTCATTTACGATCATAGACTAACTACTATGAAGAAATACATTGCAAGTGATTGTAGGTAAAATATATGACTAAGACCAGACTTCGTGCAGGTATTTGTTTCAAAAGTTTTTTAGTTTGATTAATGTTATAAAACCAATTTGACGTTGTATAACACTAATTCTGTGTTCTTTTTATTTTTTGGTATATTGATCGTAATAACTATACACCGTTATTTTTTAATTAGTACAAAAACTTTAAGGACGTATTAGCGAAGACATTATTATCATATAAGTGACGTAAGAATTTCATAATATCTATAAATAACAAAGTTATAATCATTTGTTTTTTGTAGAAAATCTCATCCAAATCATAGACATATTTTACAATCCATTCACTACTTCATTGATAGTACTTACTTTCCGTCCTACTCTTACGCATTCTTTCCGTCGCACTTATAATGCAGGTAGCCGTAGACAATAAAATGAAGCAAAATAATAAGTGTAGGTAGATATTTTTTATTTTTTTAAATTCTACCCACTCCTTCATACTTCATCCTGTCTTAGGCCTGGCAAAATTTACCGTTTTACAAGTAATTAAATACGGAGGTAGGTATGTAATTAGAAAGCAAACACGTCATATCAAAATAAAAGAAAGTATTCTGTAATAAAAGAAAAGAGTAATTTTGGCGTATTTATGAAGTTAGAATCGGCTGCTATTTACAATTACTATTAAATCGTCATCACGTCAGCCTAGAGACGTCCACTGCTGGACATAGGCCTCCCTCAAGGTTCTCCACACAGACCGATTTTGAGCCGCCCGCATCAAATTATTATTTAGTTAAGTAGGTAATATTTACTTTACTTACAAGTATTTCAATTGTTCTTCGAAATATCCATCAGTATTGTCAATACACAGCACGTTTTATTTAATTGTTTTTTAACGAGATAAGTAAGCTTCTCTGACTTTTCATTGCATCAAAAGCGTCCCATATGCACTGTTTAAATTATTCGACACTCACACTCACAACGGCTCACTTTTGTACACAGTGGTGAGCATGGAGGCCAAGCTACGACCCGCCTCGACCGATCCACTGGCTTCCAAACACTTCCCTGTACAAACGCATAGCTGCACTCGCGTGATGTGAACTAATAAGCCATCCCGTTGGGCAAACGTAAACAAAAAATAATTGTTTCCACGAAAAAACACCCGCTCGCTATCGCCTTCAATTTAGCACTGCGGCGCGCGCGCAGAGGGACAGGGGGTGGCGAGCTTCGAGTTTGCACAAATTTATCAATGGAGTAGTGGCGCGTAAAATTACTACGACAACATAGTATTTAGTTATGCATTTACCAAACATTACGTATTTTTGTGGACAGTTTTGGGACAGTTTTGGAACTTAGTATTTTTATTTTTTACATACATATATATGATTAGTTAAAGATGCCTAGAGCCCCATTAAATTTTTTGTACTAATTAAAAAATAGCGGTGTATTAACGAATATTTCAACACTTCATCGTACACATTTGCAGTTATAAAAAAATACGCAAAAATAATATTGAACCATGAGGCCAAAACAGATCCTGATTTCGTTTATCCGACCAATAGACAAAAAACCACAAAATTTATTGTGTTTGGTGGCAATTGAATAGTTATTAAAATATATTTTTGAGCATTTCTTGCTAGAGTAAATTTATCTGCAATTTAAAATATTTTTTTTAGGCAGGACTTCAACCCGCGACTACATCGATACCGTACCGACTAAGCTACTCAGGCCAATTCGTCATAGATTTTTTTTAATAGTTGGTTTCCTTATGGTAGCACATAATGCCATCTGCCACATGTGTAGGTTTAGAACTCTGTGGTCAGCAAGGGCATCTTTACAGCATGACAAACAATCCTGCCTTATATATATTAGGATATGTTTAAGCAATTCTCATAGTAAGATAAATATAAAGTTTAAAAATTAGAATTATTCATGAGGCAACTAAGGAAAGTCTTGAACTTACGCCCACGAATACATTTTTCTATTTTGTAATAAAAACATCTGAATATGTTTATAGATTTCATTTTTTACTTAAATAAACCCCCAGCAATTAATTCCTTTTATTTTCATAAATAAACTGTTCTTATTATGTTGATGAAATATTGTAGGCAGAAAACATCTCTTCTATGATGTAAATAGTCTTTGCAAATGGCAATAAGCAGCCAGTAGCGTTAGAGAACTATTGGATACTTATTGGTAAGATGCCAGGACTTGTTGTTGTTGATTGGCTATAATAATAACTAGACACTGTAAGTCATTGGCGCTGCTTGCGCCTGCGTGTTGCGCTAGTACGATTAGACGTCATACGTTAGACAATTTGAACAAAATATTTATAGGGAATGCTCCGTCTATCGTTAGAGTATATGTCAATGGTACCATGGTACTATTATTCTTATATGTTATACATGTTATGTGAAAATAAAGTTACGCAAAATTAATGTATATAATACTGATTATTATGAATAAAAAGAAATCTAAACAAAAAAGATATGACTTTGAATAATAGTGTAAAAGATGGTTAAGAAAATATAGGAAAACAAATAAAAGTATAATAGATGTTTATTGCTACTGACATTATGAAGTTCAATGCATCGGAGTTATGATCATTAGAGACAGAGTAGTTAGGAATTGTGATTGTTAGAATGAAAAATGTTAGGAAGAACATTTTCGGATTTCCAATTATCGTTGTTGAACATTTAGGTGAACTTTAGCGCACCCAATATCTCACACAATTCTTTTGATGCCCATACCAGAAACGAACCTTGGAGAGCCCACGTATTTTTCGTCCTGAGTTTTGTAGCTTGCGATGGAGATATAATGAGAATGGTACGGATATTAAAGAAGATCACGTTCTTTGGGCCATACAAAATTTTGTTGTAATAGATTTGTTATAAATATTAATTGAAAAATAAATGCAATTAAATTGGGTGCAAAATTAAGTTTATTTTGATTGAGGAAACATATTGTAAACACGGATTTACAGCGCCTTTTGAATAAAACACCCGGATGCAGATAAACTTGATATATTCACAACGACTTATACTTAAATTAACTTTTTGCTCACTAGGTTTCCGACACAAAAGGTTTCGCATCGCCCAGTATTTATACCTGTCCAGGTAACGAAACCATAGCGCGATTCAGCCGGCCAGGATATCGCCATCTATCGAGGTCTGAGTCAAAGTTTCGACACTAATATTTTAGACATACCGCGCACACGCACATTGCAGAGTGTCCTTAAATAACAATTGGGGTTAACCGCCCACCATGGAACAGCTTAAACCGGTGAAATTGCATTTGTCATTTGTGGTTCACAATTATTATAATCATAATTCTATTAACAACAATTCCCGAAAAATACAATTGACACAACTGAAATTACATTAAATGAAATTAAATTACATTAAAAATATCTTGACATATTTATACATAATACCACGTTGATACGAACAATGCGTTTATTTAACGCGTATCATTTATTAACTTAACACCTAAACAATTATCTAATTTAGCTTATTAATAAACTAAAACTGATAGAAATGATGAAATAGAACCAAACCAAAATCTTTACTTCTAAAACTAACATAAATCACTTTAACTAAGTACATACCGGAAGGACAGACACTTTGGAAACCGGTCGTTTTATAAAAGAGTTTTTGGTGCGAAGTGTAACTACGTGTGTAATATCGTCAGGCCCAGGATGCTTATGTTCTATGCGTCCCAGCAACCATCTACCAGGAGGTAAATCGTCCTCCTTTATAAAAAATTGATTTAAATAGTCTTGAGACCAACGGCGCCAAAAATCTTGGGTTATTTTTTGGGTGAGTTGCCATCGTCTAAGGTTAGATATATTAGAACTTTCATAGTCATCAGGCACTAATATCAAAGGCTCTCCAACCAGAAAATGACCAGGAGTTAGAACTTCTAGCTCTTTCTGATCTTCCACATAAAAGAGCGGTCTCGAATTGAGACATGCCTCGATTTGAGCTAGAACTGTCGTTAACTCCTCAAATGTCAAAGTTGAATTACCGACTACTCGTCTGAGATGGCACTTGGTAGACTTCATGCCTGACTCCCAAAGTCCACCCTGATTAGGGGCATGTGGAGTGATACAAGTCCACTGAGTGCCATTAATAGCTAGACTCTCCGATATTTCCAGTATAAACCTTGACTTTTCCTCGTCAAATAATTCAGCTAACTCACGCGCAGCTCCCACAAAATTCGTGCCATTGTCACTGTACAACCGAGTACAGCGACCCCGTCGAGCTACGAATTTTAAATGCGGCTAAAAAGCCTTTAGATGTCATGTCACTGACAGCCTCCATTTATTACCACAACCTGGTGATACCCTAATATTTAAAGGACCTGCGTAATCAACTCCAGTGTTTAAAAAATAAGTTTAAAAACTAAAACCCGACTACGTCCAAATGGGGTCTAAAAAAACGAAACAAGAAAATAGCTCATTCAGATACAAATCCAGAAAAGTAAAGTACAGAAATGCTCAAGGCAAAGCCGTGATCGCACCTATTTTATTGATAGTAGTGTACATGTTGTTACCTGCTATGTTTGTTTAATGCAGGCGAGTATTCCTGGCACCCACAATAGGTATACAATAGGTGCGACCACGGCTCTAGATTGAGCATTTCTGT
The DNA here is from genome assembly GCA_944739405.2 of Euclidia mi. NCBI lineage: Eukaryota > Metazoa > Arthropoda > Insecta > Lepidoptera > Erebidae > Euclidia > Euclidia mi. The sequence continues at coordinate 11,625,361 of OX123184.2, read as the reverse complement.
ACTTATACTTTTCTGGATTTGTATCTGAATGAGCTATTTTCTTGTTTCAGTCTTTTTAGACACCATTTGAACGTATTCGAGTTTTAGTTTTTAACTTATTTTTTTATTTAATCCTTTTCCGTATCCCAATGGGGCATGTAAACAAACTCACAGTGCAATATTTACATTGTCATATTTATAAGAAGAAAGAAAGAAAAATAGGTAACGCAAAGCATCTGAACCGTGTGAATTGTAAGTACAACAGCGTTTTAAAGATATATTTTGACTGAAATAGTATAATATATGGACATATTTGTAATGTGCTCACAAATACCTTTCTTTTGATACCAAACACGTAATGATTATCGCAGTTAATTTTTTTTAAGGTTGGAATCTGAGCCATTAATGCCGTAATAGAAAATTTTGATAAAATTTATATAGCCTATGTCACCCGAGCCATTATTACGAAACTATTGACATCCCATTTATCAAACTCGGTTCAGTAATTTAGGCGCTACGGTGGAACATACAAACATATATACATAGACTGCCAAAAACATAACCCTTCCTTTTGGCTTCGCCGTAGTCGGGTAAAAATGACTTATTCATAGATACTCGCGGCAAGGGAAGTTGACCCATCAATTGGTTCCTAGTTTTGCCCGCATATCTAATGCAAACAACACAACTTCGATAACAAGCCTTCACGAGTAACTTAACTCCTACAACCCAGTAATTAGACTTCAAGTATGTTATCATGGCTTGAGGTCCTCCATGCATCGTCTTTATATGGGCATCAGCTATTAACAGCTTCGTGAGGAAAGAATCTTTGGGTATGAGAATTGGATGTTTCCGATTAAACTCCAATTGTGACATCTCCAAACGACCCCCCACCCTTATCACTCCTTCTGAGTCCAAGAATAAATTTAACGACTTAAATTTATCTTTGATACTCAGCTTCAAACTAGAAGATTCAAATTCTTGAAGTTCTTCAAGAAAACGTTCCTCTTGGCGCTTCTTTATACATATTTTCATTGCCTCGTCCAGTTCTATTTTAGTTAAAGGAATATCTCTCTGCTTCAATCTGTTCTCTCGAGATCTCGTATATTTTGAGAACCTTCTACAATAGGCTACTACCCTAACCAATTTTTGCAATGACGAATATTTATGCCAAAAGGACTGATCAAGAATTCCCGTATGAACCTTCACTTCTTCTAAATCAGTAATGAAATGCTTCGGTTTTTTATAAGCAATTACTGTATCACGCAAGAATTCAGGTCCATTAAACCAAAGTGACATTTTGTGTAGTTCACTTGGGGCTACCCCACGCGAAGCACAATCAGCGGGACTTTGCTTGGACGAAACGTGGGACCAATGTTGGGTAACCAAAGTATTTAATATTGTGGATACACGGTTGGCTACAAAAGTTTTCCAACGACTTGGGTGACAGTTAAGCCAAGCAAGAACAACTTCAGAGTCTGTCCAAGCACGTAAGTCTTTCACTTTTAACAGCTTGGCTACTTCCACCATCAGCTTAGCTAATAAAACAGCTCCACACAGTTCCAGTCTGGGTATTGAAACCTGTTTAACGGGTGCCACCTTTGTTTTTGAAGTGACTAGTGCCACATGTATGTTACCGTCCTTATCCACCGCTCTGAGGTATACCACTGCTGCGTATGCTGTCTTCAAGGCATCTGAAAAACCATGTAGCTGTATGTTCATATCACTGGAATAAGTGTTGTACCATCTTGGAATTTCAATGCTTGCTAACGAAGATAAGTCTTGTCGATACGCAGTCCATTCCTTTAATACATGACTTGGCACTTCGTCATCCCAGCCAATATCTGCTAACCAAAGCTTTTGGATTAAGACCTTTGCTAATATTACGCTAGGCGCTAGCCATCCCAACGGGTCAAATAATCTAAAAATATCTGATATTATTTTCCGCTTAGTTATAGGTGCAGCAGGTAGAGCCAGTTTCACGGAGTATCTGAATACATCTGCTCCTGAATCCCAAGTAAGCCCAAGTATTTTTGACGTGTCATCCAACTTGATTTTTATTCTTTCTTCTTTGACGACATCTCGTTTCTCTATTTTATCCAATAGTTCCTTGCTATTGCTATTCCATTTCTGTAAATGGAAGCCCGCCTTCGATAGGACTGTATTTATTTTACTTCGATTTTTACCTAACCTTGTTTCTAAACCCTTCAACCGTTTTTTAGCGATAGCCTTTGATTTACTTATCTGACGCATCACGCCTATATCGCGAAACGGTAAGCGCACAATATACCGACCGCTCTCATCTCGAGTTGTAGTTGCAGTGAAGAACTCCTTGCATTTCATTTCTTCATAATATGTAAGCATCTTAGTAGTTTCAGACGGCTTATTTTCATGTTCCCAAAAACGTTTTAATAAATCGTCCGTTTCGATATTCGCATGCATAACCGTAATGTGTGATGAAAGATAGGACGTATTATCAACATCCGATACACCCGACACTATCCACCCGAGTGCTGTATCTTGTGCTAATAAGGTACCACTCAAATCACGCTTCATGCCTGGTTGTATGACCCGGCTGTAAACCTCAGCACCCAGCAAAATATCAATTTTGTTAGGTGTGTAGTATCCAGGGTCAGCTAAGTCATCCTCTGTCAAGTTTAGCCATCCTACTTGGGTTACTTTCGTAACTGGTAGGAGGGTAGTCACCGACTTCAACACATAGGCATTAACATTTATGTGAAGTGTAGAATCCTTCCTAGACTTTATCTTGACCATGACAGTGTGGCTGGACGTGACACTTTTTCCACCACCGACACCTAACACGGTGTTTTTTGTGGCAGTTCTTTTTAATCCTAAATATTGGACCATAGACTCCGTTGTGAAGGAACCCTGTGACCCCTGGTCTAGCAATGCCCTAATTACCCTATATGTCCCAGCTTTCGACTCGGCCTTTACCAAAGCCGTAGTTAGCAAAACCGTTTTGCTATTCCCGGTTGAAAGGCAGGACACCATTGCCTTGCTAGAATCTGACCCTTGCGTGTCACATTCCTTCATAGATGAAGATGAAGCTCCCGTGTGAGAATCACCAACATTTTCAACAATCTGAACTGTATCTTCAATGTCTTGGTGTAACACTGAATGATGACGCACGTCTGACATCGGATTGGAATTTTACAAACTCTGGCAGTATGATTGCTGTTTAGGCAGATAAAACATAAGCCATGCTCCTGAACGAATTGACGTCGGTTTGCTCCATACTCTTTAATAAACTCCTTGCAATTTCCTATTTTATGACTTCCCGAACAAAAGGCACACTCTATATCGTTGGCTCCTTTTTCTTTTACGGATAGGAAAGATTGCGTATTTTTTTGAGTATTCTTTGGCACCTTAGACTTTACTTCTATCCCCTCAAGACCCCTAAATCGACCCGTAAGAAAACGAGAGAATTCCGTGAAACTGGGTAAGTCCTCGTTGGAGTCCTCAGAAATTTTTAATTCCCACGCCTTTCTTGTATCATTGTCTAATTTCTCGCTAAATATATATATGACAATAATGTCCCAAGAGGAAATATCGACACCTAAATTTCTTATTGACTCCAAACAATCCGTTGTATGATTTAATAGAACTTTAATTCCAAGAGCTGATTCACTAAATAGCGTTTTTTGAATGAGCAACCGTTTTACAATACCTTTTGCCAAAAACTTTTTATTATTATAGATGCTATCTAATTTTGACTACGCCAATTCATAATTTGTCACACGTAACCTTTATGTTTCGAAGCAATTGCTCTGCTTCGCCCGTTAGATGACCTTTCAAATAATAAAATTTTTATGACTCATCTAAATCGCTATTATTGTGAACCAACCCTAAAAATAAATCCCTGAATGTTTGCCATTCCGAGTACTTTCCAGAAAATATAGGAATCTTAATTTCAGGTAACTTGACTCTAGTGTTAAACCTTTTTGGTTGACCGTCAGATGCCATATTTTGTGAAGCAGAAAAAGTAGATGTCAGATTTGACAACATTACTTTCAGTTCAGTTTTATGCTCTACGCATTGACATATATATTACTGCGTAAGGACTGGGCGAACCGCATGTTACAATGACGCCTCGAAGTTGGTCATAAAATGGTCTTCTCTTTAACAAAGTGAACTAGAACGCGATCAGCTGTCATCGGGAGCGGTCGTAAATTTTGCGAACAAAAATGCCAATTGTGCCATGAAAGGTTGCGTGAACTACGACAAAAAACATAATAAAAAATATGATAACATTTCATGTCACCGGTAACTTAAAAATATGTCATTAAATCAACTTCTAAAATTATTTAAAGCAAATTTCTTTCATATTGGTAAAACGGCGCGAAGCCGCGTAAAAGTGCGACATAACTTTGAAGCGGCGGGAGTTGTACCCGATGAAATTAAAATATTTATTATTATTACTATAAGATTAAATAATTTTCTAACAAAATTATTTTTAATTGATTCTTAAAATTTAAAGATACACCAACGTCAAAAAACATTAGGTACGAATCCAAAATGGAAAAATATATATTTTTTTGTACCTCGAAAAATACCTCACATCGCTCTTACAAGATTATGTCTAGGAGCAGACCATGCCGATTTACATCGTAGTTCATACTAGTTTGAATAGATGGCGTTATTTTTTTTGTAAGGTGACTGCGTCTGTCAAATGTTCGGTCGCACGTATCTTTAGTATTTAAATCAATGGCTCTACGTATAATTTTTCGACATCATCGTAAACACAATTTTTATGATAATTTGAACTATAAAATTCTGCCTTTTTGGCTTACCGAACCATAGTTAGTTAGTTAGTTAGTTGGACAGGTGTTTTCCGCACTTAGTCACTTTATTGGGCCATTGTGCGTTAGCAGGGACACGGTTGTCGCCTGCTACTCATACCATGCAAGCTCCTTCCAGAAGGCCATGAGTTGACCAGTGTTGCGTATGGCTTCACTCATGGTTTTGGGGTTGTTCAGGAACCTCGTCCGTTCGTCGCTCACGCTGGTACAATGTAGGATCACATGAGCGGGTGTTTCTTCGGTCTCCATGCAGCCCCTACATAGTGGGCTGTCCGTGACGCCGATGTTGTAGAGATGCTTGTTTAGTGGACAGTGGCCGGTTATTATGCCAGTCAGATGCTTGAGTGTTTTCCTGTTGGAGTGCAACAATTTTTGCTAGAGTCGTTTATCTAATTGGGGAAAGGCATCTTTAGATTGCCTACACTCTTTTAACTCTGCCCACTCTTTTTCATGTTGTTGTAGGGTTCTCTCGCGTAACCACGTTTTTAGTTGGTTGAAAGGTATCGGAACAGTTGGTTCGGGTCCCAGAGTTGTTGTGTCCGATCCTTTCCTTGCCAGTTGGTCTGCTGCGTCATTGCCCGTGGAGTCACTGTGTCCTCGTATCCACTGGAGCGTGACCCGATTCCTCGCTGCAGTTTTCTGCAGCTCTTGGTGGCACTCCATAATTAGGCCGCTGTTAAAGCAGTTGCCATCGAGAGCTTGTAGTACTGAGGCACTGTCTGTGATGATGCGTATTGACAGGTTGCTCACGTTTCTGGCCGCGATCGCCGTCGCCGCCCTTATAATCCCAACGCATTCAGCTTGGAAGATGGTGTTGAGTTTACCAAGCGATGTTGAGAGATTGATGTTCAAGTCATGGGAGAATACTCCGGCACCTGTCCCATACTTTGTTTTTGAGCCGTCTGTGTATACTCTAACTTCGTGTATACCAGAGCTATCCTTGTGCTCTTCATACAGTTGTATGCGGTATTTTTTGTCAAAGACAAAGGTTTTAGGTATGAGGTCGCACGTTGCATCTAGCATCGGGATCTCATTAGTTAACGTCCTTTTCAGGCGTACATGGGTTATTCGGTCGTCTCTTCTCCAAAGCCCGAACTTATCGAGCCGGATCGCGGCGGCACCTGCTTCCTGCTGGATGATAAGGTGCAATGGTCGCAAGTCGAGAAGCACCTCTAATGCCGCCGTTGGAGTTGTTTTCATGCAGCCTGTTGTGGCCAGACAGGCGAGGCGTTGTATGCTCTGCAGCTTGCTCTTGACTGTGCTTAGTTCAGTGCGTGGCCACCACACTACTGCACCATAAATGTGAGCATGGAGCGTATTATGGCAGTGTAGATCCATAGGGTGATGAATGGTTTGAGACCCCATTTCTTGCCTATTATTCTCCTGCACTGCCAGAAGATTGTACATGCTTTTGTGGTTTTAGTGGTGATGTGTTTATTCCAGTTGAGCTTGTGGTCGAGTGTTACGCCCAGGTACTTGACTTGACTCGATAGGTTAAGCTCCGTGCCAAAAAGTTTTGGTTTTCTGGTCATACGGGTGTTCCTTTTGTTAGTGAAAAGTACTAGCTCCGTTTTATTTGGGTTGACCATCAGTTCATGGTGGTTGCACCATTGTTCCATGATCCTGATGGCTGCTTGCATCCGATAATGGATCATGTCTTCCGAGTTTCCTTTGATTAGGATGGTTATATCATCTGCGTAGCCGACCGTGTAGAAGCATTTGTCATTCAGGCTTCTCAACAGATCGTCTACCACTATGTTCCAAAGCAGGGGTGATAGGACACCTCCCTGTGGGCAGCCTTTTGCTACTATCCCCCTTGTGGTGGTGTTAACCGTGAATTGAATAGTCCTTTGTTTCAGAAGTTGATCAATCCAGCCACTGACGGTTTGTTCAACTCCGAACTTGTCAAGGGCTCGGCTAATGCTGGTGAATTTAGTTTTGTCGAAGGCGCCTTCTATGTCAGTGAAGGCGCCTAAGGTCATTAGTTTGTCAGATAGCGCTGTCGTTATGGTCCCCACTACGCAGTGAAGCGCTGATTCCGTTGATCTACCACTTCTGTAGGCATGTTGTTGCGGGTGTAGTGGTCTGCGTAGCAGTGCGCCTTCCCGTAGGTATTAGTCAGCGAGCCTCTCCAGCGTTTTCAGCAAGAAGGAGGTTAAACTGATAGGTCTGAACGATTTTGCTTGAGTGTAATCCGTTTTGCCTGGTTTTGTGAGAAATATGACTTTTACTTCCCTCCACCTTCGTGGTATGTAATTGTGCGCTACAGATGCTCTATATATGCTGAGTAGCTGTGGCACAATCGTTGTGCAGCCCCATTATAGAAGTGCTGGTGTTATTTCATCCAGGCCTGCAGATTTGTGCGGCTGGAAGCTATCAATTGCCCATTTCAGCCGGTCCACGGTAACCATGATGTTGGCTATCGTCCAGTCTGTTTGGGTCGGTGGTCTGTGTTCTGATTCTTCCCAGTCACAGTCGTCGGTCACAGTGCAACCTGGGAAGTGTGTTTCGATTAGCACTTGGCTTTTTTCCATGTCTATGATTGCGTAGGTGCCATCAGGCTTTCTGATGGAGCCTAGGGTCTTGTTGCTGTCCTGGGATAGGATCTTTTTTACCCTGGCTGCCTCGCATGTGGAGTTAATGTTGGTGCAGAAATTTCGCCAGGCCTCTCCCCTGCGGAATCGTATGCGTTTCTTGTAGTGCGACTGGGCTTCTTTGTATTTGTCCCAATCTGTGTCTTTCCTTGTGTTTTTGGCCCGGTTGAAGAGTTTTCTCAGATTGCGCCTGAGCTTCTCCAGTTCCGATCCCCACCATTGGGTTTTACTACTCGTTTTTGGTAGTGTGGTGGGGCAGGCTTGTTGGTAGCTGCGTTGTATGCATTTTGTTAGTAAGTTAGTGTTGTGTTCTATGTTTGTAGTGCTTGCGGTCATGTCGTTGAAATTTGACATGGCTATTTCCTGTTCGAGCCGGGTCTTGTAGCTCGCAATGTTGGTATTGCGTGGGTTGCGTTTTGGTTGTGTGACCCTATCTTGCACTCGTATGTCATAGCAGATACGTCTGTGGTCGGCAAAGGATGGTTCGGCGGACACATGCCAGTTCGTGACAAGTTCCGCGGCCCCATCCGATGCCAGTGTAATGTCTACTATGGTTTGATATCTGGAGCTAACAAATGTGGGCTCTGAGCCTTTGTTGATTACCGTTAGTGTTGTTGTGTAGATGTATTCAGTTAGGATCTCACCTCGTCTATTTGCCTCGGGGCTTCCCCACAATGGATGGTGGGCGTTAGCATCTGCCGAGAGTATTATTGGCCAGCCGTGGTCCTCACAGTGCTGCACTAGCTCGGCCAGCTCCTTCGATGGGATCTCCTCATCACCGGGCATATAGACCGAAGCTAGTACTAGCATCTGATCATTGGGCCCTGTTCGTATTCCCACGGCTGTGAGATCTCTAGAACAAAAGTTAGTCAGCAGCAATGCTGGTACCGTTCGGGGAATGTATATGCTTGTTCTTGGCTTAGGAGCCGAGCTCCAGTGCAATATCTTACCTCCGATGTTGTTGAGTCCACATATGGTGTCGCCTCTAATCCACGGCTCCTGGATTAGGGCTATTGTGTGGTGGTTAACCTCCAGCAGCCTGCGTAGGGTAGCCGTTGCAATTTGCTTGTGCTGGAGGTTCGTCTGTACGACTCTAGTCTGACGAAGATCCGAGAACATTGATGTCCACGGACTCCCCGTCAGACGAGTCGTGCTCGTCGTCGACGTCCGTCACAGCGATGTTTGTCGCTGCGGGCGTCGTGTGTGCTCGGGCTGTGCCCGACGTGGAAGGTTCGGCCGGTGTTGTCGCTTGTCTCTGCCTACTGGCGAGCGGCATCTCCCCGGGCGCGGCAGCCGCCCCGCCACCTCCCGCCCCGACAGCGTGGAACACTACGTACACGCTGCCGGTGAAGAAGGAGACTCGGCGGTCGCGCGCCTCGATTTTCGGCATTTCCGATTCGGGGATGCCCAGAGATAGGTACAGGCCGTGTTCTTGCATGGTAGCGCTGTATAGTTGCCAAGTTTGGACAGCGTACCATGGGTTTTGGGCAGCTAGGAGTTGGTGAATCTTCGGGAGGTCCAGGCTGGTCGACCTCGGCAGCCAGAGCGATGCGCGTACGCGCTTCGCGAGATCCGTCTGCCTGGTGACGGTCAGCCTGGTTCCTTCAACCAGTGATTGTAGTCCCGCTACCGTCTGTTTGAGCCACGCCAGTGATTTTTCATCCTCGCACCATAACTTTAGGACACCTCCTGCTGCGAGGGGTTTGCCTCTAAAGGATGGCGCGAGTGCAGGCTCGTTGTTTGACTGAGGTGCGAAGGCTGCTTCTAGAATCCGCTCCTCTATGGAGCGTTCGAGCTGCCGTGCTTGTTCCACCGTCAGGTCTGTAGGTGGAGTGGCAACGACGGCCACCATCAGATGCGAGTTAGTCGCATCGGCGTAGCTAATCGTTGCCCCCTTGGGTGTTGCGTCCACTCTTGCACGCTTCGACGTGGCGCTTGGTGGTGTGTCGTCGTGACGGTTCCTCTTCGACGGTGTCGCCGAAGTGCCGTCGTCCCGAGAGCGCCAGGTTGGTTGGTGCGTGCCGAGGTCCGCGTTTTCTAGGGCCGCGTTTGCGGCGTGGCCCGGTGATGCCCCATGGGGCTGCCGGCTCCGCATCTCCGACTGCCGTCGGAGGGTCGCGACGGGGCTTGCCCGGTGCTGCACCGGCCGGAGCGGCGCGTGCAGCGGGCGGGAGCGAGCCCGAAGGCTCACTCTTCGCCGTCCGCGTGGCTTCCGCTTGCACCGCGTCCGGCCGATTGCATCATCCTGGGCGGTTTCCTAATCGCGCTGGCTGGGGCCGGGTGTTCGCGCTGGTGCGTTGCACCAGCTGTTTGTCGTCTCGCGGGGGGTGCGTTCGCCGAAGTTGTCGGTTCGCTACCTCCCGCGGGGGGTGCGTTCGCCGATGTTGTCGGTTCGCTACCTCCCGCGGGGGGTGCGTTCGCCGATGTTGTCGGTTCGCTACCTCCCGCGAGGGGTGCCAAACCATAATACGGTGATTATCACAAAACATGGCCCACTGCTTTTCAAAATTATCAAGCTGTTCAAACATGAACATGACATTCTTGGCATTCCAACACACATCCAACTTATCACCGAGGAAGATGCGTGATATTTTAAGATCAACTAACTTATCACGTACGGCGGTCGGCTCAAAGATGCTGCATCGGCGCAATACACCGACGGCACACAACTAAATACGTGTGTATGTGTATATAGAATAAGTTTAGTATATAAGACAATAATTTTAAGAAATAAATCAGTCATATGTTCACTCCTGACTTTGACTCATTACCCTTCCCAAACCTCTCACTGCGGCCAAGACACCTTTAGCCGTCACCCTGATCGGTCTTGTGAGGCTGCTCGACCGGCAGTGAGAAAACCATTTCCACCACCCCTAAATCCTACCCAATTCCGTCTGTCGCCTTAGGTCTCCCGGTGGCAGATATCCTGGACTATTATATATAAGTATTTATAAAATACGGTATAGTAGGGCTAGGGGGATAGGGACATTAGGGTTTAGGGACCACAACAACGACGCCTTTGTAGGAATTAGATAGGTTGTAGGAATACGAATAGGTTTACGAATTTATTATTGTTTTTTCAAATCTTCGGGTTAGTATCATCCACACCTACATATTCAGTAAAAAACTTAGCACCAGGATTCTATGTTGAACAAATAGGGGTATCTAACATTGACAGAGGGATGTTTAGAATAGAAACAATATACAATAGAGAACGGGTGAACCAAGACAATTTCAAAATAAAAATGGCAACGTCAAAATTTCAGCAACTGTGTATCAATGCCGCGGCAGTAACAACAGAAACACATTGTGAACAGTTTTATCATCATTTAGTGGAGCAAGAAACCAAATTTGAGCGAATCAAAGAATATTTCTCTGAGATACCATATACCAGGCGCAAACGTGGATTACTAGGACAATTTCTAACATCCATTTTTGGCGTAAATGACGAGGTTTACAAAGACACTGATTCTTTAAATATAAACCAACAAAAACTAATAGAAGCCGCAAGCCATCAGACTAAATTTATGATATCAGCAGTTTCACAAGTGAACAACACTGAGGACCGAATAAGGAAGAAATTAGAAGGGTTCCAATCAAAATTAAACCAGGTCATAGATAATATAAATAGTTATGATCATTGGTATGTTAGTACTAACCACAACAGTATAAAAATCCAAATAATGCAGACGTACCAGCTTGCCAGCAATTATATTGAAGAAATTTTAAATTACTACCAAGGCCTTTTAGAAATATATTTAACTAAAGCTAATATATACAACGTCTTGTCTCCAAAAAATGTTAGCGATATAATATTATCTGCAAATAAGAAGTTGCCATCAAATTTACAAATAATACAGCAGCAATTACTAGAAACCAAGATAATCGAAAATGCGAGCCATATACAGGTGCACGCATATTTCCCTATACAAGATATAACAAGGTACACTTTAATTCATGTCACACCCATTCCAAAGAGAAACATAAACAATTCATTTCAAAGTATAAATGTTCAAAAACCATACATTGGAGTTGACTACAATCACGAATTATATTTCGAGTTAAGCCATGAAGAATTTAAAAGTTGTATACAAAGACACAGTAGGTTTATTTGTTTTCCTGGGGCGGTGAAGAACATGCAATTGAACGAAAATTGCATTGTTGATCAGTTGTTCAAAAATCACACTCATACGAAATGTCCTGCTCAATATTTTGAAATGCCTAATAAGATAATATGGAAACAATTATGTATGCCTAATTCATGGTTATTTATATCGCAAAGCGGCGTTACTATCTCTATTATTTGTGACGGGCAACGAGAAGAAATAATGATCAGGGATGTTGGTGTTATAAGAATCGCTGACAATTGTATTATAAAGTCAATTAACAATAGACATACTGCCAAGAGAGCATTATCGGTGCAGGTCATATCATCATACTCCAAGCAGTTAAACTTCACGATAGATACCTTTGAACAAACAAATAATAAGGTGCCAAATAAACCAAAGGGGGAAGTAATAGATAGTTCTCATGACTTTTACCAACATTTAATTAATGGAGAAACCTCATTAGATACGGAGTTGAGTAATAGCATTTGGAAGAAAATTAGCACACATACCTATATAGTCAGTTCTATTGCATCAGTAATCGTTATAACTATCTGCTTACTCATCTTCTGCTACAGTCCAAAGATAACATCATGCATCGGATCCACCATACAGCGTCATAACAGTCGTCGGAAGCGGTCACAGCATGCAACTCCCCCAGGAGCCGCTGTTGAACATCCACAGTTTCCTATCTACAGCCAGGCCAATCGCCAACCGAAGCCGCCCAGGAAAAGGCCCGGAAGTGAAGAACCGCCAGTCGTCACCGATGCAGTACAACTATACGAGTTGAAGCCTATTGCGGAGACGCCAGAATGTCCACACCTGAATATAAGACCATCCTGAAGCCTGCCCCGGAGAGACGCCAGAATGTTCAAACATGAACATGACATTCTTGGCATTCCAACACACATCCAACTTATCACCGAGGAAGATGCGTGATATTTTAAGATCAACTAACTTATCACGTACGGCGGTCGGCTCAAAGATGCTGCATCGGCGCAATACACCGACGGCACACAACTAAATACGTGTGTATGTGTATATAGAATAAGTTTAGTATATAAGACAATAATTTTAAGAAATAAATCAGTCATTTGTTCACTCCTGACTTTGACTCATTACCCTTCCCAAACCTCTCACTGCGGCCAAGACACCTTTAGCCGTCACCCTGATCGGTCTTGTGAGTCTGCTCGACCGGCCGTGAGAAAACCATTTCCACCACCCCTAAATCCTACCCAATTCCGTCTGTCGCCTTAGGTCTCCCGGTGGCAGATATCCTGGACTATTATATATAAGTATTTATAAAATACGATATAGTAGGGCTAGGGGGATAGGGACATTAGGGTTTAGGGACCACAACAACGACGCCTTTGTAGGAATTAGATAGGTTGTAGGAATAGTTCATAGGACACCTAGGTTTACTACATAATACGTAGGATAGGCGTTAGATTAGATCTAAAATAGGGATAGGTTTATCGTAGGTAGGTTAGGCTAGATATAGGAACCAGTAGGCTTAAATTAGGATAAGTCTAGGTTTAGGTACGTGCAAGCTTAGGGCTATACTTAAGAGCTATCGAAGGTTAGGCCCTAACTTGTACACAAGCCTTGTTTCCAAATATGCAATCGTTCGCCGCTCTTTAGGGGACTTTTTGTAATTACTAATTGCCGTGAGCATTTTTTCTTTAATGTCCTCCTGAAGAATATCGAACGCTTCCATATTTAATTTTATAATAATTACAAATAACCAGCAAGCAATAAAGCTTTTTGAAATTTAAAGCAAAAAATAATTATTAGAAGTTTCAAATAGCACAAGTTATTATAAGTGTTTTTCTTATTACAACTGGGACCGAATTCCCGTCACAACCAATTTTCACTTAAAATAACAAGTCCTAATAAAACACACAAATCTTAATAAATATTCTACAAACTTACTAAGTCACTGGAGTCTCTAAATTTCAAATATTTTCACAAGTTAGAATCTTCTTAGGAATAGAGTTCAAAATGTACTCACACTTTTACACCACTCAAACCGATATCAATTTCCAATCCAGCCCTCTATTGGTCGGTCTTTGAAGCTGCGTCGTTGTATAGTTTTCTAGACCTCTCTCAGTACTGCAAATCTCCGCACGATGTCGCTCCTTCTGCCTTTACCAGATGACTAGCAAACTTTAGGTCAAAGCTTGCTTGACGCCAATCAATCTCACCTCCAGCGCTCGACACTTTCCTTGTGCCCGCTGTAGAGAATTGTTGCTCTGATCTGCGATCCACAGACCAGTACCTAACAAGGCAGGTGATACCGATATCACCACCGAAGAGCTACCAAAAATAGCGCTGTCTTCCAATGTTCATCCGGCTCGAAGGACCATAAACACGGATTTACAGCGCTTTTTGAATAAAACACCCGGATGCAGATAAACTTGATATATTCACAACGACTTATACTTAAATTAACTTTTTGCTTACTAGGTTTCCGACACAATAGGTTTCGCATCGCCCAGTATTTATACCTGTCCAGGTAACGAAACCATAGCGCGATTCAGCCGGCCGGGATATCGCCATCTATCGAGGTCTGGGTCAAAGTTTCGACACTAATATTTTAGACATATTGAATTCTGATTTATTTAATTCGATGCAGTATTATTCGTTAATTAGCTATCAAAACCTTGCTCTGTTTTTGTTTTTTAAATGAATAACATTGCCAGCTTTTATTTTCGTACGAAAATTATATTAGGACTAGAGGACGCTCGCAGCTCACGCTTCATTTTTTTTTTATTTACCCGTTTTGGCCGATCCCGTGGGAATTTCGGGAAATTCCTTCTTAGTGCACCCCTACGGTCCCCAAGGAACATACATGCCAAATTTCAGCTTCCTGCGCCCAATAGTTTCGGCTGCAGCGTGTCTGTCAGTCAGTCAGTAACGCAAGGATTTTATATATTAAGATAATAAATATGGAAAACGTAACAGTGCTAAAAAATAGCAAAGCATAACAAAGCCGAAGACAAATGATTAATTAACTTAGGTCACAATGTGACACTTATGAAAGCAAATCAAATTTACTAATCAATTTCTTTAAGATTCAACATCAAAATTTTGTGACACCTTCTTGATACAAGTGCATGATCGGCGACAGGATTGCTAGGCTAACACTAAGTCTCTCTTCTACTGATATGGCGCATCTCCATCTTGTATCTTGACGTTTTATAAAAGGATCCATGTATAAAATTATTTTATTAAACGTTTCTTCACTCATTCTATAATATTTGAAAAAAATTGTCAGTGTGCTCTTTTAGCTTAAAATGTAACGTATGAAATATGCCACTAGATACCTAATCTATCACTGAGTACCGGATGTACAGAGTATCTTCGTTTATGAGTTCTCTTAAAATATATATAAAGCAAAGCACAAACTAAAACTTTCGTGTTAAATGACTTTGTTTGTAAACACCTTGACTCGAGCGTTGCTGAATAAAGACTGGTCGATTTGAGGAGATAAAAAATCGATTGTATGCGCACTGCCATCAACTAAACTGTTTGGTTGAGAAGAAATCACGAAAAGTACAAAACTCGACGAAACAGTTTAGTCGATGCAACAGTTGTATATATGCGCTCGGCCTACTTTGCACATTCAACTATGCGACAATATCAATGTTACGATTAAGATGATTTGCCTACATTCATACTTGCCTCTCCGTGGAAGAGTACGTCATAAACATAAAAATGTGCCATACGCGCGTAAGTCAATGCATTTAAGGTATTGAAAGAAGGCTAGTCTTCTAAAGCAATGTTTAGTTCCACTTATCACTAACCACTAAACGAACGGGCCAGTCAAGATTTATTATGTTTTATCATCATTATACGCATATTGATTTAATTCATTGCTGGACATAAGTCTCTCCTAATTTGCGTCATGACAAATACTCTTCCCATTATGATACAATGGAGTTCCGCCAAGTAACGCCTGATTCAATCAACTATGCTTTATGAAATACAATATTTTTT
Organism: Euclidia mi; assembly: GCA_944739405.2. Lineage (NCBI taxonomy): Eukaryota > Metazoa > Arthropoda > Insecta > Lepidoptera > Erebidae > Euclidia > Euclidia mi. The sequence goes on along the minus strand of OX123184.2, from coordinate 11,609,866 downwards.
AGGGTTCCGTACCTAAAGGGTAAAAAATGGGACCCTATTACTAAGCCGCCGCTGTCTGTCTGTCTGTCTGTCTGTCTATCACCAGGCTGTATCTCATAAACCGTGATAGCTAGAAAGCTGAAATTTTCACAACATTATGGATTTCGGTTGTCGCTATAAAAACAAATACTAAAAATAAAAAAATTAAAATATTAAGGGGGGCGTCCCATACAATAAACATGTTTTTTTTTAATTTTTTGCTCAAAATTACCAAAGGTAACAGGTAGACGCTTAAAATTTTTACAGAATATGTAGTTAAATTTTAATAATGTATATTACCTTTCAAAATAAATCATTCAATAAATTAAAAGTTAATAATAAAAGGGGGCCCATACAACAAACGTAATTTTTACGCAATTTGTTACGAGATCTTAATAAACAGGTAGAAACTTAAAATATATAAGTATACATACAACAAACGTGATTTTCTTTTATAGATGATGGTACGGAACCACTCGTGCGCGAGTCCGACTCGCATTTGCCCAATTTTTTCTTTTCAACCACATTCACACAACACCATCTAGTCCCAAACTAAGCAGAGCTTGTACTATGGGTACTAGACAATGGATACACATACATATATACTTTTTTTTTGTAAATTCATACGTAGAAACACCCAGACCAAGACAAACATCCATGTTCACGCACACAAATGTTTGACTTGAGCGGGAATCGAACCCGCGGCCTTCGGCGTGGTAGTCGCTTACACTACTGCTGCGCCAACCGGTCGTCAAATTTGATACAGACATTCCTTGAAACTTGCATGTTTGTATTAAAATAGTACCTCTAATTATTATAGCGTAAACTAGTTAGCGATTTCTTAAAGCGTACTGTTTTAGAGCGAAAGAAGGCCCAAAACGAAGCGATTGCCTCGAATACACGTCAACCCTGCATCATTTGATGACTTATTCCAGGTATAATAATCAAGAAATCATCATCCACCTCTGAGAGTATCTAGATATAGTATCACTTTCTGTCTGATGCTAGATAATAAAAAAATGTTTACTGTTTTACTTTTGAACGTTGCCTAATATTTTTGTCAACGGCAATAATATTAGAAGGAATTGAAATATATAAATATTCAGGCGCGTTATACGATAGGACTATTTCCTTAAAAAATCATTATACTTAAAGTAAGAAAAATAAAAGAAAAGAGAGTGTGGTGACGCATAAGAGAATAAATAAGAAACAACAATTGATAGTCGAAGATCGTCAACGATGGATACTCCACTGCATGAAATTAGCGTAAAAGCAAAACTCTAATGTAACGTTTCCCCCGCAAAAGAGAAATAAACCAGAAGAGGCTAAGCGGAGCAAACTTCTGTTTTATGAAGAAATTTTGTGTCATCATCAAGAAATTGTTCAGTGGCTAGGTTTCTATCGCGAAAGAGAAATAAAACGGTTATTCGATTTAATTCATGATCATTCATCTGCTCCAGTTTCAGCAAATAAACGAGCCTATTTTACCCCTTTATATCATTTCTGCTCGACTCTTTGTTGATGGAAACACATGTACGCAGTTTTCTCTTACTCCGTTCACGTTGGAAACTGGCCTTGAAGCTTATTAGTGATACCGATGGATGACTGTTACTGGAATATACAATATAATGTAGGATTTCGATAAAAGCAAACATCCATCATATTGGTATCCAATTGCGCTTGAATCTTATCATTAATTAACATCAACGTTGTCTTAAAATTCCATTCACAACGACTTTTACTACTGAAAATATGACCATTATTATTCGATTAAGTTCGATTTCAATATGTAATTAAGATATCTCTAGTAAAGTCATCATCATCCTAGCGTTATCCCAATTTCAATCTGGGGTCCACTTACTAGTCTAACCGGATTTGGCTGAATATTAGCTTTTCCACAGAGCGACTGCCTGTCTGACCTCCGCAACGCAAAGGGATAGCGATTTCCATGGCTTAGACTAGTGTCAGTTTATTTAGACGTACTAACGAACTCTAACGACTGTCAAATCTTTATGACAACCGGGACCGATGACTTAACGTGATCTCCGAGGCACGGGACAATCGATAATTAACAATTTAATACGCACATAACTCCGAAAAGTCATTGGTGCGCGCCGTGGATTCGAACCCGATAACCTCTGCATGGCAGTCTGTTGATATCTCCACTAGGCTATCGCTGCCTGTCGCATCTCTAGTCAAGTAATATCTCATATGTAGAAATAACTTGCAAAAAGAAGGTATAAAATAAATTTTACATTTTACCTAAAATGAATATCAATCATATAAAAAGTTTAAACTACAATCAGTACTTACTCTTCTTCTTCCATTTAAGAATTAGGTAGCACTTGTCGGTGGAGCAATGGCTCCACCGACAAGAGCGAAGCCATTGCAATTGCAAATGGCTTCGGTTTTCTGCCTTTTCTTTGACCTCTTGACCCGACTCCAACTTTTTGCTTCAGCTGTGTCACATAGGTACGTCGAGGCCGTCCTCTTCCTTTTCTACCTTCTATTTTGCCTTTCAGTATTATTTTGAAGAAGTTGTCGTGTCGCATCAATCATCTTCCCTCTCCGATTTTCTATTAGTTTTAACAACCGTCTCTCTTCGTCAACCATTCGCAGAACCTCTTCATTTGTAATCTTTTCTGTCCAGCTATTCTCTTCATCCTCCTCCAGCACCACATCTCAAACGCCTCCAATCTTTCTCTATCCCTTTGCGGCATGGTCCAAGTTTCACAGCCGTATAGAGCGATACTCCAGACGTTAGTTTTAATTAGCTGTTTTCTAATTTTTGTGTTAATATTTGATTTGAATAGCATCTTTTTCCTATTAAATGCTTGTTTGGCTATTTAATTCTAGTTTTTATATCCGGTGTACATCTGGAGTCGTGTGTTATTTGGCTACCTAGATATTTGAAGCTATTGACCTTTTCAATGACAATGTTGTTAATTTTAATGGGTCTATTTGCGACGGAAATTTCGAAGTTGTCAAGCATTTTGACTTGCTAGTATTTATTTTACGATCAAGTTTTAAGATCAAGTTCGCTAAATATTGCGTCCATTTCTGCAAGTATCTTTTCTAAATTATCTGGGCTATCTGATATTGCTGCTATGTCATCTGCAATTCAAATAAATTGAATATTATAACCGTTGAACTTAACTCCTCCTTTGCAACTTTACGAATAGCGCTCTTTATAAAGATGTTGAAGATTGGAGGTGATATTGGACATCCTTGTCTTACACCCTGCTGAATTATTGCATTTACTTTTTCATTCCCGACTTCTATTATCATTTCTTGTTTCATTATTCGTATATTATTTTCCTATCCCTATAGTCTAATCCTACTTCTTTCAAAATCTCCATGATCTTCAGCCAATTCACTCAACCACTTACTATACTAATTATAAAAATGTAGTCATCACGATATCCAAGCATGATTTTATCAAGTGCCGCTGCCAGTCGCGCGTACTCTGTGTAATTCTAATGGAATGTCAAGGCTGGTCAGTTTTAGTGTAATTGTATCTACCCTACTTTATTTATTATTGTGAACTTGTTTTTACTGTGCGCCGAAAAAAATGAGTAATATTATTGTGAACTTTCTCATGTGAGTGAATATATAATTCTTATGAGAAATAAATGTACTCAAACCTCATGTAGAGGGCAATAATAAATCGAGATTTTGATCGTGTGATCAAAATCTTCAGTGCCCTCGATCTCACGTAATCCATGAAAATCTCAAGTATGAAAGATTCACAAACTAAGAAGTGTTAATGAATGAAAACTGATAACAGATAATCATACACTTGTATAAGATGGGTTTAAAAAATTAGGTTGATATTTATTTGCTGATGCTCATTCATAAGCGTCACATCGTGACACTAATGATCTGACATTCAATTCAGTTCAATTAATTATTTAAAATTATAGCGGATCTCAAAAGAAACCAAATTACATCTTATTTTTAGACATTCCGAGTTACAATGACACGTAAATAAAATTGTTCAGACAATGGCATAATTAAAGTGAGCCATTTAAAGCGCAGTATGACGTTATTTATATGCAGATGGATAACCCTCTATCTTCCGCATGCAACTCATAATTTCCTGGCCGCGACACTCGGAATGTAAATAATTTTTTGTTTAATTTAGCGTATGGCTGCTGCGATTACTTTTCTTGATAGGTTTTAGAAGAGCCCTGGATTTTATACTAAAATGTGTCCTTTATTTATAGAAAATAATGATTCCATAAAGAACAACTTATAAAGGCCAAAGCATAAAACCTGGGGCAGTATCTTTTTACTCCTATTAGTTTTATGCTTTCCATAATACACAGAATTTATAGATATACATATTACACACTTTTTTTCAAATGAGATTTGTTTGGTACTAATGAACCTATGGTACAGTTTAAATAATTAACTCACAAGCTAAATGGCTCCGATCACCTCACGTTCTACGATTCAGTACAAACACTAAGAAAATATTTTTTGAGCTTTCGTAGTAAGTTAATTTTTTCTTCCCGTCTATTGATCTTCAGACGTCGTTGTAGAAACTAAATCCATGTGAACCTCAAAATTGAGACAATGGATGAGAGGTGGAAATCTCACACATTTATATTAGCCTTTCCAGATTTTTGGTTGATACTTTTTGCCGCTTAATATATATAATCTAAAATCTTATACTTATATGGACTACCTAATTGAACGACAGCAAGAATCTGATGCAGCAAAATTCTTTTTAAACGACTCCAAAAATACCTGCTGAACTGCAACGCATTCAGCTTCATGCATTATTGGCGAGATGCCCAAAGCCAAAATCTTTTCGCAATGTTATCGGTCGGCGAACCACCCACAGGCATTATGAGTCATTAAGCGATAGAACTTTGGAAAACATCGAAACTGGTCCAGAGGATTTTTGGTTAAGGAAATCGTTGTTCTTGTGTCTTTTTATTTTTTTATTACAGTTTGTACAAACGCTTGGTGTTTGGAAACAGCTATTTATACTAATTGTGACGTAACATTCCTCTGAATACGCAATTACTCCTTTGTACTAAAGCTGTAGTCATATTTCAAGATTAACTTTTTAAAATGGCACCATACTCACGTATCAATATTTTTTTTTATTTATAACAGTCACTCATTTTTATAATTATAAGGATTTTCGACGTTATTATAGACGTCAAATGCGTTTACTCGTAGAAATTTTGTAGTTAGGCTAGAAAAAACTTATGAACTCAAAAACGATTAGTCTTTTCCATCAATAAGTACTGTAAAAACATTGTAAGAACTCAGATGGATGACTGCAAGTGTGCGTCATAGTACTAACATAAATGTTAGTCCCGGTTCCTACCGCAGGAGAATAATCATAAGACTATTTCTGAGACCTTTGAGCGATATATAAACTTCGACGACCGAGTTGAACGGACGTTCACATGAAAAGAAAAAAAGAAATACTGAGCTATGAAACATAACTTATTATCTATAGATATTTATATGTGTATATAAAATTCTTGCGTTACTGACTGACAGACAATCTACAGCCAAAACGATTTGGTGCAGCAAGCTATAATTTGCTATGCGTGTTCCTTGGGGACCATCAGTGTTTACTAAGAAGAGATTTACCAAAATTACCACGGGATCGGTAACAAACGTTTAAATTAATAAATAAAATGTGTGAGTGTAGCTGCGGACATCCTCTAGTCTTATCTTATCTTATACTAATATACAGGGTGTAAAAAGACACTTAACGAAAACTGAAACCCCATACAGTACCAATTATTACGATAATTTTTTACTTCGGCACCATACCTGGGAAATTACTGGTTCAGGAGATATTGAGGCTCAAAGTCACGAATTTTTTTTTCGAATTATTCCAAAATCGTGTTTAGAATGATAAATGTGCATTTTCTGCCAAATAAACATAAACAAAATTTTCAATATTTCCCTAAAGTTCCCGACGCGTAGTGTATGCGTACCATCAATCAATATTCCCCTCGGCCGCGCGACCACGTGATCATAAACTGCTGCCACCGCGGCGCACGGTGTAGGTAGATACGGTCGGCGTAGGTACGATGTCTGCAAACGCGCGCTATACATTGCCGGTAATAAAAGTTGTAAATTTTTTTAAGCTTAAAATTTTTTTTTGTTTCTCCGGTATTATTTTCACGTAGTATGACTTGGCATGATGTGCAAAACGAGTAGACTTCGGCTTGGTGATGGGTCTTGTGACACCCTGTATAAAGCTGAAGAGTTTGTTTTGTTGAACGCGCTAATCTCGGGAATTACTGGACCGATTCCAAAAATTATTTCAGAGTTAGATAGCCCATTTATCGGGGAAGGCTTTAATAGGCTATATAACATCAAGCTATGAGTCACGGCAGCGCAGCAGTAGCCTTAAATAACGCGGGAGTAACCGCGGGCTCATCTAGTAATATAATGAAGCAGAAGAGTTTGCCAGTTTAAACGCGCTAATCTTAGGAACTACTGGTCCGATTTGCATGACTAATTTTGAGTTGGCAGGCATATTTATCGAGAAAGGGTATAAGGTTTTTAACTTCACGCTATGAGCCACAGGACCGAAGTAGTAGCCCTGAAAACAGGGATGTAACCGCGGTAGATGCCAATATGTTTTTCCAAATAGATATAATACCGTAAACATATTATGTGACAAAAATATATATATGTATGTATATATTTGTCACATATGTATAACATATGTATGTATGTATATACATATATGTATTAGAAGATTGTATTACCTATTGATTTGTGTATTACAGAGACTCTGTAATGCCAAAATACATTTGTATCTTTTTACAAAATATATTTGGGCGGACGTGATTTTTTATAAGATTAATGTGTGGCGGGGAGTCTTCCGGGGCCAAGCCTACTTCCTGCGTTGCCCCTAGTTTTGTCCATTTATTTGCTTTATGGGAAGAATAAAATCAAATATAGCAATTCAGTTACATACGTGGCATAAAATACCCGTATTGGTATATTTATGCTTTGGAAAAAATTGTTAATGATGAAAAAATATGGTATTTGAACGTAAATGAATCTATCATCTACAGCGAACTTCGCAATCTCTTTGCATGAGAATTTTTAGACCAATATTGTCTCGGTGGTGTAAGCGACTGCAGTGTACGAGTTTTTCGTTTGGGTGAATTCCTGGGTCAATTAGTAAAATTAAAAGAAAATGTAGAGGTTGGTAATACAAAAGCAACTCGGCGTCAAGAATTAGGCTGGCGGTATTACATCCCCGTGCTGTGTACGGCCTTCCTCACATTAGGCAGCGGTTCCTCGAGCGGTCGCCCGGTGCCTGGCGTGCGTTCGGCGTTTACTCAGAAGGACAAAGTGAACGCCGAGTGAGGCCTAAAACACGTTGAACCGTCGGTCCTGCTTCCAATACCTCTCCGTTTCGGTCTTGTCGGAATGTCTTTGACGTTATCATAATCATCATCAGCCTTGTATATAAATTGTCCCACTGCTTGGCACGGACCCCTTCTCACTATGAGAATTATAAGGACATAGTCCACCACGCTGGCCAAGTGCGGGTTGGCAGACTTCACATGTCTTTCAAGAACATTATGGAGAACTCTCAGACTTGCAGGTTTCCTCACGATGTTTTCCTTCACTGTTTAGCAAGCGATAATTAACAATTTAATACGCACATAACTCCGAAAAGTCATTGTTGCGTGCCATGGATTCGAACCCGGACCCTCTCGGTAGCAGTCTGTCGGTCTCTCCACTGGGCTATCGCTGCCACTTTGACGTTATAATGTGTCAATAAATAATTATCTGTCATTGATATTCCGTTTCCGTAAAAGTTGATTTTCATTTTGTTTATTCCTCAAAACGATATAATAACTTTTATAACCTTTAACGAATAACAGTATCGAAGATAAAAGTCAAAGAATTTATTGTAAAAAAATGGTTTTATTTTACAGATATTAAAGTAATTTTAGTCTGCCGATTACGAATAACAAAAGTGAAATTGATTATAACTGTTACAAAATAATGTAATAATTTTGCGAAATTATAACGAAAATGTAAAGTGTCGCTATCTACCAAAACAATATTTGATTTCAATAGATAGGCATCCTGAACTTAAAAGAAGCTATTATCAAAGTTTACTATTATTCGTACTTAGAAACACCACAAAAAAGGTATCAGCACTGTGAACTGATAAGGTCAGTACGTTTGTTGAACAACTTGAAAAGTTTCCCGAACTTAATTTCCCTTCAGCTAACTTCAGGGAATCTCGGTTGTAAATCTCATCAATTTGCTGGGTATGACTGTCGGCCGATCGGGCCCGCGGGGAGTGTGGCCAGGGCTTTCTTATTGAATTATGTTCGAATTCCGAACCCTTCGCTTGGCGGAAGATTTTTCTACGTGACCTCTCCCTATCGATGGGGGAAAGGTAAAGTATTTATGGCCTTTTATTTGCGTAGCCTAGAGCATCGGCTTTTTGGTTGTCCAGAAAAAAACAATTCGCAAATACGCCAACGATTGGCAAATATTTGATTTTGACTGACTGAATAATTTATCCTTCCTGTACTTCCGAGGCTCAACAACCTTTGAACACTTCACTAACATATACAGTATACTTTAATACAGATGTTATTGTAGTTATTGCCACGCCTCTACCCTAAACTAAAATCAATGAATTCAAACTTCCGTGGGACAACAGCAGCTATTAAAATATTTTTCTTTTATTTCTCTTTCATGTGTCGCATAAGTGTTTGTTTTGCCCATTGGCCCGGTGACCTCGATAAAACATTGACTTAGGAGATTATGTGAAGTAGCACCATAACCATTCAAGACAACCCTTTCATAAGCGCATTGGTCCAGAAACTTGAGAGAGCATGTTTGAACAACTGATTGGTGGGTGTGTGGAGGTTTACCCATGTCAGGCAAAAATAAATGCTGAAATAGGTATCAAACTTGATACAGTTATCCCCTTTTGTGACGAAATTCGGACTCTATAATTACGCTTGCAACAAAATTCAATAAATTGTTTTTCGATTTACTAGATTTTAAGCCCGGAATTTTACTATGATATGAAGGTACTACAAGTGTACGGTATAAACCATAGGATATCACCATCCCCTTGGGTTGCGGCGGTCACACAGTAGTCGTTCTGTGGAAAACCTAATATTCTGTCATGTGTTGGACTAATAAGCGGATCCCGAACACAAAGGCGAAAATCTACTATGAAAACGATGTAAGCTTATATATCATTATTTACCAAAAACATTATTATTTTATCTTTACTTCTCTTACTGAAACACGATGCAATCTTTAGTTAATATTATTTTATTTACAAGACGATATTTAATACGGGCACAATATTCAACAAAAGGTCGCAGCCCATCGTGACTAATTAACCAAACGTCGAATCACTCATTCATCCAAAACACGGATGACTTTGAACTCTAAAATATAATACAAGAAATTAACTAAGTAAATATCGTTTGTAATTAATTCGCCCTTTGCTGTTAAGATAATTGGAAACGATAATAGGACATGAAAAGCGAAAATTGAAATTAATTATCAAAATTTGTGGCGTTCTATCTGAGGTCTATGTTTATTTTATATTGAGTTTCACTGGAGTTTAAGGATACTTAAATGACGATAAAAGGGTTGTTCTTAACTTTCAACACGAGTTGTTTCTAATAAGAAAAGTCGAAATGTTTAGTTTTTTTTAATTTGATTAATTGTGTAACAGTCTGCTCTGATTTGTTATTGGGAGTTCGGGTTTAAATAGAGTGTCGAATGGTGATTTTGTACGCGTGTAGCATCCCCCCAAATTAGACTACATAAGATGGGTTATCGTGTAGTGGTTGTATTGCCGTTACCATGGGTACAATATAGTTTGCGTTTAATATGAGACAACAATGAATGCAAGTTACTAGTCGTAAATTATAGTTATTTTTAATGTAACGGCCTTTGCATTACTTGAGTTGCACTTCGTAACATAAGGACAATGTTAAACACCGCTTGCACAGGTCACCGTGTGGATTGGTCCTTCAAAATTTACGTGAAGACATCGGTCTCGCTTCTTGTCTTAAGCTATGTCGGAGACCTTAGCCTTCAGTGACCTTCAAATTCCAAATACCAGAGTTGGGCCCACTTACACTTGAATAGAGAAAGATAGAACGTAACCATAATTATGTGAGATCTTTTTCTTAACCATTAGAGTAGTAAATACCACGTTGGGTTGATCAATAGACATGACTATGGCATAAACAGTTTCATGCATATTATCTAAGGTGCAATTAGTTCAATTTGTTTGCTTTAAAGTTCTCAATGACGATTAAAATGCTCCTAACCTGGCTTTTAAATGTCGCAGTACCCACTAGTTTCAGCTTCGCCCGCGTGGTAATCGGTTATCGAGACAAAGAGTAGTCCATGTGCTATTCAGATGCACATCCTATATAACTGTAAAGTTAAAAAGTAATCCATTAAGTACAATCACATCGGAATAGCATATAGGCTATTTACGTTATGTGGCTATAACCGTCACCTACGCGAGTGAAGCTACGGGTGGCAGCTAGCAATCTAAAGAAAACTACAAACACACATCCGTCAAACCTCCTTGACCTATTTAGATTTTATGATACCACAACAAAAACCTTTTCTAACCGAAAAGCTGCTCCCCAGGTAAACTTACATGAAGAGCTTTAATCAAAAGCACAGAGCATTGCCAAAAAAACGTACATTCATAAGAATCCTTGACAATATCACGTACTTTTTTATATTGCGACAAAAGAAAAATGATCTGAAGGTATTCCCGCAAGTTGATAACTCAATTTGTCGTTTTTTATCCGGGGCGGTAAACTTCAGTGGGATTTATCTTGGGTCCAAGTTTAGACTAAGAGTACTAAGACAGCTCCCAGGTGCAATCTCTGTAACTATTGTAAGGAATAGAAATTTATAGTCCGTCTCTTGTAACATAGGGGTGCAGTTACACCGTTTTGTTGTAAGCTAACGCTAAATATCAATATGCGATTAATTTGTTCAGCATTGAGTGTTATATTTACATATGTTAAGAGATTTTGGCTACATGTGTGGCGTAGTGGTTTACGCTGTGTCCTCACAAAATAATGTAGTGCTGAGTGTGTGGTTTCGATTCCGAAAATAGATATCACTTCATGTTCCACATAATACTTGCGCTTAAATAAATAAATAAATATTTGAGTGAGTCAACATCATTCTAAACATTTTACTACAGTTGATTTGTAATGACGTGCAGTAGAGGACGCATTGCTTTTTATATAGATCAAAATATTTATGACTACTGAAAATCAATTATTGAATTCGTAAGAATCAGTTCAGCACATTCAATATTTCCCTAAACTTTCTTTGCGGTGGAAATCTTTAAACGCTACCAATTCAAACAACTCCTCACTAATTCCATTACGTTTCGGTGTAACTAAGACGAGGCGTCTGCCGCACTAAGTCATTTGCTGAATTTGGAATGCAAATTCAGGTCTTGACGTCTGGACCATTCCTACGGTGCTGTTCGTACCTATAGTATAGATAGACTGCAATGCCGATAAAAAATGGATCGCCCCCGTCGATGGAATGCTGCATGCTGACGGTTATGAATTCTTATGGTATTTTACTTTGTTTTTTATGGCTTCTGCCTAAAGCGGTCTACTCAGTGGCTTTAGTAGTTTTTCGGTCTTTTTCCCAATATTGGGTAGTGATATAGAAATCATATTGTTTCGTAAATTTCTTCCTTTCGGGTCAGTTTCGTTTTCAACAGTGTCATAATTTCGGATACTCGAAACCAAGATAGATAGTACGTATCGGAAAACAATTTTATTATTTTTAAAGAAGTAAGAATTGATGTTTTTTACTTTTTTTAAGACAAAACTCGCACTAAAAAAAATCTTGAGTTGCAGATGACACTTTGCAAATATTCAATCAACGGACACAAAGTGCACTCGCACACGTGTTGTCTCGTGTTGGGATCGAACCCACAGGACTTGGTGCAGTACTAAACAGTGAGGCGAAGCCCTACGCCATATGTGCAGTCAATTATTCTTCTACGACTTCATATTATATCAACTCATATTATCAAATTCTAAAGAAAGAAATCTCAAGAGCCTTTATATCATCTCACAGTTCACATTAGTTAATAATTTCCGACACACAACACGGTGAGATACAGACTACATTTTGTTGCAATTATTTGTACAAATTAACACAGTAGGTTAACACTGTAACAGATGCAAACCCCATTCGTATCTGGTCCCGCAATGTTTATGCAGTTCCCTTCAGACTGTGTCTCTATTGCATTAGTCTGATTCAATTTGACAGAGTACACTTGTAGTAATAAGTGATTATTTATTTTCAGATTAAGGAGGATCAGTTTCTAGTATTTAATATAAATGGCTTGGAGCTGTAATAGCTTTTACAAGAAAAGAAATGAGTTTTTCTTTGTAATAGCTTGCTGTCTCAGACAAGGCTGGTTACCTGACAGTAAGGCTCTGTGCAAACGGGTCACCAACCACAGCTACCGGTCTTTATCGCAAGCTACTTCTTTTGGTATCGCGTAACGAATGTAGTTGGACGGTCTATCACTAGTGGCGGCCAATGGTGGCTTCTTGCAGATACCGAGGAGCAAGTGGCCGTCACGCCACGTTTGAAGCAATAAGTAGAAAAAAGTGTTAAAATCGTATAAATAGCTGTCCTCAGCCAACGGTGTCTGTAATCAGTGCCCCGTTTGCACTGACCCTAAGCGGTAACTACGGCTTACTAGGAAATGTTCAGCAAATACCTTCCATTTTTTACTTAGGTGTGCTATACTATATAACCAGAAGAAAATAGGAGGGGGAGTGGCGGTATCTAATGAGCTAAATTCTTGTCGTAAGGTTGAATGGTAGAGTGACTGCGAGGACATATGGGTTACAGTAAAAATAAACTCAAGGAAACTTAATTTTTTTGCCGTTTATCTATCGCCACCTTTGTCTAATGAGATACTTGAGCATTTCTTGGAAAACTGCAATATGGTAATGGCTTCTAATGCTAGCAGCTCTACCATGCTCGTTGGTGATTTTAGTATGAATAGCTTAGGATGGATACACGATGAAACAAATGAATTCTGTACAGCCTTTAATTATAACTCCCGTTTTATTTATACACAGTTCATTAACTTTCTTGAACTAAACAATTTAAAGCAATTCAATTAGGTAAAAAAATTCCAAAATAAAACACTTGATCTAATATTAGCTGATATCGACCAAATAAAAGTCAAACACTGTCTCAATCCTATTCGGGAAATAGACAAATTTCATCCAGCGATTGAATTTGAACCTATCATAGTAGTAAGTAGAAAAAATAATTGTAAACGTATAACTAAACTCAATTATCAAAAGGCAGATTATACAAGAATAATTGCATCCCTTGATGGTATCGACTGGAACAATGATTTTTCATCGTGTACCGATGTGAATAGTATGACTGATAGGTTTTATTTAATAATCCGTGAAAATATCAAAAGACATGTACCAGAAGTAGTAACCTATAGAGACAAATACCCGCCATGGTATTCAAGTCAGTTAATAAAATTGCTCAGACAAAAATGTAAAGTCCATATTAAAATAAAAAAATACTACAATCCTTTAGATAAACTCGAATTTACCTATTTGAGAAAAGAATGTCATACATTAATTAAAATTTGTTATAAAAAGTACTTACAAAATATAGAAAACTCAATTAGAAAAGAACCCAAGCTATTCTGGACTCATTTAAAGAATCTTTAAAATGGTAACACATGGTACCCATCAGAAATGTTTCTTGATAATCTAAGTGCTGACAATACTAAAGAAATATCGAACCTATTTGCTAGACAGTTTTCATCGGTGTACGATTGTTCCAGCGATGATAATTTAGTTGCTGACAATCGTGTACCGGATTCAATTTGTCCAGATATTGCCAATTTTTACATAAGTGAAGAATCCATAACCAGAACTCTTTCTAGTCTAAATTTGGGTAAGGGCGCTGGCCCAGGCAACATTCCTCCAAAGTTTTCGTCACGGTGTGCGCGCACCCTATCTTCTCCTCTCTCTGCTATCTTCAATACCTCTATTAAATCAGGATTATTCCCTAGTATATGGAAACAGGCTCGGCTCGTTCCTATTTTTAAAAGTGGAAAACGTGAGTTAGTTTCTAATTATCGACCTATTTCTATCTTATCAACGCCAGCTAAGGTCTTCGAATCATTGGTACACCCAGTATTATACAATCACGTTTAGAGCTATTTGACTAACAGGCAGCATGGTTTTATAACTAATAGGTCAACTAACACCAATCTTGTGAGCTACGTCTCTGAAAAATCTGCAGCTGGCGACCAAAGATTGCAAGTTGATGCTGTATATACAGACTTTTCTAAGGCTTTTGACAAGGTCAGTCACATCATACTTTTGCGAAAGCTGCAATCTCTGGGTATCACTAATACAGCTCTGAACTGGTGTAAATCTTGCTAAAGTAGCAGACCCTCATCAGTAGTAGTAGGTGGGGATGAGTCAGAAACCTTTATTGCTGTCTCCGGAGTGCCGCAGGGTTCAATTCTGGGACCTCTTTCCTTCATTATCTTTATCAATGATTTACCAGATGCCTTCAAGTACTCGTCATCTTATCTTTTCGCCGATGATTTAAAGTTGATTCGTGTGGTAAAAAATGAACATGATTCAGGTTTTCTTCAAAATGATATATTTATTTTATTTATTTATTTATTATATGGAAAACCAACAGCATTTACAATGAATTTTGTAACATAAATAGACAACAACTAGCCAATTACAGGTCTTCACTTTTAAGCGCTAATAAAGTCTGCAAATAGGTGTGGATAGCAGAATATAATGCCGCATTTACACATTCCTGCGAATAACGAGGCGAATGACGAGGCGAATAACGAACACGCATGTGTAAACACTGCATTCGCTATTCGCCTCGTGATTCGCTTCGTGATTCGCGGGTTCGCGTTGAGAGCGGTTTTTCGGACGCTAATCAAAGGGCACGAATGGCGAACACGAACTTACCGTTTACACATACGTCTGCATTCAGTTGAAAGCTAGCGCCCGACCCAACCGGACGTGTTGTCAAAATGGAGTGGAGTGAAGCGCGAATTATAAATTCCTTAAACTGTATTTCAAAAAGAAGAGCTCATTTGGAACCCAAAACATCAGAAAGATAAACGGTGCTTGGAACCGTATGTCTGCTAGTATGGGGTTGCCATTAAGCACATTAAATATAAAAACATCATACTTTGGCTAAAAAAAAATTGATTATCAACAAACATAGACTGCCTCGTTGGTCTCGCGGCATAAATGTGCGCGTGGGATTGGGAGGTCTCGGGTTTGATTCCCGGGTCTGGCAAAGTGTTATTGGGTTTTTCCGTTAGGAAATTCTTAGTAGCAGCACGGAGCACCCTATTACGTGGGACCTAAAAATTCATGGCAAAATGTGGGTGTAATATTACACCTCTGCCTACCCCTTCGGGGATACAGGCGTGAGTCTATAAATAAAAATAAAAAAATGAATTATTTATATGAGTAATTCTCAAAGTAATTTAATAATTTACATGCTCAAAAAAGAAATTGTCTGTGACGATAGCTTTTTTTTACTTTTTTACGCAGGATATCTAAATAATTATATAATTTCATTAAATGTAGCGCGCACGCTGCGATTATTTTCACGTCCTCCATGTTCGTGTGCGAATTTCAAAATGATTCACTCCACGAATGTGTGAACAGTAGTTCGCGACAGCATTCGTATACGAATGTTTCGACGAATATTCGTGGAGTGTCGAGGCGAATGACGAACACGCATGTGTATAAGGAACAATATACACTTAGTATAATAACTAATATTATTTTATTTGTAAAAATAATCAAACCTGGTATTCTAGAAAGAAATCTCGGCTTAGCAACCGCCTCACTGATCTTAAACTAACGTTAAAAATATCAATATCGTGAGAATTACAAATATTATTTTAGTCCTGCTAGCTCGCCAAAGGACAATATTCTGTCGGTAATTTGATGACGCAAGGGGTAAATTAATGGGTGTATAATGTCGCATAGCTTTAACAGGGGTATTAAATCCAATTTTACCAAGAAGTTATATAGACAGCTTAAGCCAATGATGTACACTAAACAAAATGTATCTTAACTACAGTAAATGTTTTCATATAAAGTTCAGCAGGAAACGTTATAAAATCCATACCACTTATAATATGCATAGCCACATGCTTGACGAAGTTACTACTATCAGAGACCTTGGTATTTATTTGGACAATCAACTGCGGTTCACGAAACATTATTACAATTTAATGACAAATGCAGCCTTTCGAGCACTTGGCTTAATTCTTCGATCATCAAGAGAATTTAAGAAACCTTCTACTGTACTGTTTCTTTACAACACGTACGTGCGTACCCGTTTAGAATATAGTAGTGCAGCATGGAATCCTACATATCAAATTCATATAAATACGATTGAGAGCGTACAGAAAAGATTCATCCGAAACTTCGCCTTCAAATTTGGGATCACCAGCTCAATCAAATCATACGAAGATAAACTTAGACACTTCAAACTGTTATCCCTGGAATCTGTCGCACCATCTCAGATCTAGCTTTTCTTTATAAGCTCTTCAATAATAAAATCGATTGTCCAGACCTTCTCAGGAAATTCGATATAAATGTTCCATCAAGAATACCACGTCACCCCTGTTCTCTTTTGAATATACCTCGACAACGTACGAATCTAGGTATGCACTCGCCTATTGTAAGATTATCAAGATATTATAACGGCATAACCAGTATATCGGCAGACGTAGATATTTTTTATAATACTCCGGCAAAGTTTAAGAAACTAATCATAGATATTGTACTCGACAGTTGAGATACTTCACCAATAACAATATTGCGCAATTATTATAGTTTAACTATAGTTTAATTTAAGTATAATTTAAATTTAACAATGTTATCTAATTTAACTTGACTAATTTATCTTGACTCATTTCTTTTTATTTTATTTTTATGATTTTATAATTGCAATAATTTTACCGTAATGTGACATAGCTAAAATTTTTATATTTTGGATTTAATTTTTTTTTTATAACAACTGCTACTAACTTTATTGAACGCTGTATTCACCTATAATTAGTTTTTTTGAATTGGCACGAGACATTATAATATTGTGTACTATGAACTGAATTATTGTTAAAACTGTTGGTGAGTCTGATAAATAAATAAATAAATACTCGGCAAAGCAATATTTTCTAAATATATTATTATCAAGAATCATCATTATCATCATCGCCCTAGCGTTATCCCTGTTGCATCCAAGACTTACAGCCCTGGAGCCCGAGGTCCGCTTACTGGTCTAACCAGATATGACAGAATATCAACTTTTCCCCAGAGCGACTGCCGTCTGACCTCCGTAACCTAAAGGGATAGCGATATTCTATGGTTTAGACCAGTATCAGTTTATTTGAGGGTACTGATTCCCCGTAACGACTGTTAAAGATCTTCATGACAGCTGGGACCGATGGTTTAACGTGCTCTCCGAGGCACGGGGCAACCGATAATTATTAATTTAATACGCACTTAACTACGATAAGTCATCGGGGCGCGCCGTGGATTCGAACCCGATACCCTCTGCATTGCAGTCCGTTGATATCTCCACTTGGCTATCGCTACCTTGTATTATTAGTATTATTATCAAGAATCTGTTCAGTAATATAATTGACATAACTGTGTCTGATTGCTATCATCCTCCTAGCATTATCCCAGTTTCCGCTTTCTAGTCTAACCGGATTTGGCTCAATATAAGCTTTTTCACAGAGCGACTGCCTGTCTGACTATGTTCTATGGTTTAGATTACTGTCAAATTATTGATAGGTACTGACTGTCTTTAACGACTGTCAAAAATTTTCATGACATCCGGGACCAACGGCTTAACGTTCTCTCGCACATAACTCCACGAAGTTATAGGTGCGCACCGTCGATTCGAATCCGAAACCCTCTGCGTGGCAGTCTGTTTGTATCTCCACTAGGCTATCACTGCCTTACTTTCTTAACACCTTAACTGCCAAGCAAAAATGATTGACAGCCAAGCCTCCGCTACCGTAGGTCACCGGTGACCTAGGCGGCGGTTATAGTGTTAATGAATTATTTTCAAGAACGGCGTTTTATTCAGTAGTATGCGCTACGAAACTGTGTCTGATTGTACCGTTATATAATCATTGCATGGTTAGTAGATTAGCAGCTGAGTAATTGTTTGTTGTCCTGCAGATGTCAACACGCAGCAAGATGGTAATTAAAGTCACTCAGTACCTGCGTTGCAATGGTGTTCTAGTTGAATATGACTTGCATAATAATAATAATATGGTGTATCATCAATTTACTAAACTCTCTCAGTGATCAGCGGAACGTTGTGGCATAGATTACATATCTTGTGACACAAAAATATCAGGGATATGATTCTATTTTTTCAAATAACTTTTTAATTTATTGGGACGCAACCGATAAAGCATATTAACATTTTCTTTTAATTTTTGTAATAGGAATAATTTGAATAGACATGTAAGGTGCCTTCACCTTTAACACCATTTGTGGGGGACTAGAGTCCCCCAACAGGCATATTATTGTAAATATCATTTTTAATTTTAAGCGTTACGCGCTTGTGGCGCAGGGTGTTCTCATCGTCGGCCGAAAAGTTGCAGAGTGCGGCAAATGTTTCTTCGGGACCTAACTCCCCCACGAGTGTAGTTACGTAAGCAAAATTTACTGATTATTTTTACATATTGTATAAATTTTCTTTTTCTTGAGCCAAATATGTATGCAATTAATCAATAAATAAACCTATTGTGATTTTGCATGTTATTTAAATTAATAAAAATATTATTCTTGAAAACAAGAATCGAAAATTTTTTCGGTATATTTATGTCTGAGAGGAAAAAAGGGCGAGTTTGGTTATTATATTTATTTTTAACTGCTATTTTTACCTGTAAAACTTTAAAAAATGTTGACCAAAACAGTTACTTATTTACTTAAAACGTCAGCAAATTGTAATTTTTAGTCTAAATTTAAAAAAAGACACGCTCGCATATTGTTTATATGCTTCTCATTAATTTTATAAAAATAAATCCGCGTGACAATTATTAATTATCTATTAAATATATAACCAATTTATTGGGGACCTAGCTCCTCTACGATACGAATATGTGTGGCTTGAAATAGCGTGTGTACTTAAGGGTTAAATGTTTTTCTTTATCGTTTAGCCAGCATTAATAAAAAAAATGAATACGCACGTTTCTATATTCGATCTGTCCATGGATTTTGAGGTTCGAGATTCGTGTTTGACATATTTTGTATGGAGTTTATGTCAAAAACGAATCTGAAATCTAATAAATATAGATAGATCTAATATTGAATTCAGCGGTTTATGTGCGCGCCGCGTGTTTTAACCCGACACTCTGCGTAGCGGTTTGTTAGATTCACGACAAGGCTATCGTTACCTACATACATCTTCACGGTAGTAGAGCCTTGCTGATTTCACCATGAATGAGCCGGCTCGACCGGAAGTACGTAAGTTTCTCACAGAAAATCGACGTAAAGTAACAGTACCTAAACTTTTGCGTTTCGTTCGGTGAGTGAGAGTGCTGGAGGCCCTATCCCTTATTCCTTCTCCCTCATCCCACTTCTCATCCTATCCCTTTTCCCAACCCCAACGGGCGGCTACGCATTTGTGACTCCTGTGGTGTTACTTGTGTCCATGGCCAGCGGTAATTGCTTACCATCAGGCGATCCGTCTGCTCGTTTGCCGCCTATTACTATACAAAAAAAGCTTGATATATTTGCGTAAAAAGATATCACAGCGTTACTCAGAAGCAATAAAGCATACTTTTGTTAC
Source organism: Euclidia mi (assembly GCA_944739405.2). Lineage (NCBI taxonomy): Eukaryota > Metazoa > Arthropoda > Insecta > Lepidoptera > Erebidae > Euclidia > Euclidia mi. The sequence goes on along the minus strand of OX123184.2, from coordinate 11,589,931 downwards.
AACAGCCATAAAACTAGTAAATATGCCGCCGCTGGAATAGTTCCAATCGGCACACAATGTTCGGTGCATATGTTCCTATACATAATATTTGTGTTTGCTAAAGCTGCGCTTTGATTGCTCGTATCACATTTATGCGGGCGTTGTATGTTTAAGTTTTTGTTATTATTGGATTATTTTATTTTTTCACAAGGCAGCGTTAGCCTATGGTGATACCTACAGGCTGCCATGCAGAGGGTATCGCGCTTGAATCCGTGGCGCGCACCACCAACTTTTCGACGTTATGTGCGTGTTAATTAGTTAATTATTACCTGCCCCGTGTCCGTAGGAAGCGGGCTTTAAGCATCAGCGCGTAAATCTCAGATGCTACTGATACTGATGTTATATACTTAGATACTTACTAGAAAAAAATATTACTTTAAAGACATGTAGCTATGAAAGAAAAGTCGAACTATTTCAGAGAATTAGACAGGTCCCTAACTCAACAAAGAAAATTGCCTGCTTAAACTAGGCGTCACAGAGTCTTTAATGTCACTGAACCTAAATATTGTTACGTTCAGTCTTTTAAGAAAATTGGCTTTCATGTATCAAATTAAATTTAAAACCATTTTCATTAGAAATTGGCCAAAGGCTTTTTACGTTAGACTAGGGGTAAAAGACTTGGATTCGAATCCAAGGTCGTTCAAACGCGTAAGCTTAATGTGTTATCGTGTGAATGAACTCTTAATTGTCTAAGGAACCGAATATTCATTGTTGAACAAATACTGCCTCTAAATGTGTTAGAATGGGTAATTATCAAAGCTTTCAACAAAATTAAAATGTAGATGTTCCCTTTAATTGTAAAGCTTAGGATACTTGTTTTGGAGGACATGAAGGGAGAAGTTCTTAGACCTGGAACAGCTATATAGAAGACTGGATTCTACCTGCCACTCTGACCGCGTGAGAGTCATATAACGCAGTTAAAAGAAATCTATATCACACTGTCACTGCCTGTCTCCGAATTTAAATATCATTCCGTAACATCTATCCGTTGCACCGTTAAATAAGGTCCAACAAACGAACACACTTTCGTATTAATAAAATGACTAGACTTTTTGTCCTCTTTAGGGTTGAAATATTAAAAAATCCTTCGTCACTAGACCTATACATTAGAACCCACAGTGGGTTCCTCATACAACGGAGGCGTTTACTAACACAGTGACTGTAAGTACTAAAACAGTGACTGTCCAATGACGAGGGTATTCTCGAGCCATACCCGCGTACAAGTCTGCAGACATGCCCGCCGAACCATGTTTCTATGGACCCGTGCAAGTTACATACTATACAATATTGTAAACAAATAAGTAGTATTGACAAATCTGTATTTACATAAACAGAATACATAAGTTTTCTTTCTTTCCTTCTTTCACTGGGAGACTAGTCTGCCGACTTACCCATAGATATGTCCGTCTAGTGAATAAACTCGCTTCATCACTAGACCAACGGACTAGTCAAACCTAAACCTGATAACAAATAGATCCTCTTATCCTACCCACACGATCCAATTCAAAATAGTCAACAAATACAGTTATACATGACCCATATTAATGAAACCCTAACCGGAAGTGGCATAACATTAGCATCTAAATTTAATCTCATATTTCGGTGTTGGCAACTTCAATAATTACAATTGCAAACGCTATTCAAACTGTGCCCCGGTATCGTGAGTGGAAATCAACAATACACGGATATTACCCTATGTATAAATACAAAATAGGACTTAAATTTGAGTGAATTAGAGGTTCTATAATGGATGTATGTCCACGGTTTTCTATTAATTTTAGCTCTGGTCAGTGCTTACATATGGAGAAACAGTGATAAAATTGAGACTTATTGTCAAATATGTTTATGAACATATTATGTTTGGCCAGAAGTCCCAATCGCGTTCTATAATACGAATGAAGCAAAGAAAGAACACCTCCAATAAATTCACGCACTCTTTACGTTACAACGCAGCTAAACTTGCCAAATTGTTAAAATTATGTCGCTTGCTTAACGTTTGAGAGTTCTGCATAATGTTCTTGGAACACATGTGAAGTTTGCCATCCTACACTTGTGCAGCCTGGTGGACTCTGACCTTACTCTTCTCATAGTCAGAAGAAGCCCGTAACCAGCAGCCCGACACTATAATAATATATACAAGGCTGATAATGAAAATAAATAGAGTTTAACTCATTTCATTTAACTCTAGAACACATCACTCTATACTAATAGGTTACAACGTATGTTAAGCTTTTCAGTTCGCGAAATAATTCTGAAATACAACGACAAATTATTAGAATAAAATCGTGATTGTAACAACGCTGTATGTTTACCGATCATGATTTTGACCATCAAACGCAACGGAAATGTAGATTTGCATTTAATGCTATATTGGCTCTCATTTAGTGTTGATTTTACTGAAGGTAATGTGTTAATTAATTTGACTGACAAATAATGCTCGCTTAAAGCTGAAATGTGGCAAGAATATTCCTTGGGGACCACAGAGTACTTTTGTATAACATTGGAGACCGTAGGGGTGCACTAAGTGGGATTCCTACGGATTCGGTAGAAAACAGTTAAATTAAAAAAAGCTACATATGCTGCTATACTCTAGTCTGTAATAAAAATAGTTAAATTTTGAAACAAATCTTTGCTCTCAACAAATCGCAAAAATTTACATGCAAAGCGCTCATCGTGAAAACACAGCAAATAGCTAATAAAAAATGCAAAATCAACTGGTTAAAGAAGTTAAACTAGAATAAGGGCCGGCGTTCATATACCGAAGCACAGCGGAGAGCATTTTCACTGCGGAACCATTACCATTCGGCTGATGTAATCATTGTAAGAGAACATTACTTAAAACAAGATGAGCCCGCGGTTACACCCGCGTTATTTAAAGTTACTGTTCCGCTCTCGTGGCTCATAGCGTGATGTTTTAGTCTATAGTCTTTTTCGATAAATGGGCTATCTACTACTGAAATATTGTTCAAATTAGACTAGTAGTTCTTGAAATTAACGCTTTTAAGCAAACAAACAAACAAACTCTTCAGCTTTATATATTAGTATTAAATGAGAACAATGTCCATAATAGTTTGACAGTATAGAGGTGGATACAGACATTGCGAGGCATGCGCTGTGCGCCGTTCGTAGCGCATGCCTCGCAAAGTCTGTATACGGCTTAAAACGCGCTGTGCTGCGCGTCGCTATATGCGCGCCGGCCCTAAGGTATATATTATGTACAGTATATAATACATAATGTATTCAGTGTATAATATTGACGTAAACATTCGTTCACTGGTTCACAAACCTCTACAGGTAACACATAATCTACTTTATAAGATAGTTTTCTTCATGCCTCTGAGAGCTATACATCAAACTAATTTATATACGGATAATTCGCATTCCAATCAAGCTGAGCTGTATTTCGCTTTGAAGTCACAGAATATTGTGCTCCTCGCGTATCAGACGATGTTCGCAAAGGTCGTGTTGCCATACGTTGAGTATAATCTCGCTGTTTTGCTCTCCCGCATATTAAGGAGAAGGTATTTTATTATTATTATTATTATTCGTTTATTTTCAGATAGACATCCATTTAGTGTTAGTATTGACTTAGAACTACGTTAGTAAAACACATTATCTACACTATTTTGTACACTATTTAACATTAAAAAGTGGGGCTCTGGAACCCATATGGATGGTATTCCAGCGTTGCACCACAGGGCAGTCTACCCTGTCTAATATGGTGTTTAGGAGGGCGCTGGAGCTGCCCCGCACCCGACGCATCAATGACGCTACACGTTTTCTAATGATAGCGTGAAAACTATCCACATAGGTATTCGCGAACATACCAGATGCGCTACAGAAGCGGGGCAACCCCAACAGCATCCTTAGACCATTATTGTATTGGACACGCAGGACATCAAGCGATTTGCGAGTACAATTTTATTAACCCAGAGGCTGCACGTATAAAATGTTTGGCAATACGCCTTAAATAACGCTACCTTTACTTCGCTCGTACATTTTGTAAACCTACGTGCCAGCATGTTACATCGCATTGCCAATGCCCTACGCTCTCTCTCTATGTCTAAATCATCTGTCAGGTCCTCAGCAAGCCAGTGCCCCAGGTATTTAAATTTGGTGACTCTACTTAAAGCTGTATCTCCAAGGGTAAGCGTCGGTACTGACTTCGGGTATTTGTTACCCGCCTTAAATATACGGTTTTACGTTAGACTAGGGGTAAAAGACTTGGATTCGAATCCAAGGTCGTTCAAACGCGTAAGCTTAATGTGTTATCGTGTGAATGAACTCTTAATTGTCTAAGGAACCGAATATTCATTGTTGAACAAATACTGCCTCTAAATGTGTTAGAATGGGTAATTATCAAAGCTTTCAACAAAATTAAAATGTAGATGTTCCCTTTAATTGTAAAGCTTAGGATACTTGTTTTGGAGGACATGAAGGGAGAAGTTCTTAGACCTGGAACAGCTATATAGAAGACTGGATTCTACCTGCCACTCTGACCGCGTGAGAGTCATATAACGCAGTTAAAAGAAATCTATATCACACTGTCACTGCCTGTCTCCGAATTTAAATATCATTCCGTAACATCTATCCGTTGCACCGTTAAATAAGGTCCAACAAACGAACACACTTTCGTATTAATAAAATGACTAGACTTTTTGTCCTCTTTAGGGTTGAAATATTAAAAAATCCTTCGTCACTAGACCTATACATTAGAACCCACAGTGGGTTCCTCATACAACGGAGGCGTTTACTAACACAGTGACTGTAAGTACTAAAACAGTGACTGTCCAATGACGAGGGTATTCTCGAGCCATACCCGCGTACAAGTCTGCAGACATGCCCGCCGAACCATGTTTCTATGGACCCGTGCAAGTTACATACTATACAATATTGTAAACAAATAAGTAGTATTGACAAATCTGTATTTACATAAACAGAATACATAAGTTTTCTTTCTTTCCTTCTTTCACTGGGAGACTAGTCTGCCGACTTACCCATAGATATGTCCGTCTAGTGAATAAACTCGCTTCATCACTAGACCAACGGACTAGTCAAACCTAAACCTGATAACAAATAGATCCTCTTATCCTACCCACACGATCCAATTCAAAATAGTCAACAAATACAGTTATACATGACCCATATTAATGAAACCCTAACCGGAAGTGGCATAACATTAGCATCTAAATTTAATCTCATATTTCGGTGTTGGCAACTTCAATAATTACAATTGCAAACGCTATTCAAACTGTGCCCCGGTATCGTGAGTGGAAATCAACAATACACGGATATTACCCTATGTATAAATACAAAATAGGACTTAAATTTGAGTGAATTAGAGGTTCTATAATGGATGTATGTCCACGGTTTTCTATTAATTTTAGCTCTGGTCAGTGCTTACATATGGAGAAACAGTGATAAAATTGAGACTTATTGTCAAATATGTTTATGAACATATTATGTTTGGCCAGAAGTCCCAATCGCGTTCTATAATACGAATGAAGCAAAGAAAGAACACCTCCAATAAATTCACGCACTCTTTACGTTACAACGCAGCTAAACTTGCCAAATTGTTAAAATTATGTCGCTTGCTTAACGTTTGAGAGTTCTGCATAATGTTCTTGGAACACATGTGAAGTTTGCCATCCTACACTTGTGCAGCCTGGTGGACTCTGACCTTACTCTTCTCATAGTCAGAAGAAGCCCGTAACCAGCAGCCCGACACTATAATAATATATACAAGGCTGATAATGAAAATAAATAGAGTTTAACTCATTTCATTTAACTCTAGAACACATCACTCTATACTAATAGGTTACAACGTATGTTAAGCTTTTCAGTTCGCGAAATAATTCTGAAATACAACGACAAATTATTAGAATAAAATCGTGATTGTAACAACGCTGTATGTTTACCGATCATGATTTTGACCATCAAACGCAACGGAAATGTAGATTTGCATTTAATGCTATATTGGCTCTCATTTAGTGTTGATTTTACTGAAGGTAATGTGTTAATTAATTTGACTGACAAATAATGCTCGCTTAAAGCTGAAATGTGGCAAGAATATTCCTTGGGGACCACAGAGTACTTTTGTATAACATTGGAGACCGTAGGGGTGCACTAAATGGGATTCCTACGGATTCGGTAGAAAACAGTTAAATTAAAAAAAGCTACATATGCTGCTATACTCTAGTCTGTAATAAAAATAGTTAAATTTTGAAACAAATCTTTGCTCTCAACAAATCGCAAAAATTTACATGCAAAGCGCTCATCGTGAAAACACAGCAAATAGCTAATAAAAAATGCAAAATCAACTGGTTAAAGAAGTTAAACTAGAATAAGGGCCGGCGTTCATATACCGAAGCACAGCGGAGAGCATTTTCACTGCGGAACCATTACCATTCGGCTGATGTAATCATTGTAAGAGAACATTACTTAAAACAAGATGAGCCCGCGGTTACACCCGCGTTATTTAAAGTTACTGTTCCGCTCTCGTGGCTCATAGCGTGATGTTTTGGTCTATAGTCTTTTTCGATAAATGGGCTATCTACTACTGAAATATTGTTCAAATTAGACTAGTAGTTCTTGAAATTAACGCTTTTAAGCAAACAAACAAACAAACTCTTCAGCTTTATATATTAGTATTAAATGAGAACAATGTCCATAATAGTTTGACAGTATAGAGGTGGATACAGACATTGCGAGGCATGTGCTGTGCGCCGTTCGTAGCGCATGCCTCGCAAAGTCTGTATACGGCTTAAAACGCGCTGTGCTGCGCGTCGCTATATGCGCGCCGGCCCTAAGGTATATATTATGTACAGTATATAATACATAATGTATTCAGTGTATAATATTGACGTAAACATTCGTTCACTGGTTCACAAACCTCTACAGGTAACACATAATCTACTTTATAAGATAGTTTTCTTCATGCCTCTGAGAGCTATACATCAAACTAATTTATATACGGATAATTCGCATTCCAATCAAGCTGAGCTGTATTTCGCTTTGAAGTCACAGAATATTGTGCTCCTCGCGTATCAGACGATGTTCGCAAAGGTCGTGTTGCCATACGTTGAGTATAATCTCGCTGTTTTGCTCTCCCGCATATTAAGGAGAAGGTATTTTATTATTATTATTATTATTCGTTTATTTTCAGATAGACATCCATTTAGTGTTAGTATTGACTTAGAACTACGTTAGTAAAACACATTATCTACACTATTTTGTACACTATTTAACATTAAAAAGTGGGGCTCTGGAACCCATATGGATGGTATTCCAGCGTTGCACCACAGGGCAGTCTACCCTGTCTAATATGGTGTTTAGGAGGGCGCTGGAGCTGCCCCGCACCCGACGCATCAATGACGCTACACGTTTTCTAATGATAGCGTGAAAACTATCCACATAGGTATTCGCGAACATACCAGATGCGCTACAGAAGCGGGGCAACCCCAACAGCATCCTTAGACCATTATTGTATTGGACACGCAGGACATCAAGCGATTTGCGAGTACAATTTTATTAACCCAGAGGCTGCACGTATAAAATGTTTGGCAATACGCCTTAAATAACGCTACCTTTACTTCGCTCGTACATTTTGTAAACCTACGTGCCAGCATGTTACATCGCATTGCCAATGCCCTACGCTCTCTCTCTATGTCTAAATCATCTGTCAGGTCCTCAGCAAGCCAGTGCCCCAGGTATTTAAATTTGGTGACTCTACTTAAAGCTGTATCTCCAAGGGTAAGCGTCGGTACTGACTTCGGGTATTTGTTACCCGCCTTAAATATAAGTAGTTCGCTTTTTGTTGAATTGTACCTGAGGCCATGCGCCGCTGCGTACCTCTCACATATTTTCAGCAGTTTTTGAAATGAACATATCGATGGGCACAGCAGAACCATATCGTCAGCGTAACTAATGTTATTTACAATTTTCCCATCTATAGAGCATCCAATGCCGGTTCCACTGAGCTCACCGATCAGTTTGTTCATGTAAATGTTGAAGAGTCGCGGTGAATTTTAAATGTCAGCTAACTAAAACTGCAAAGTAGTGGCAAACGCTGTGTTAAGTTTACAATTTTTCTGGTCAATATTTTTTTTTTAAACAGCAATAGCAATCTTAGGATATTCTATAAAGATTTTGCACATTATTTTTAATGTAATTTAGTTCTAGAATATGTCCTCAAAAGAGTGCAAACACTAGATGTTGGACTGAAACTGAATGGAAGGCATAGGGTGATAGGGTACGCTGATGACCTTGCCTTACTGGGAGAAACCAAGAACGAAGTTCGGCGATCCGCAGAGGTTTTTGAAACGGAAGCTGGAAAAGTAGGACTCAAAATAAACTATGCCAAAACAGAATATCTCCTTATGAAACGGTACAAAAACACGCGCGTCCAACGCAACAACCTACGCGTAGGAGATACCGTGTACAAAGGCATAGCTAAATTTAAATATCTAGGGTGTACTTTGACAGACACGAACACAAGAGAAGAGGAAGTAGATATTCGCATCCAAAACGCGCTTCGATGCAGTGCCGCGCTACATAAAGTGCTAGCGTCCAAGCTCCTCAGCAGAAGCACCAAGATTCGAATCTACAAAACCGTCATTCGACCAATACTAATGTACGGATGTGAAGCTTGGACGCTAACACTAAAAGAGGAAAGAAAACTTCTGGTAGCGGAGAGGAGGATCTTTCGAAAGATCCTAGGACCTGTGCAAAGACCTGATGGGAGTTGGAGAATTAGAAGGAACGCCGAAATTGAAGAACTGGTGGCTGAACCCAATGTGATTGGAGAAGCGAAAGCGCAAAGACTTCGATGGCTAGGCCACCTAGAAAGAATGGGAGAGGATCGCAGCGTAAAGAGAGCATATCTCGGCCGACCAACTGGACGTCGCCCGGTTGGTCAACCGAGATATCGCTGGAGTGATGTAGTTAAGGAGGACCTTCGGCAGCTTCAAGCCATTAACTGGCAAGAAACTGCGAAGGATCGGGTGAAGTGGCGAGCTCTCATATCGGAGGCCAAGACACACTTTGGGTCGCTGAGCCATCGGAGTAAGTAAGTAAGTAAGTAGTATTTTTAATGTGCATAATCTTTATTGGCAGCGCTAGCCGAGGGGAGAGACCGACAGACTGCTACGCAAAGGGTCTCAGGTTCAAATCCTCGGCTCGCACCAGTGACTTTTCGAAGTTATGTACCTATTAAATTTTTAATTATCGCTTGCTTATCGGTGAAGCAAAACATGATGAATAACTCTCATACAGGCAGGTTTCCTCAGGACATTTTGTTTAATCGCTTAGCAAGCGATAAATTTATGTAATAACTGTCCACAAAAGGTATAAATTTGATTAAATAATGATGGTCCTGTTTACTAAGTTTGTGAACTTGCTCTGTTCAGCGACATTTTACGTGGCTTGGCACATGAAATATTTACAATCGATGCAGCGCATTGATAAGCGTTTGGTTTTGTTGTGAACGATTCTGTCACTGGCCTTTTTCTGATAATAATATAATTTTAACCTTTTAGTTTTAATAACATGGGTAATTTCAGGTATGCTACCTGAGTTATGCTAGTTGATTTCGAATGTATATTTTAAAAAGACAATCACTTTTCATTACTTCCACCTAACTTCATGATGATTAATGCTTATTAAGCAGTAATAGTAGTCATAATAGTTCAATAGCAAGACCACTTTGTTCGCTTTGAAGTCACCGAATATTGTGCGCCTCGCATATCAGACAATTCAAATTCAAATCATTTATTCACTGTAAATAGGGTTACATAAGATGTTGCATTCAAATAATTATACAATACTAAGAACAAGCCCATTTAGCCATAGTTCATAGCATGCAAATATATATTTTTCTTTTCTAGTTATAATGTGGTCAAACTAGTAAATGAGATCCGTTAAAGCAATAGGGTTATAATATTGCATCTATACCAGTACTATTTCCAATCCAGAAACTCTTTAACGGAATAAAACATTTGTTGTCGTAGCCAATTTCTCAAATCCCTTGTGAATTTTGATAAATTTTGCTCTTTTATGTACATTGGAATTTTGTTATATATTTTTACACACATAGCATAACAATTATTTTTAAAGCGTGAACTTTTTGGTATCATTTTAAGAACCAATTTGTCTGGATTACGTATATTACTACTTCTCTTGGTTACATTTTTGGCAAGACTAAATAAATTCTGATTTTGTTTGACGAATTTTCCGACTGCCAAAATATATAAACAAGGCAAAGGCAGTATACTTAGGTTGTCAAAATAAGGACGACAGGAAACGTCCGGCGCAATGTCACAGATAGCCCTTATACACCTCTTTTGGGCAATAAAGACGTTATTTATATCTGTGCCGTTTCCCCATATCAACAAGCCATACCGTAGCACAGATTCAATATATGCAAAATAGGCCATACATGCTGCATGTTTACTTGCAACCTTTGCAAGTTTGTACAGCGAACCAACTAGAATCACGGCAACATCTTTCTCCTGTCTTGATAACATATTTAGTAATTGTATTGTTTCAGATAGAGTAGTTACTTCTGAATTAACTTCGGATCACTGTGGTCAATTAGCTAGGTCTCGACATTACAATGATAGCATCGTACAGAGAGTGTTGGTTAGGCCATTACCTAGGCATAAGTTTCTCAGCGGCGCTAACTCCCGTATCGCTACGTGGTGTGGCCCGCAATGCAAGCAAAGTGGTATTCAGCTCCTGGACCCAGGTACCTTTCTCCCTGCGAGCCATGAGAGCTGCTTTCAACACACGATGAAATCTCTCTACGGCGCCGTTCCCTTGCGGGTGATAGGCCGTAGTTCTTAATTTATTTATACCTAAATATTGCATTAGCTCGGTAAATAGACTACTCTCAAACTGCCTGCCCTGGTCAGTAGTGATCCTAACAGGACAGCCATAACGCGTTATCCAATTTTCATACATTGATCGGGCTATCGTAGTAGCATTAATATCTTTCAATGCGTATACTTCCGGCCAACCCGTGGTGCGATCTATTACCGTCAAACAATACCTGTAACCCTCAGGTGATATAGGTAATGGACCAACTAAATCCACGTGTATGTGTTCGAACCGATCGCTAGCCTGAAACTGTCCAAGTCCAGAAACCGTATGTCTGATAACCTTCGACTTCTGACATGGAATACAGGTTTTGGTCCAATTTCGAACATCGACATTCATATTAGGCCAAAAATACTTAGATGCAACTAATTTCCTAGTTGTTCGATTCCCAGGATGAGACATATCATGAACCACGTGGAATGCCTTTTCCCTAAAGTCTACAGGTAGGTACGGCCTGGCGACGTTAGTTGACACCTCACATGTAATTTCATCCTGACCGTCCGGCAAAACAATTCCTTTAAATTGCAACCGCTCGCTAGGTTCCGATAACAACCTACGCAATTCTTTGTCCGTACGTTGCGCTAATGCTAATTCTGCGAAGTCGAGCGCAGTCGGACATGCAATCGTCGAAACGCGCGATAACGCGTCTGCAACAACATTGTCAAAACCGCTAATATGCCGTATGTCCGTAGAAAACTCACTGATAAAGAGAAGCTGCCTAACTCGTCTATGCGTCTCTTTATCGCTGGGTTTTTTCGAAAACGCGTATACAAGCGGTTTATGGTCAGTGTAAATAATAAACGGTCTACCTTCTACCATATACCTAAAATGTTGCACTGATAAATATATCCCTAAAAGTTCCCTATCATAGGTACTATATTTTAGTTGAGCATCACTAAGGTTCTTAGAAAAATAACCTAATGGACGCCAGTGTGTGCCGACCTTTATCTGTAATGCGCTACCAACGCAGTTATTGGACGCGTCACACATAATTGCAAGCTCCGCATTTGCTATTGGGTAACACAACACAATTGCATTCTGTAGGCTACTTTTACATTTTGCGAACGCTGCATCCGCTTCGTCCGTCCACTGAACGAGCGATTTGTCTTTCTTTTTCGCGTTTTGCAAATATCTGTTTAATACTGATTGATATTCCGCGGCCCTAGGCAAACTAGACCTATAAAAATTCACCATTCCCAAGAAACGCCTCAACTCGTCAATAGTTTTGGGTTTCGGGAATTCTGAAATTGCCTGTACTTTATTTGGCAGCGGGCTAATCCCTTCTGGCGTAATTTCATAGCCAAGAAGTTCTAATTTTGTTTGGCCAAAGCAACATTTCGATAAATTGATAGTAATACCAAACTTATCCAACCGTTCGAAAATCGCTTTTAAGTGACGCTTATGAATTTCTGCTGTTTTGCTAGCCACCAAAACGTCATCGATATAACAAAAATAAAAATTAGAATCTAAATCATCGCCTTCCTGCCTAAATTCTTCTTCTAATCCCTGAAAAACAGAATTATTCATATACCGCTGAAATGTCTGAGCCGCATTTCTTAACCCAAAGGTCATACGCATAAACTCGTATAGTCCGAATGGTGTAGTAATCGCGGTTTTCTCGACATCTTCCGGCGCTACTAATAAATTATGATATGCTCTGTTTATGTCTAAACGAGAGAAAATTGTCTTATTACCTAGGATGTATGTAAAATCATTAATTCGCGGTATGGGGTACCTATCCGGCTTAGTTATTGCATTCAAGGCCCTATAATCGCCGCACGGACGTAACTGCCCATCCTTTTTAGGTACGACGTGTAGGGGACTTGCCCAAGGACTCTTCGACGGCCTGCAAATACCTAACTCCTGCATACGCCGAAACTCTTCCTTGACTTTAACGTACCTCTCGGGTGCTAATGGCCTAGCACGCGCGAATACCGGAGGACCGGTGGTTTCAATATGATGAAACACAGAATAAGGAGGGTTTTCCTTAAAACAAACAGGTTTAGTTATCTCCGGAAATTGTAAAAGTAAATCAGAGTATATACTATTGTTATCAATTGTAGTTAACGATGATCCCTTCCACTTTACAATCGATCCTATAACACTTAAACTAGTTATTTGGTGTAAGAGACGTCCTCCACTTATGTCTACAAGTAATTTATTTTGCATTAAAAAATCTGCGCCCAATATCGGCTGACTTACTTCTGCTACTATAAAATCCCAAATGTAGGGACGTCTCAAGCCCAAATTTAATGTTAATGTTCTAACACCATAAGTTTTTATTAGAGTTCCGTTTGCCGCGTATAAGTTAAAATTAGATTTATCACTGTACTTGTTTAAACGATTTCTATTCACTGGTATGACGGACACATTCGCCCCGGTATCAATTAAAAATCTCATACCTGTAGTCCTATCACATACTATGAGACGGTTGTGCGTTGTACAGCGTCCCGCCACCGGCTGCACGACTTCTAGTTTCCCGACGGCTTCGGTTTGGCCCCGTTCCAGTTACAGGGTTTCACACACTTTGCTGCTTTCTCCCTGTAACGAAAGTGGTAAAAACATAACCAATTAGCATTTTTCCTCTTAGCCGCCGGATTACCGCTCCGCGATGCCGATCTGGATCTCTGGCCAGTCCAGTGATCTGCCCTGGGTCTGCCACGCTCCAATTCATCGAGTCGCAAGCTAATCTTCGCCAATTCCCCCAAGATCAGGTTGGTGTCCGTTGTTCCGCCAGGCGTAGGCTCCTTCAGCGTCTCCGATCCCCTGACCTCAGATATCTGGTTGGGACTTCCTGCCGTGCTTTCCAGCACTTTGTCCGCTACCGCCGCGAGGACATCCAGACTCTCCGACTCCGTAACCGTCAATATTGCTCTCACGGCTGTCGGCAGGTGTGATTGCCACATCAGCCTGAGCGTCTCATCTGGTACCTTTTCTCGTGCCAACTCTCGCATACGACGCAGCAGTTGTGATGGCCGCTGATCACCCAGCTCCATTTCTCCAATGAGTTTTTGTAGTTTCCTGGTCTCGGACTCCTCAAACACCTGAAGTAATCTCTCCTTCAAGGTCTGGTATTTCCGCGTTTCCGGTGGGGCAAGCAAGAGGTCACTCACTTGCTGTATGGCGCTTTTGCTCAATTTCGTCACCACGAGATTTTGTTTCGCAGCATCGCTCAGTTTCTGATTTTCCACGGCAGCCTCGAATTGGACGAACCAGAGTCGCGTTTGGTCCGCCCAAAATTCGGGAATCCGCGAGGCCACGGTAATGCTGGCTAAGGCCTTTTCTCCGCTGTCGCCGCTCACCTCGCATTTTGCTTCCTGCGCACGTGGAACCGAACTTTGAGGATTCATTGTTCAAAATTCTAACACGCTATGCCAACGTAAGGGGTCACCAGTTGTAACCGTCGCCTCAGATATCTATCGTCGGGGTCACCAGTTGTAATGTCCCAGCCCAATTGTGGTCAATTGAAATGCTGTATCTTACTATTATGTTCGAGGTAGATGCGAGGGAGCGGAATATGAACAACGTTACTTCGAAAAAAAGGTTTATTTGCGATTAAATAAATATTTCGATCGCGGGCGCAGCCGCGCGTAGGCACACACACCGATACATTATGTCTACTCGACAATAACACACATGTGTCCCTACAGAACTATTAATTATTTACGTAAACTCTACCTCTATCAATCTTATGAGAAACAATTATTTATAAATAGTTATTCATATAATGCTGCTTTGCTATCATAGATGTGCGTAGTGAGAGATGTGTATAAGACACAAACGGTGTAGCCACTTCCCATATCACTAGCCGATGTCGATGCTTCATGTCGTAGGTTCGACCCTGGATCGACCCCATTTATCTGACTTTGAATATGGGCAAAATTCCGCACGGAAATTATAACATAAACTTATTTAGTCAGAGAAACCTAACATCTATATTTACATTTAAATAATAATATTCAATTTACAATTGTTAAATGATCCAGATTATATTATAAGACAAAAAAAAAGTGAGACATGAGTATGCACAGATAGAAAAACTTTACTATAAGTGGGTACGTTTTCATTTTTAAATTATAATCTCCACGAAAACGTAATTTGCTTTAAATCACATACATCGTGTTTTTACTTCGTGTTCATCATAAGCAAACCAATAATGTGTAATTACTTTTTTACTGACGGTAGGTACCAAAAATTCCGTTTAGGTACCTACCGTTATATAATCTAATAATTTACCTACCCACATTTAAGTATTGTATTTTTATTATTTAATTTTTGTTTGTAGTGTTTTAAGATATGATGTGTAGTACTTACTACGTCTGTTTAATTATGTTATTTCTGGAAGGTATCTAGCGTCTAAGACACAGGCTCGACCTAGTTTAGACGTCAGAGTTCACTGAATAGTATAAAAAGCAGTAAATGTACTATATGGTTAAGAAAACATTGTATTATTATATGTTTTTTGGTACCAATAAAGTTATTATTCTTATTACTGTTATGATATTATAATGATGGAAAATAAGTGTGCAAGTCGAATTATAAAACTTTTAACACCAAAACTCACAAACTAGCATGCTGCTAATGACAGAATACCTAATTCTAGATAAATAGTTAATGGATATATCGTGTCAAAAGTAACATTAAACATTGCCGGTGTTAATGTACAATCCATAATGAAACATTTTGTTTTTACACGTTAAAGGTGGAAAAATGCTTTTAAATGGCCGGAAATGTATCGGATACAGTGAAAAATAATATGAGGTTTTATTCCGGAGCAAAGTTTATGATATTCTGTTTTATTTTATTTTGCTGGAAGTGTACGCTTATTATATTTTCCAGAACTGAAAGAGAATTTGCATGACTAATAACGGCTTGCATTGTATGACTGGTCATAAACAAAGGAAGAAAAAGTTGTTAGGTTTGCTGGACTGAATTCCAGGATTAAAATGATTCTACTTTATAGTTAGCCATCAACGCATATCCCAAATGATTCACATTTTTTTCACATATTGACACAACACCATCTAGCCCCTAACTACTCAGAACTAGCTTTTGAGTAGTTAGGTTACTTGTTTGCTACGGTTACTAGATAATGAATAAACATAAATATATACCTTATTTTTTGTATATACATAACACTGCACAACAGCATTTTTGTTTCATGGAATGTTTTTTATGGATCTAGCTGCATTTTCTACCCTGATTCCAAATCTGTACTCAGGTTTTTGCTAGCAGCTCTACTTTTTGAGATACGAAAGGTAGCTATTTTTTAAGGAAAATCATGGATTCCCGTCATATTAGTATTAATTTTACCATCTTATTAGAGCAAAACTTTCTTTTATGTGACTTTCTTGAATGAGTTGGAGTTTTACTACTATTCTGGATAATCCAACAGTAGTCAGCCATCATACTTTCACTCTAATAGTCCTGCTAGCGCTCCTCCATAGTGCGAATATCCTCTTCTCTCTTCTCCTCGCTTAAATGTTCAAGATTTTCAGGAAATCAATCTAGGTCGCTGTGAAAGAAATGCATCTTAATGCTTATGTTGCATCCAAGCTGCTGAAAGTGTAATCTAGCTTGACGTGGCCAGAAAGTCGACAGATTTCTTATTTCTCAAAAAGTTTTTTTACCGGCATTTTTTTCAGGGGTTGTCAAACTTTCAGTAAAATCTACATCGTTTATTAACTTTCTGATTTAAATCCATCGAAAATTCCAGTTTTTAACTTATTAGCACTTAATTTTAGGAACGATCATTGCAGCTTGTGTCACTTCCCGCCATTCGTTGAACAATTTCGTGCGGACGTACCCAAGATGTACTTGGTTGGAGTTCTAATGTATCAGTTGAACTCAGGACAGGTCTAATTTACTGACAGCACAGTAAGATAAACCCATTTGGACCGATTTTGGTGGTTAATCCCGGTTATGTTTACAACGCAGAAATAACAGTCGTCGTTGTGGTTCGCCGGTTCACGCTAAATCATAGGACTAATGAGGTTCAAGGGATCTCTTGTTATCTTTCCATTACCGTAAAGACCACACACGTTTTACACACTGTATTCGCTGTCCATGGCTTGTTGTTTGTTTCCAATGGACGTTGAAAGTATTCCATGCAGGCATTTTTACGAAGTCTGACACATTTAAACTGATTTTTTTGAATGAATATTTGACACAAATGTAACAAAATCTATTTGGATTGTTTACACAGATCCTTCTTGACGAAACCATTGCATAAAGGAAACAAAAACTAGTGAGATGTTGATGATAGCGATATCAACACTCAACTGGGGAGTTCATTTTAAGGGGGTACCTGTATCTCCTTAACTAGAGCTGCTAGAAAAAATCTGAGAGTAGATTTAAAATAAGCGAGCCTAAATTAGTAAACAACAGGTAAAAAATCTCAGGAAACAAAAAATAGTTCAATTTTGTTGTGCAGTGTATTAATAACACAACACCCAAACCAAGACAAACAATCAAACCTGCGAACTTCGGCGTTGCAGTCGCTTACACTCCCGCTGCGCCACCGAGTCGTCAAAACATGATTGAGGGTCTTAGTAATACAATTACTTATATTAAATTGTGTTAAACAGGCAAACTGACAGACGGCTTTATATTACTGTCTAACTTTCCTGCTCGATATTTTTAACGCGCATGGAGGAACAAAAACCTTTTCTTACGCACTCTACATGCTCGGTAAAGTTGCTAATAAAGACGCCTTATTGGCGGCTTACCATGGGTATGTGTCCTCTACTTTGCGGTATGGCCTTATATTTTGGGGCAATGGTACTAATATTGAAAGAGTATTAATCGCTCAGAAAAAATGTATACGAGCTATTTGTAAGCAACAGATTTCTGCAAACCTTAATTCATAAACCTTAAGATACTCACTGTATCATCACTTTATATCTTCGAAATCTGTGTTTTCGTCAAAAATAATTTAAGTTTGTTTAAGCCCATAGAAAGTCAACGTCGTTCAAACAAGTTGCATTTGTTACCTGCGAAAACTACTTTTTTTCCATAAAAGCGTTTATGCTATGGCACCCAAAATATTTAATAAGCTATCAAAAGAAATCATTTTAAGTCAGTGTATCAATAAATTTAAATATAAATTACTAGCTTTCGCCCGCGGCTTCGCCCGCATGAACTTTAATAAAGAGTAGCCTTTGTACTTCACCAGGTTTCATCAAATTTCATCACAAACGGATCTGCACATTAGCCGTGTAGCATACATATAAACAAATAATACCTACTTAAAATTACTTTTGTTTTCATATTCGTCAAACTTTAGGTAAAGATTAGTATGAAGGTATATTATTAAAGTTATTGAATAGCTTATGTATCTACTGAATAGAATAGCAGCAAAAGTAGAAACTGAAAGCATTACCACAAAGTACATAATCAGACCGCCCCTCTGTAAGCGCTTTGAATGACGCTGCGCTTATATCAATTATATCGTGATAACTTTTAAACTATTCGTCCAAACTACTTACTGTAAAGACAAAGTTCATCTACATTAAATACTAAAGGCAATAAATCTATCAGTTTTGAAAACAATTTGATAAGTACACTACTCTAGAGTGAGCATTGTAAAAAAACATATTTTTTGTGTTACACTGTTTATTACAATAAAAATGATCTAGTTAGGTTATGTACCAAAAGCTAAAAAGTAATTCGGTAAGTCCTAGCTGCCAGATCGCACCAAACTTCTCATCAATCTGGGGTATTGATCAGACAAATATAAAATCGTTGGGCAAGTGAAATTTCTATCATAATGTTTATTCTGGATACGCTACGCCCAAAATTAAAATAAATGTTTTTTTTTAGTTTATTTTATTTTCAAGTTTTTAGTTTTTTTGTTAATACTTCTCAGCCTGTTTTCATCGTGAGGTCTATTCTACCAATCAAGCCCTTTCATTCGATACCCATATTGAGGTATTTGTGGAAAATAAGTTTTCCGCTATTTTGTGGCGGCGGCTATCTTGGATTTTTAATAGTAAGGTCAATTCTACCAATCAAGCCCTTTCATTTGATTCCCATATTGAGGTATTTGTGGAAAATATGTAATCAGCCATTTTGTGGCGGCAGCCATATTGGATTTTTCATAGTGAGCCTATTCTACCAATCAAGCCCTTTTATTCGATACCCATATTGAGGTATTTGTGGCAAATATGTAATCCGCCAATTTGGGGTGACAGCCATCTTGGATTTTTTAAAGTGAGCTCTATTCTACGAATCAAGCCCTTTTATTTGATACCCGTATTGAGATATTATGTGGAAAATAAGTAATCCGCCATTTTGTGACGGCAGCCATCTTGAATTTTTCATAGTGAGCCTATATGGTAAACAATTTCACCGTACATTATCTTCAAGTAACTTTTACGGTTTAGGCAACGCACGCGAAGACAGCTTTCAGAGTTCAGGATTTTTGCCGACTAACGGCCATTTTCAATATTCGAACTATAGATAGATCTGTAGATTTCAGAGTCGTGTTTGACATATTTTTTATGGAGCTTATGTCAAAAACTGTCAAAAACTAATCTAAAATCTACAGATCTATCTATATTTCGAATATTGAATTCCGTAGTTAGTTGATACTTTTCCTTATATTATGGCAACATTATACAAAATCTTTATAAATTGTAGCCTATCTGTTATTCTGATGTATAAACTATATTACTTTACTCTAAAGTTTCATCCAAATCCGTTCAGTAGTTTTTGCGTGAAAGAGTAACAAACATCCATTCATACATCCATCCATCTATACATACATATTCACAAACTTTCACATTTATAATATTAGTAGGATTAAATTTCAACAAAATCGGTTCAACCGTTTTAGCGTGTAAACGGAACATACATACATACATACATACATACACACTTTCGAATTTATAATATTAGAAGGGAAGTAGGGATAGTAGGGATATCATTAGAGACTTTCTTTATACACAACATTATCTGTTTTACCACCTTCAAACTCAAATATGTTTATTTCCATAAAAATGTTTAAATTTTTTGGACACGTCAGAAAGTCATACAAATAAAAAAAAAGTAACTTTAAATGCATATTAACATAGTTGAGCATTGAAAAAAAAAATGCCTGTTCAGAAAGTAGAGCCTCGAGAGAAGAATCAGGCAAGAAACTCCGGGCCACTCTTTTCTACGTCTTGATTCTATACAATTTAAAAACTTAGTAACTACATTGAATTTTTCATAAGTATATGAGCTGGTGTGTCTATAATGTTGTTGTCAATTAATAAGGCTTTTTTAATAATAATATAAAAGTACTTACTAGCATAATATAGACACAATAACTCACACTCACATGAAACTTAACACTAATCAAACATCAGTAGCCTGTGGGACCGAGCAAATTAATCCCAAGCATTTTTATCTTCAATATAATCTAGCACTGAATAGTACCCTTTTTGACAAAGTTTACGTTTTATAATCTTTTTGAATTTATTATAACTTAAATTTTGAATATTGCTTGGCACTTTATTGTAAAAGCGCACACATTGGCCTTGAAAAGATTTTTTTATTTTCTCTAGCCGGGTAGCCGGCACTATTAGCTTACTCTTATTTCTAGTATTCAAATTGTGGATATCACTTTTCTTTGAGTATGAGGCCTTGTTTTGGAATAAATATATTAGGTTGGAATAAATGTACTGGCTTGCAACTGTTAAAATGTTTATTTCCTTGAATTTATTCCTTAACGAAGCCCCATAATCCAAATTATAAATTGCTCGAATAGCTCTTTTCTGCAGAACAAAGATGGTCTGAATGTCGGCAGCATTTCCCCACAGGAGAATACCGTATGACATTATACTATGAAAATAGCTATGATATACAAGCCTGGCAGTGTCAATGTCAGTTAACTGGCGAATTTTTCTGACTGCGTATGCTGCAGAGCTGAGTCTATTCGACAATTTACTAATATGTGGTCCCCATTGCAGCTTAGAATCTAGTGTAATGCCTAAAAATTTGGTGTTATCCACAAGATCCAACACATCATCCTTAACCTTTACTGAGGTGTTCACTTGTTTGACGTTAGGCATCAAAAATCGAATACATTTAGTTTTTAGTCTATTTAAAAGCAGGTTGTTAACCTCAAACCAGCGAACCACCTTTGAGATAGCAATGTTTACATCGTCCATATCAATTTGCTGTCGTTTTAATTTAAATAAAAGTGAGGTATCATCAGCAAACAGTACTATCCCGTGCTTGTCATTGACGAGGTGTGGTAAGTCATTAATATAAACTAAAAATAAAAAAGGACCGAGGATTGAACCCTGTGGGACGCCCATTTTGACTACAGACCCATGCGAACGCGTCCCGTTGACATCAACTCTCTGAATCCTATTACTCAAATATGAAGTAAGAAGATGCAGAGCAGAACTACTTAAACCATAGTGATGTAATTTCCTGATCAATGTATCATGTTCTACACAATCAAAGGCATTGGACAAATCACAGAAGACACCTAAAGCATCATGTGAATCCTCCCAGGCATCAAAGATATGTTTTACAAGCTCAACACCGGCATCGGTCGTGGAGCGCCCCTTTGTAAAACCAAATTGTTTAGAGTGTAGAAGCTCGTTGTTATTAAAATAACTTTGCAGTTGGTCTAGTATCAATTTCTCGAAAATTTTGCTAAATGTGGGCAGCACAGAAATTGGCCTATAGTTGGTGGGGTCTGATGTGCTACCTGATTTGTACAAAGGTATTACCTTGCTATCTTTCATAAGATCAGGAAATACACCACAGTCAATACACTTATTAAATATTAAAGCTAATCTGTTAGCAGCTAAAGCAATAATGGACTTGGTAATAGTAACGGAATTTCCCCACAAGTCTGTAGTCTTCTTTAAATTTATAGTATTAAAAGCTTTTATAACATCATTTGAATTTATATACTGAAATGAGAAATTACTATAAGTTGTACTCATGTTTTCTTTTAAAAGAGATTCCGCTGCATTGGTTGATGAGTCCAAAGATCTAGTAGTAATAACGGGGATATCAGTAAAGAAACTTTCAAACGCCGATGCAGCTTTTGAGTCTGATGTAATAGTGTCGTTATCAATGTTCAAACTAAATTTTGAACCTTTACTTTTAACTTTCCCAGTCTCGCTGTTTATTATATTCCATGTCATTTTCATTTTATCGTCACTACTCCTAATCCTTGAACTCAGGTAAAGAGACTTAGCTTTCTTGCAAAGTTTCCGAAATATCCTAGCATAGTTTCTAACATAATCCTGAAATTGTTCACTTAAATTAAAGTTTCTCTCGTCATATAGCTCATACAATCTCTTTCTACTTTTGTGAAGCCCAGTTGTTGCCCATTCACAGAAGGTTGCATTACCTCCAACTGTAATCGTTCTAGGTGTGAAAACCGAATTAAAGTCTGTACAAAACGCTTTGAAAAAGCTATTATATAACAAATTAGGGTCACCTTCATCATCTAACAGTGACCAGCTAGTCATTAGATTACTTTGAAACCTAGCAAAACGAGTTGCAGTTTTAGGTATTACAACTATATTTTGCCTAGAAACATTCTTACTGTTATCATTAAAGGAGATCTGCTGTCCACAATGGTCTGTGTCTAACTGTCTAATAATTTGCTTGTCTCTTACTATGATATCTGTAAATATATTATCTAGGCAAGTAGATGTAAAGGATGTAACTCTTGTGGGCTCTAAGAATAAGTTCTGCAGATTATATGATAGAAACAGCGCTTTCAATTTTGTACTAAGACTACTATCCTCCAATAAATTTACATTAAAGTCACCACACACAACAACATTTTTATTTATTTTTGCAACTTTGTTTAATATCTCATCCATAATACGCTCGAAGCTATCATACAATGCTGAAGGAGGCCTGTATACACTTATTACAATAAATCTCCTCAGTTCCACACAGTAAATTCATAACATGTAAATTATTTTTACCGCTTACTCGTGAACATGCCACATATAACTGACCATGTGAAAAACAACATGTTCGGGGGTCGATTGCAGCAGTTTCAAGTCTGTCCCTGCGATTTATTTAGAAAATACACACAGGGCTACGAATATTCAGCCCTGCCGAAAGCAAGATAGCCCCGTTGAGTTACTCAAGAGTTATCTGAATTCAGGCCTCAGTCTCCCACCCACGGATTCCCACGTACGTGAGGTGTGGAAATTTGGGAATAATGAGACACCTGTATAAGTACAGAACACGAATGAACGAAAGAAATCAAAGAAACACATCCACATTCATTATTCAAAAGAAACGACTAAGACACCAATCCGACGAAAACGAAAGAAAATTAACCGAGAACCTCATCAATCCACGGCGAATCTTAACACCGCCATTCAGAAAATGCCATCTATGTTTACATATACAAACCGACCGAGATAGAAAATAATATGGACTAATCGACAATTTATTGAAAAAAGGATCTACAGTCATTGTTTTTATCATTTAAAATAAATTGAAATGATTATATAACTTTTATATAAAATATAATACCTGACACACAATTATTGTCTTTTTTGCAAGAAACATTTATTTTGCTAGAAAATTATTTGAAAATAGTGACATCTATCGGTCGGAAGGATAACTATAAATATCCTCGGTTCCAGTATTTATTTATCGAAAATACGTAAAAATATACTGACGAAATTAAGAATCACCTCCTTTATTAAAGTCGGGTAAATAGCCGTAAAACACTTCGAAGGTACCTTTTTAGACTAACTATACTTTTACTAACAAACTTATAATGATCATAGATGGCATCACATATACCTATATCCAGTTTTGGATGATCCCTGTTTTCTTTGGGACTACGTACAAATGGGAGGTCAAGCTGTACACCGAAAACCACTCAACCGATTGTGATGTAACATATACTATTTTATAGGTTTGAGTATCCTTTGTACATGAGTGTAAGTTTTATTGAAATCAATTTCGCCATTTAAGAGATCTTTAGCAACATAGGGAAAGACGTCGGACAGACAGACAGACATAAATTCTAAAAATGATCAAGTATTGCTTTTTAGCATTTTCCTAGATTATTTAGCTAATTGGTCGATACAGTAAGCATAGTACGTCTAACGACAATGGGTTAAGGCTTATTACTTTTGCAGCGTCGAAATCTCTCGTAATCAAGTCCACCATGTATCCTCACAAAGAAATCTATAAGGGAACATGGAAATCCCCTGACGGTAAAACTATAAACCAGATTGACCATGTCCTCATCGACGATAGACACAAGAGCACTATCCAAGATGTCAGAGTATACAGGGGTGCAGATTGTGATAGTGATCATTACATGCTCAGAATTAAAATGAAAGTTAAAATAAGCACCAAGAGAAGAACAAAAATACACAGAGAAGAGATCTTTGATGTGGAAAAACTGAAAGACCCGACAACCCGAGATCGATTCCAAGTTGAAGCCAGCAATAGTTTCAGGGACTTGAAAATATACGAAATAGACGATATAGAAGGCTTTTGGAATACCATGAAAAATACCATCAAAACTGTGGGCCTAAAGACCATAGGCAAAAAGAAAAGTAAAAAGAAGAGAAAATGGTGGACAGAGGAATGCGAAGAAATTGTTGAAAGCACAAGGAAATATCGCATTCTCGCGGAACAAGATCCCCGATGGAAGCAGCAATACAAAAACCTCAGACTGCAGTCAAGAAAGATCATACGCCGTGCCAAAAGAAAACAGATGGAAAACATCATTACAGATATGGAAACTCTGATTAGAGCTAATGAGTCACGAAAGTTCTACCAGGAAGTCCGCCAAAACAAAAAAGGATACCAACCCACTGCGCAATTCCTCCTTGACGACGAAGGCAATCTTGTATCAGACTCAGAAGACCTCAAGAATATGTGGCGCAAATACTTCCAGAGCTTACGAAATTGCTCTGAACCGGTGCAGCCAGCTATCCCTAACTTAGAGACAAACGATAACACGGTCTTGGCTCCATTGACGTTTGAAGAAGTCAGGAAAGCGATAATGAGGCTGAAGAATAACAAGGCTCCGGGCATAGATAATTTACAGGCCGAGGTATGGAAATATGGTGGAGGTGCCATTCAAATAAGATTATATCAGCTACTGGACAAGATCTGGTCTTCAGAACAACAGCCACATGAATGGAGTGTGGGCGTCATCTGTCCTATCCATAAAAAGGGGTGTAGAAAGACCTGCTCAAATTACCGTGGCATCGCTCTTCTTCCAACAGCGTAGAAGGTGTTATCCTACGTGCTACTAGACAGACTGGAACCGTATGCGGAAAAAATTGTAGGTGATTATCAGTGTGGGTTCCGTCGTAATCGCAGCACAGTGGACCAAATTTTCCTTCTGAAGCAGCTGATGGAAAAGAGATGGGAATACGCGCAGAACATTCATTCACTGTTCGTAGACTTTAGAAAAGCCTACGACAGTATTGATAGAGACTCACTGTACGCCATACTCAGCAACTTTGCATACCGCGAAAACTTGTCACCCTACTTAAGGTAGTTACAAAAACCAGTAGGATGCGTGTCTGGGTCGGAGGGGAACTCACTGAAGAGTTTGAAGTGATAACCGGACTAAAGCAAGGAGATGCGCTGTCACCTATGCTGTTCAACCTAGCACTAGAACATGTCATCCGAAAAGTCATGACACTGGACGTCGGATTGCATTTGAATGGCCAGCATAGGGTTATTGGATACGCTGACGACCTAGCACTATTGGGTGAAACAAAAAAGGAAGTGGAAGTCTTGGCTGAAACTCTGGCATTAGAAAGCTCGAGGGTTGGGCTGGAAATCAACCATGACAAGACGGAATATCTCCACATAAAACGCTATAAAAACACAAGGCAAGAAAGACAAGACAAGGAAGCGTGAAGACCTACGCGTTGGAGATGTTTCGTTCCGAGGTGTTGCCAATTTTAAGTATCTGGGGTGCACTATCACGGGCACAAATACAAGGGAAGAGGAAGTCGACATCCGAATCCACAACGCTCTCCGATGTAGTGCAGCCCTGCATAAGGTGTTAGTGTCCAAGCTATTGAGCAGGAAAAGCAAAATACGCATATACAAAACCGTCATAAGACCTATTTTAATGTATGGTAGCGAGGCGTGGACACTAATCCTTAAGGAAGAAGAAAAGCTTTTAGTGACGGAGAGGAAAATCATGCGTAAGATTCTTGACCCAACCCAAAGAGAAGATGGCACTTGGAGAGTCCGAAAAAATAACGAAATCGAGACGCTAATCGCCGAACCAAACATCATCGGGGAAACAAAGGCCCAGAGACTCCGCTGGTTGGGCCACCTAGAGAGAATGGATGGCGGTCGTAGTGTCAAGAAAGTATATCTTGGTACTCCGATCGGCCGCCGACCCGTTGGCAGGCCTAAATACCGGTGGAAGGACACAGTTGAGCGGGATTTGCAAGAGCTCCAGGTTACAGACTGGAAGGGGGCAGCACGAGATCGAAATAAATGGCGTTCTCTTGTATCGGAGGCCAAGACCCACTTCGGGTCGCTGCGCCAGAGGAGTAAGTAAATAAGTAAGTATTTAGCTAATTTTCGTCAAAATATCTTTAATGTACAGACTTTTTCACCTCTACAGTTTTATTATAGTATAGATTTGGCCTATTAGTTAACAAAGCATATTATTCTATAAATGAATTTTTAAATGACATTTTATTGCAGCATGACCTATCTTTTACTTAGCTTTGTGACATATTTGTTTGACATACCTTTCTAATTATTGTGACATTTTAAAATTGACTTTATTTTAAATTCTCTATTCGTATTGTTGTGGCATTTGAAAATTACATACATACATAGACTCACGCCTGTTTCCGCGAAGGGGTAGGCAGAGGCATATTAAACGCCCACTTTTCGCCCGTGTTTTGATCCCACGTAATAGGTGGCGAGCCTATTGCCGCTTATTGGGACATTTTGTTTGCCAGAGCCTCGTCCGTTGATCGGCAGGTGCACCACTTGCAGGTGAGGTTGGCTTGGGACCCTAAGTTCTTGGTGGGAACCCTATGCACCCTAAAATTGACATTTAAAAATAACAATTTTTGTAATTGCATGTCATATTAATTTGAAATTGAATATTATCTCTGTTACATAATTATAATATTTTAATGATGCCATCTAATATTTTGTATGCCTATCGGCGGGACATGGAGTGCACTATATAAACTATTGTATAACAACTTGTAAACCTGTGTTCACAAAATAAAATTATTTGAATTTGAATTTGAAACTAAACAATTTACGGGCCAACCCCTCCAAAGGGCTCAGCCTAGGGAGAATGTGGCTGAACCCGACGAGAAGTGCCGGGACTACCCACTAAAACCACCATAGTGTTCCTCTATCTGATCCCATTGAATGGCAGGGTCACGGGAACTGTGCTAGCATTACTACCGCGATCCTGCTCGATTTCTGGAAAAAGGCCGCTAAGTAGTTTTTAAGGAGAAAGCTCTAGGTCAAATTCAACTGACAGTTTATTTTTAACAATACACGTATTACATAAAATTCATCTTGAAATTGTTACTTACCTAGTGGCTGACAAACAATGCACGGCCGAAAGAACTGGGCATAAGAAGCTGAAATTTGGCATGCAATTACCTTGAGGAGTGTCGGGAAGTCTTGGAGAGGATTTTTCGCAATCCTCACTCTAAGAGGGTAAAAACATCCCACGTGAGTGGAGCCATCAGCGAAGACTAGTTAGGCAGTAGATATTTCTCGTTGCATTCCACTTAGACTTTAGACCACGTTAAAGCTATTTAATATGGAGATGATGAGATGGAAATAAACAACAATAATTTACACATTTTAAACAAGAATGCTCCAATCAATATTCATTTTAATATTAGTTTTACAATATTTTATTTGAATTATCGTACATAGTGTTTGGTAGTGTTATAATTTTGGTCTATTTATGAAATCTGATTAACATTTAATATCATTAGGGAGCAATTAGAAATTTTAACGAGCTTGTGCCCTGCATTGTGATATTATTGCGTAACAAATTATGCGTACCTATTGGTGATTGACTGGATTATAAGCGGTTTCAGAATGATGTTTTATACGCGCGTATAACCTCGTTTTTGGAAGCGCATGTTGGCGCGCCTTTTGGCACACGCGCAACTCATACGAGCATTGACGCGCTTCTAAGCTCGTATAAACGCGAGTTGCAAGACATACCTTTACCGTTTCGAGCGAACTCGCTGAAATATGCCCTTTTATGTGAGTCCTGCTTTTTAAATCTCGTAATGTAGCGCGCGTGTAAACGCCTATGCATGAAATGACCGTATAAGTTGGTACGCGCAGAAAAATACGCTAATCTAAACCCGCCCTATAAAGAAAATTGTCTTCACCCATCCCGTGTTGGCAAGATACGCTACTCTACCAGTGTCCAAGAACAACATTGAAATTGGTTAATTCAATACAAGCGGAGCCCGCGGTGACACTCACGTTATTTAGGACCACTGCTCCACACCTGTTGCTTATGCCTTGATGATGTATAGCTTAAAGCCTTCCTCTATAAATGGGGTATCCAACACAAAAATAATTATTCAAATCGAACAAGTAGGTCCTGAGATGAGCGCGCTCAACTAAACAAACTCTTCAGATTTCTGTATAGATTGCTAAACTGCTTCACAAATTATGTATTCAGTTTACAGATTTACACTTTCTCCAAATAAGTCGCTCTCACATATCAGATTATGTTCTTTTTTTAATGGCATAGAGGGCAAAGGAGCAGGCCGAGCGCCTGATGTTAAGTGATTACCATCGCCCATGAACACCCACAACCCCAGACAGGTTACGTGTTTGTCGTTGCCAAATGTATGGGAATAGGAATAGGACTGCCTCCGTGGTCCAGTGGATAGCGTATGCGACTGCTGATCGGAGGTCCCGGGTTCGATTCCCGGGTCGGGCAAAAGTGTAACTGGGTTTTTCCGAATTCTCTGAGCCACCCGCATCCAACCACTTCCCGCGATCTTAACCAGATCGTCGGTCCACCTTGCGGGAGGCCTACCCCTCCTGCGTACTTCCCTATAAATATTTATTAACAACTTGATGATGCTCGCACATTTTATTTCAGTATAACCATTTCTGCCCGTTTCCGTGGTAATTTCAGACAATCTCTGATTATTGCACGCCTACGGTTCCTAAGGAACATAAATATGCCAAATTTCAGATTTTTGCGCTCAATACTTTTGGCTGTTTTATATAATGCATATAAGGCTGTCATCTTTAAAAACGCTATTGATGAGCAGACTGAGTAGTAAATAGTGACCACAAGCAAGGCGTAATGTAGTTAAGTGTTCACTATAAGCTTACGTAACCAAAACGAAACAAACAACAAAATAAACATCCAGACAAAACGAATAACCCGAGCACAATATATTTCACGACTAATTACGAAGACATTTTAACGTTAACTTATTTCACAACATTTAAATGCAGGTGCGTTACATACAAAATAATATTTTACAAACAAAATTAAATTACTGTTGAGAATAATAAAGCTTTTGAGTAAAATAACATTATGTAGAACCCTTTTATGCCTTTGTTGTATATGAAGGGATAATCTTCCCCCCCCCGTGGGATCTCCACCTTGTCGTGGTGGGGGGGCTCAGTAACCGTGGATTGGTCACCCGCGGTGAAGCTAAGAGGGATCCAGGAGGAGACGCTCCGCGTGGGCTTGGATGGGCCTGCGCAGGATGCGTCCAACGGTGCGGGTGCGGGGGACAGTTCTGTCTTTCCCTCGCAGTCGGGTGCGGTCGCAGGAGGAGAGGCGTGTCGGTGTTGCGTTGCCGCGCGCCCTATCTCCCGCGACCAAATGGGGGCGTACCATTCGATGCGTCGCGGTGGGGCCGCAGAGGAAGAGGAGATGCGGTGTTGCGTTGCCGTCCTCCCTATCCTCTGCGGCCGCTGGGCGTTTTGGCGGCGGAGTCCAACACCTTAATCCGTCGCCAAGGGGGTTTTGTTCGGGGCCCGCCTGACCATCTGGCGGGCCAATACCCGTCGGAGGGTGGCGACGAGTGCTTTGGTGATGCCCCACCCTCCGACACACGGGTACATGGCGGAAGTCGAGGTGGTTTTTAGTGGAAACACCACATACTCCGGCTCTTATTTCCCCCAAGAGTCGGAGATCCGAAGGGATTTTCCACCTCATAAAAAAAAAAAAAAAAAAAGGGATAATCTTGTTTACTAACTTTAGCAGCGATAGCCTAGTGGAGATACCAACAGACTATGGCAGTCTGTTGGTGGCAGAGGGTTGGAATCCATGGCACGCACCACCGACTTTTCGGAGATATGTGCGTATTGAATTGTTAATTATCGCTTGCTTCGTGCCTCGGAGAGCACATTAAGCCGCCAGTTCAGGTTGTCATGAAGATCTTTGACAGTCGTTATAGAGCGTCAGTACCTTCTAAATAATCTCGCACTAGTCTAAACTATGGAATATCGCTATCCTTTCGGGTTGCGGAGGTCAGACAGGCAGTCGCTCTGTGGGAAAGCTTATATTCAGCCTAATTCGATTAGACTAGTAAGTGGAGACCAGGTTGATACTGGGATTACGCTAGGAGGATGATGTTGTAATTATGGAAGGAATATCTTGTTTACAATTTTTTATATCTTATCTTATACTACAGTAAAACTCAAAGAGCACTTTGTCTGTACATTGAATATTTTTGCGAAATTTCAATTGAATTGTGACATGTTATCGATATAGAACACAAAACATTTTTTTTGGAATTGTTGTCTGTCTGTCTGTCTGTATGTTTGTTCAATCATCACACAATAACCAGTGAACGGATTTTGATGCGGTTTTCACCAATATTTTACCTGAAGACCCGATTACAATCTTGCACAACAATCATCAAGCTATCACCTATGGTAGCCTAGCAGTGTCATTCAATAAATTTAATAGACTTGAATTCAAGCAACACACTAAATTGTTTGTATGGCGATAGTGACAAACGCTTAGTTTGTGTCTTTTTTTAACATTTAGTCTTTAGTTAATCAGAATTCGTTAATTCTATCAAAAGTTATCGCAATTTAAAATATACATATATATCCGCATCGGCTATCAGTTGATTCGGACTCAATCTGGGCAAAAATTTGCTTAAATTCTTTTCTAATATTTATATCGTCAGCGCTGGATCTTAACACCGACTTTAAATTTTGCCAGTGGTGCCATCTAGAGGTATTACTAACAATTAATATTTTGCACACCATTACAGCAGCTTATATTACATAGTAGAGCATCGTAGACTTACTATTCGAGTGTTACTTTTGAGTGCAAAGATTCAAATTAACTAATAATTATGTAATCCGGCCAGATAGTATTTATTAAAAGAAAGAACTGAGAATTTAGGTGGCAGGTACAGGTTACTACTTTTCTAATAGGTACAGTAAGTAAGAAACTTAAATATGAGTGTGAGTTTCATCAACCGATCATTATGTTATTTTACATTATCAAGGCCACAAAAAGGGATATTTAAAGGATTCCGACTTCCAAGCGGGCGAAGCCGCAGGCACAGCTAGGTCAACTAAATAAGAGTTTATTAAAATGTCAATGATGTTAAATTTTGTGTCAGTTTGGGATCAACGTTTAGTTAAATGAACTGTGCTTATGGGTAACGGTGGTACAATAGCGCTGTTCAGACGTTGAAGGGTGTTTATATGTGTTAAAGGGTTGAAGAATGATTTATGTGTGTATTTTAGAATAATAGTGCTGATAGTTGGCCTTTACAGGTTATGTATGTAGAGTTGTAGTATATTGATATTTGTGATGGACCTGGAACACCAGTAGTAAACAAACATTATACAGGGTGGCGCTTGCATAGGGGCATTGATTTAAAAAAGACGTAGCATTGATGCCTATAAAATGTTTTATATCAACAAAAAAGGTCATGGGGCCAAAATAAAATAATAAAATTTTTAAACAAAATAAACTATAAAATATGTTTAGCAAAACGAAACACCATTTGTAGACCAATATGACATTAGGTTACTGACCTTTGTAAGAACGGCAACGTGTGCTATGCGGCAGACGATGCCACGGAGGTAGTTCACATTTATTGACGAATTACCTATTTTAGTAATTCTACACATCGCTCCAATGTTTGGTCACTCATTAGGTAAGCACTGGTGTATTTTTCATATCAACAAAAACCCACTTAACACAAACCCACGTAAAAGGTAGCACAAAATTTTCAAATTCTCAAAATGGCCGCCATTGTTATCACGAATTACCTACTTCAGAAAATTCTACAAATCACTCTAATGAAAGTTCAGTAATTAGGAAAGCACTGGTGTCTTTTTCACAACAAGAACCCACGTTACACAATCATATCCGCATATTCGGACGACATAAAGTTTGTCATTATTAACACAAATAATGCAAAAATGACGAATGATAAAGTTCACTAAACAACAACACAATTAAATAACACAACTAAATACAATCACACAATTCAATATCAAAAACAACTGTCGGATAAGCGCGCGCGCGATCTGATCGACTTATTAATCCAATAGTTTTTGCGGCACTAACTAAACAAACCTATGATGAGTCACCGATCACCGATGCGCCGCGCCGCTGGCGCCGACATGTCTAGGATAGGATATAGAGATGCGCAATAGGTACTATGAATGTCGATATTTTGACACGTTAATACGTTAACAACAAAATAACACAAAATGTTTTTATACTTATACAACGAACTATGCATTCTTACTTGTATTAACAATAATGCTATTGCTTAATTGTGTTGCTAATACGACACAGTTAAACAAGTTTATGAAATACTATGCACATACTTCAATTAGTTCAGTAGTTTTAGTACATATTTATTATAATTCTTAAGTAGATTGTTGAACCCATTAGACCATTTAAAAAATACCATACGGAAAGAGCTAAAATAGTCAATAATTATAAACTTATTTCAAATGATTAAATAATTGAATATCTTTACATGTTTATCATTGTTTACCTATTAAAAAACGTCGTCTTTATTTGTACCACACTTTGAAATTTTCGAACGTAAAGTCATTGATAAGACGATTACATTAACGTTAAATACAAACAATGTCGATACAGTAAACAACAAACTTTTACGGTGCGTAGGATTTTTTATCGATACTATCATTGATAAGATGATTACATTAACGTTAAATACAATCAATGTCGATAAATTAAACTACAAACTTTTACGGTGCGTATTTTTTATCGATACTATTGACAATATTTTGTTCATAATTGGGCAACTCTATTTGGCTCGACTATGTTTGTCCTTGTCACACGTAGTGCATTTACTGTGCATACCTAATCAGATTTTTTCGTACTTGCGGAACCGATCCATTTTATTATTATGTAACTTTATTGAAAAGGTAATTAGGAAGTTTCAAAAGTTTTGTTCTGTTAAAAATGTTACGCATTAACTTGGGCGCAAAAACCTACAACGACGAGTCTAAGGTTTCTTCCTGCGAGGCGAAGCGACGTTGCACGAAGACGTCATCGTCCTAAGTCGTCGAAGGGTCAACGCAGACAGAGAGGAATAATCCCCGCGCGGTCTCGGGAATTTTCTTTACGGATTGCGTATGATCAAGATTACGCGCGACCTCGCGAGCCTGCGTGAGTAAAACGTTCTGGGTTACCACTATACAGTAAATATTTTGCCACGAAAGTTCGTAAAACCCTGAAAATACGCGTACGACGCGGGCGCCGACTCGACTTTGCGCGGGGATTTCCACGTATCTTCGAGGACGCGCGAATATTTTTTTTCAGGTTCAAGCATTTATGAACTTTATTGTAAAAACATTAAAGTTTATGTTCAAGTGCGTTGATAAAATCCTCTCCGCTGCGCTCCGTTCTGTCTGCGCTGAGCCTAGCTTCGGATGACGTCGAGGCGTCACGTCGTGAGTAGTACCTAGCGAGTCGCGGCGCGCAATGTAGGGTCGTTGACCGTTTTGTATCAGCTGTATGGAACTCAAAGCGTGTGCAAAAATTGCGGAACTTAAAATCGATATTGTGGCTAAAGTACTGCACCGATTTAATTGATTTTGTTGTGTTGTGTTGTGTTTTCTTTGTTCAAAAAGTGCCGCTATGCAAGCGCCACCCTGTATATTATTTATTTTTTACTGGTCTGAGCCATCGAATATCTATCCCTTTGGGGTGGGGTGTTCACACGGCAGACGTAATGTGTTTTTTTATAGTAATAGGTGGCAAACGAACAGAAGGATCGCCTGATGGTAAGCAATTACCCTCGCCCATGGACACAAGCAACACCACAGGAGATACAAGTGCGTTGCCGCCCATTGGGGTTGGGAAAAGGGATAGGATAAGGAGTGGGATGAGGAAAAGGAAGAGGAAATAGAGGATAGGGCCTCCGGCACTCTCACTCACCGAACGAAAAGCAACAGTTTAGGTACTGTTACTTTACGTCGATTTTCTGTGAGAGGGTATTACTTCCCCGGTCGAGCCAGCCCATTCATGCTGAAATCAGCAAGGCTTCACGATAGTTATCGTGAATCTGGTTGAACACGTAAGTGAATGCCGCTCTCCGAGGCCAGAGTCTTGGATGCAACAGGGATAATGCTAGGACGGCTATCGCAAAGTGTAAAAGACCTGGACTATAAGTTTTGTTCTGATTTTAAAAGCTATATTAATACAAAAAGCAATCGTTATTCAAAATTTATCAGGTTTCCTAGCGTCCCTTTATATTAGCAAAGTTAGTAAAATATTTTATTATTTGCTTAAAGGGTTAGCAAATTACACGCGAACGACGTCATAGGCGGAAGCAAATATTCTCGTTAGATATAGTTTACATGAGATTATTCGTAATAATATGATTGAATCGCATGCTATAAATAACGTTACCATGGGAACTATTACTCTTCCTTGTGTAACCACATAATCGTTCAATCTGATTCATATTATTTATAGACTGACGCCTGTATTCCCAAAAGGGTAGGCAGAGGTGTAATATTACACCTACTTTTCGCCAGGAATTTTTTGGTCCCACGTAATAGGGGGCGAGCCTTCTGCCGTACCGGGCACATTACCAGACTCCGTGCTGCTACTGAGAATTTCTTAACGAAAAAACCCAATAACACTTTGCCCGACCCGGGAATCGAACCCGTGACTTCCCAAACCCACGCGCACATTTATGCCGCGAGACCAACGAGACAGTATTTTGTCGAATAATGTGGAGAATTATTACAGGTAAATAGACTATTTGTTATTGAAAGGTGCATTTTTAGGAGTGATGACATGGTATGACTTTTGTTTGTAGAGATAACTGTTACGGCTAGTAAGTCGTATAGGCATGGGCGTTTTCAGATTTTTCCGCAAACCGATACAAATTCGATTTCAGATACTGAAATCGATTTCAAAAGCCGATTTTAGAAATCGATTTCTGTAGCGGATGTCGGAGCGACGAGCGTAGTTACTAGTTGCGTAGACAAACGCAAACAATCGAATTCTTATTGTATTGTCATGTCATGCGTCCATATTTCGCTTGGTTTGCGTGACATATTGAAAAAGAAAACCTACTAACTACCTAAAACTAATTGTTAAAAAACTCAGTCGCCAAACAAACTAAAATTACACAACACGAATTGTTTCTATTTATTTACACTTTACAATCCTAACCTACTAACTACCTAAAACTAATTGTTAAAAAACTCAGTCGCCAAACAAACTAAAAATACACAACACGAATTGTTTCTATTTATTTACACTTTACAATCCTAACCTACTAACTACCTAAAACTAATTGTTAAAAAACTCAGTCGCCAAACAAACTAAAATTACGCAACACCAACTGTTTCTATTTATTTACATTTTACAATCCTAACAACGTAACAATAAAACTTTTTAAATCCTAATAGTATAACTTTCACGAAAACCAAATATAGGTACCTACTTAATTTTATTATTATTACGCGCGCACCGCACTGCACGTGTCACCTAGGTAAAGTGAACAAATAAACATTGATCAAGTCAAACTCAAAACTCTCCAAACATAAATCCCTGATAACTATTAAAACTATTTGCATTTTTCAAAACAAACATTAAATAGTTGCAATCTGAATTAGATCTTATCGCCTCGATGTTTAGTTTTATTTTTTCTATTCAATCTGCAATTCATAAAACCGCCAAAATCCATAACGCACTAGGTACTACGACTGGCTTGCTTGGCAACGATCGATATTCGCTTCATCTCTTTTGCTCTTTAAACGGATCACTAAGTAAGAAAGAAAAGGATATGAAATTCGCTTTCTCTCATTCTAACTAAGTAGTCGTTGGGTAGAGTGAAAGAGAACGAATGAATATGAAAACTATCGAAAACGTAAGCTTTAGATTTACTTTGTAGTTTGGTTGCGCAGTGCGCTTGCACAGTTTCCGTTTGGTTTGGATTAGATTGTTTGCGTTATCGTGGTATTGTTTTACGTTTTCTAAAATCGGTTTTCTCATATTGGAATATCGATACGATACGATTTCTGACTGCAATCGGATTTCAGTTTCGTTTTGATATATCGGTCTCATGCCTAAAGTCGTAGGCTGCTTTTAAAAGCAGACATCTAACTCCCGCGCGGGTGTCACCACGGCCATATTCTAGTATTTAAAGTGCGAAAGGGTGTTTGTATGTTTGTCCTTTTGCCCTAAAACAACTGAATGGTGATCATGGAAAATTCAAGAGTCGTACTATCACATTTATAGATTAAGATACATACATATACAATAGCTATATATATATAAAAGATATTACCATTGCAAATCTTAAATACGACATCCAAACCGCAATACATTATACCGAAAAGCCTTCAAAAATGTTTCCAACTTTCTGTCGTTGGCGCGAGCAAATCCCAGCAAACTTTCACAATTTTATTCAATATCACACAATTTATTCATCCTAGCATTGAGATTATTAAAAATCCCTTGACCGTTACAAGAAAACTTTAAATTTATTATGGTTGAAGTTGATCGGTGAATCGCGTCAACCTACGTTAACCGTGTTTCAAACTGCCAATTTACTTCGGAAAAAGTTTCATATTAGTTTCAAGTCAACATTACGCTGAGATGAACGTTTATGATATATGGGCTTTTATATATCAAAATGTTGTGAAATAGATATATAACTATTGTTGTTTCTTGTTGCAATACTGTCTCGTTGGTTGAGTGAAATAAGATTGTGTACATCATAAGTTCAGGTATAATGTGCCCCGCTCATCAAAATTATTATTAATTTTATTTCAACAATCGAGATTACCGGCATCCAACATCGCTAGATACCAACCAATAAATTATTTGAATCGACTTTTTAATAGTCACGCAAAGTCTATGGCGTGATCTATTGTTTGCGGTCACCACACTTTTAACTCGTTTCTCTCTTTTATGGTAAGTAATACTAGGCGCGGTGATAGCCTAGTGGTGTACGTAATGGACTGCGGAGACGATGGTCTCGGGTTCCATCCCCAGTTACCCCGGGCACACACCTCTGACTTTTCGTAGATATGTGTGTATTAAAAATATTAATTATCGTTCGCTAAACAATGTACCCGGTAGATGGCAATATGCTCGCCCCCTACTACATTGGGACCGAAACATAACTGGCTAAGTTAGTGTGGGTATGCAATACACCTCTGTCTACCCCTTCGGGGATAATAGGCGTGAAGTTATGTATGTATGTAAGACTAGGCACCAGTGGCTAACGACAATGCATCGTGATGTTGTGGCCCAATGCTTGGTGCCAGCCGTTAGTACTAACATAAGATATTCACCGATATATCTTAGACTTATATCGAAAGATCTTTATAAACACCAAAAGAGTAGACCATGCAAAAAATTACTTATAAAAGCCATTGCCACTTTCCCAACTTAGAAAAATACACTGTATCTCTTCCTTATATGTATAAACCCATAATTATCCCACAATATCACCAACGCCGATACAATACCTAACTAATTATATTATGCAGATGTGTATGTATACCTGTGTGTCTTTTACCCTTCACAGTTAGCCAATTAGTGACGTTAGAATACTGGAATATGATCTCGACACGTTTGACAAGTGGACGATGGAAGTCACTATATAGGCGATAGGAGATAATAGGCGCATGATATCTGTAGACAGCTGTAGACGTTGATTGTACAACGTCTTAAGCTGAGATTAGAGATCGGGATCAAACATTCCTCAGTGGATTTTGATTCAAGTGACCAAATTTGTAAAGACTTGGAAGCTTATATTGGTGAGTAAAAGTGCTTTTTTTTCATTATATATTTTTTCATTATGCAGTGCAGCGCTAAGTATAGATATATTTACAAACGATTTTTAATTAAAATCATAATGTACCCCACATTGTTCCAGAGACAAATGGATACTTTATGCACCTTACCTAAGAAGTAAAACATTTCCAAAAAAATTGCATAGGTAGGTACGTTAAGATTTTATCCATATACAATAAACGAAAAATACTGGCAAGGGCTTTATCTAAAATAAATGATTTAGCTCATTTGGAGAAACTTATAATGAATATACATACATTTGGTCTGTCAGTCAATCATCAGTCACTTTCACAAACCATTAGAGATAAGACCATCATCATCATCAGCCCTGTCCCACTGCCCTATGTACACTGTCCCACTGCTGGGCACAAGGATCTTCTCACTATTAGATGCCACGCCATTCAAAACACATGACATTTAGTCAAACTAACACTCCATGTAATGTTTTATACAACATAGTGATAAGCAAACTATATAGTAATAGACCGTGCCAACAAACTGGAGTTAACGGGAGCTCTCAGCCTAGACCTTGTGGATGACTTTATTTACCTGGGGGCCAACATCAGTAATAATGGGTTATGCGAAAAGGAAATAAGAAGGTGAATAGGCATGGCCAAAAATACCATGGCTCAACTGGCGAAAATATGGAGAGACCGGAACATCTCGCGGAACACAAAAAAGAAACTTGTCCAGACTTTGATGTTCTCCATATTCAGCTATGGCTCTGAAACATGGGTTCTGAAAAAAGGTGATAGAGACCGCATCGACGCTTTTGAAATATGGTGTTGGCGCACCAATGCGTCTATTCTGCGAGATCTTAACATAAAAACAAGACTATCCACCATCTGTCTTCGCAGCATACTGGCATTTTTCGGACATATTGCCCGCAAAGACGGTCATAAGGTCATAACATCGAACAGCTGATGGTGACAGGCAAAGTTAACGGCAAAAGACCTAGAGGCCGCAGTCCAATAAGATGGTCGGACCAAATCCGATCGTCACTGAACACCGAACTCCACAAAGCCCTCCACGAAGCAAAAGACCGGGACAGATGGAGGGAGATAGTCACTGAAAAATTGATTCAGCGGGGGAGTCACGACTCTCAGTAATGAGGAATACGACGCGAGGAGGAGGAGGATTAGCAAACGTCCGAAAATAGCTTGAACTAATCCGTAGTAGCTGCTTTTTCACCGGTTTTAATTAAAACCGACATCACACGAAATCCAGTAAATAATCGCAAAATTTACTCACAAACTATTCGTGTCCGTATAATTCAGTGCGCTCTGCGTCCTCAATGTACTAATTACGTCATCGAAGTACGCAGCCCTCGTAGTCTTTCCTGAATAAAATCAACAGATACATGTCTGTTGATATATGTACTGTCAGCCAAATAAGTTGGTATACATTTACGAGATTTTAAGTAGTTTTGTCGTTCCCGAATAATTATTATTCTCAATATCGTGTAAAATCTCTAGAAAAAGGAAGCTTACCTAATTCAAAATCTTAATATATAAAATCCTTGCGTTACAGACTGACTGAC
Organism: Euclidia mi; assembly: GCA_944739405.2. NCBI lineage: Eukaryota > Metazoa > Arthropoda > Insecta > Lepidoptera > Erebidae > Euclidia > Euclidia mi. The sequence continues at coordinate 11,550,185 of OX123184.2, read as the reverse complement.
AGACACGCTACAGATGAAACTATTGGGCGCAGGAAGCTGAAATTTGGTATGAATGTTCCTTGGGGACCGTAGGGGTGCACTAAGAAGAGATTTCCCAAAATTCCCACGGGATCGGCCAAAACGGGTAAATTAAAAAAAAATTGCAGGCGTAGCTGCTGGCGTCTTCTAGTATTGTATAAATGAGCAATAAATTTATCAGGGAATTTTAATAAAATTTATGAATGATTTGGCAAAGAGTTTGAAGTGTGTGGCGACTTTTGTTGCTGACCGTACACAAAATTGTACATACATACATACATACATATGCTCACGCCTTTTTCCCGTCGGGGTAGGCAGAGACAACAGATCGCCACTTGCTTCTATCCTTGCAAACCTCACGTGCTTCCTCTACATTCATTATTCTTTTCATACATGCTCGCCGGTTGCGGGTGCTTCGGACTTTTCCGTTTTTCAAGACGTCCCCAATTTGGTCCACGAACGTCTTACGAGGTCTGCCGCAACCGGCTTGTCCATACACCTCTGCCATATATATTTGATTCGTCAATCTTTCTTCACTCATTCTCTCCACGTGTCCAAACCATTTCAGCATTCCTTTCTCAAAATTGTACGTTTCAATAAATTTGTCCATTTCAATGTAAAATAATTAAAACGAAGTCCTACGAGGTTTTCGAGGGTCATTTTTGATTTGTTGAGTATGAACGGTGTTGTTTCATTATGAGTAGATGTAATTGAAGCGCTGAGTGGTTTCAAAGTGTTGTTCACAATATTTAAAATCATATTTTCAGCAAAACCGCAATTAAAAGCTCTTCAGGCTTCTTTCTAGGTTATATAATATATTTTTTAAATATTGTTTGACATTAAGTAAATATCGGTGTGTGGCATTGAGTCAATTTTGCTTCAGACCTACATTTCCAAATAATGGTCTTTTAATCAGGATCTTTTTTGAGAGAGGTTACGAACTCGAAAAGATTTTGGAATACTTAGGAATTATTTAGGATACGTAAGTATTATTGAGCTACAAAGTAGATAATAAACTGTATTCAATTCACTGTCTGTCTTATACATTCCGTCGCTGTAAATATCCTAACATAAAACGCAACAGTATTTCCATAATCAAGAGTCAAGCACCAGTCAATAAAAACTCATGCGGACAATATAAGTCCTAATAGTCTCAAATAAGACTCAATCTTCCTTCAACGCACTTTCGTGTTTAATAGGAATTCAATGAGATTTCATTCGTATCGTACCATTTTCCTTAATTGGTACAATTCGCTCTACTCAATGAATCGATTTCAATCGTCATCCGATTGGCGTCTCGTGGGTTTGATCTTATTAAAATAGATCGAGGTTGACGTTCAATTATGGGAACGCTACTGAGCTTAACTTTTTTGAGACATTTACAGTGAATGGGTTTATCTGTGACTTGATTTCTGTTGACAAATAAAACCGTTATTACTGTACGGAATAACTGGTGTATAAGATATGACCCGACATCGAAGTAGGGCGATACGACAAATACGGTGTAATTCTTCAGGAAGTTTTAAATGGAATCTTAAACATTATCCAAGCAATCATGAAAAGGCTTATTTCGTATGTGCTGTTTTTTTTTTAACATGTGGGTGTGTAGCCAGCTCTGCTGTCGGAGTTTTCAGATCGCCCAAACTGCTGTTTTCATACGATATATACATGTACTTTTACGTCCGTGTAGTAACGGATGAATAATACAAAGTATTACTATTACATTGTGCATGCATGCATTCATCGCGTGTGTGTCGAAAGACGATCCCGACTAGCTACTTGAATTTCGATGTCTAAATATGAAATTGGATTCACCCCAAACTGTTCTCCCGTGTGGTAATCGAACTCACCACAAGATAGGTACTGGCGATAGCAAAGAGACCAATAGTACCACTAGCCATTCGTGTAGCCTACAACTCAAATATTTGATTATCATAAAAAATTTCATCCCGTATCTAAATCACACTAGAAGTAGCGATGCAACCCTAAACAAGTAAACAAACTATTAGATAAATATTCTATGCGGAGTTCATAATGCCGTAATGCATAAGCTTACAAGAGCATAACAAGCATCCTGACGTTTTAATTCATTAAAAAAAACCAGTACATTAGCAAGTCTTACTCGTAGTTTCCATTGAGGTCGCAATATTAATACCTCTTTGCAATAATACTGCTTTTTTTATTTAAGACGCCTGAGAATACATAAACGAGGTCTGAAAAAAGAGGTTTAGTTTTGTTATTGGGGTAGCAATTAATTCTTATGAGAGGCAGGCCAGAGCGTCGTAAACAGGGAGTGCTAATACAGAAATATACTTAACACTTCATTAATTTTGAAATTCTTCAATAATTCTTAATTTTGAATACACTGAAATTATGCCTCCATGATACATTGGAAAGCGTATGCGTCTGCCGATCAGGAGATCTGGAGTTAGATTTCCGGGTTGGGCAAAAGTATTACTGGGTATTGCCGAATTCTCAGGAAGTGTTACGGCTAGTTATGGAAAATGTCATAAATAGGGCTCAAATGTGCTTCAACTCTGGAGGTCAACAATTTTTTTTTTCATTAGCCTGTTCTGTCCCACTGCTGGGCAAAGGCCTCCCCCAAATCTTTCCATACTTTGACAAAATGTCTTTCTACTGACAAAATGTTGGGGTGATATTACACTACTGCCTTCCCTTTCGGGAATACAGCCGTACGTCTATTAAAATGAAATTATTGTGTGATCGAGAAAGGTATGCTAAGATGGTTTGGGCACGTGGAGAGGATGGATGACGAAAGACTGACCAAGCAGATATATAAGGCAAGTGTGGAAGGGACAGGAAGAAGGGAAAGACCTAGGCGGTCGTTCTCTGACCAGACTGGAGACATCCTAAAACAGGACTGGTTAGAAGTACCCTGAACAGAAGAGCATGCATGAGGAACCTGATGGGAGTGAATGAAGCAAGAGAGATATGTCAGGATCGTTGCAAATTGCGTTCCGTAGTCTCTGCCTACCCCTCCGGGAAACATGCGTGAGTCTATGTATGTATATATTATAGGATATCCGATAGTAATTAGTCAGCGTGACTTGTGAGTAATAATTTTTGTAAAAGTCTTTTCGATTTAGGGTTGCATGGGCCATTCTGACGGATCATGGGAAATCCAAGAAGGTCCACGATGCCACAATGGATGATGCAGAAGATTAAGTGGAGTGACACCACGAGACAAGCAATCTGCGGGGTTCTCAATACCCGCGACGTGGTGTCACTCCACTTAATCTTCTGCATCATCCATTGTGGCATCGTGGACCTTCTTGGATTTCCCATGATCCGTCAGAATGGCCTATGCAACCCTTTGACCACGGTGCAGAAGACGAAGATGTACCCGAACGGAAGTCTGTTTCTTATCCCGTGATTGCTGAGGTTGCGGAGTCTCCCATCTATGCACTCGCACTACGCATGTCATCGTGGTCTAAGTTACTCCGCGCCATCGTTTATGTCTATAGGTTTCTTAGGCACCCACCTAATGAGACTTTTGTATCAAGTACTGATATCAAATTCGCAGAATGTAAGTTACTACGAGCTGTACAGGCTGTTCATTTTAGTAACGACATTCAAAATTTGAAAGACAATGTACCTTGTTCTCCCGCTATCCTTAGAGATATGGTAGCGCCATCTACCTTTCCATCGAAAACTAATCACATCAACGTCAATGGTTCGTCGCTGCTTGGACAATGCGAGCGATGCCTTTTGTTTCCGTCCCTGTCTATCCCATTCCCTGGAAGGGGCACGCCTTTCGCGGATTGGTCGCCGCGATCATCGACGCGAGAGACAGTCTAGAATAATCCGCGTCGCGACGAACTGTACCGCACCGCTATAATTATTACCGCTTATACAAAACTCAACAAAACCGCCCGCGAGTGAAAGTGATTTGTGTAGTGGAGTGATTCAAACAGCTTCAGGATTCTCGAAGACACCAGGAGGCTGCCATTTGCAAGGAAATAGGACTGACGTACAAGGTAGGTGTGCCCTCATCCTTCAGCATCCTTAGAATATCCTATCCACTCACAATCCTCTTCCCTTATCCAATCCTAGGCGACCAGAACTCGCCATCCTTTAAATACAGTCCATTTTTTCCCAAATCGCCTAGGAACCTTCGGTTTCGGTGTAACGCCGAACCAAATATTAACACATACATATTATGTAGATACCCATATTCTAGACTTATAAGTAAGTATCCAAATCCAAATTAATAACCTCAGCGTATTGGGATTTAAATCCAAAGGACCCAGATACAACTCAATGACATCAATTTTCTGTCTTACGTAGTACAGACCCTGCCTGGTTTGTGAGTCATCCTAGGTTCTTATTTCTATTGGAAAATCACAAGAAAATGCACAATATTCTGCCTATTATTCCTGACTACCATTTTAAAATACACCCTTGATTACAATTTCTTCGAAAATGACTCATTTCGAGCAAAAAAAATACGAAAATTACATATTAATTACATACCTAGTTTGTACCGCTCATTGGCTCAGTTTAAACGACAGACATTTGAGTTTAATAACAGTATTTTTTAGTGCCTCTAATCACGCAATGTCTGCTAACTCTTAATTTTAGTTAATTTGGTTATGTGAAGGGTACGCTTTGACTTCTTAAAGGAATAGACATGTCAACAAACTGCAAATTCAAATTTATGCCTTTGCACCAGATCAAGTAAAAGAATATTTACACAGCACGCCCTATTTTAAAGCCAAGAAATTGTAAATACTTCAATCAGTTAGACATTCAAAACATGGTTTTACATTTTATTTACTGTAAGTTATCTACTTAATTTTACCTTAGCTCCCCGGGCTCCAAGCCGAAGGCTTTTGATCGCAACCGTGACTGATGATGATCTACTTTATTTTACTCAGAACTCTCACATTATTAATGTCAGCAGTGTTGAGACAATGCGTACTTCCTTTATTAGTAGCGCCGTCCTAGCTTCAGTAAGAACCAGTACTTTACCAACAACTTCTTATGTACACATGTCTAAGGACAGCTACTTTTTACTTTACAAAGTGCGTGGTATTGAGGACGGACGGGCCCTGTGGGAAGCTAGCTTTAAATAATACTATGACTGCAACAGGTGGCTTGCTAAGCAGAAATCAACAGCAGTACAGCAAAACTTATGACTTATTGAAAAAATATAAAAGAGACTAGTATACTTTAAAAACGTGACTCCATATTTAAATGGTATAAAACGAAATTAATGTTAAAATATATGTTAGTTCACCAAAATCAACCTTAAATTAAACTTGTTAAAGTTGTAATTCCAACAGCAATCTTGATTCACTGCATAAAACTTGGAGTCCTAGAATTACATTACTGAAAAAGTATAGGTAATTACACTTTACAACACCTGGAGCACAAAACCAAATCAGGCGTATATTATTCCACAAAAACTAAATAAACTTATGAAGAAACCTTTTCACAATACACAGAGTTATTGAAAAACTTTCAGTAAATTAAAACTTTTACGAAATCTAAATGGTGATTCAAAAAACTTCACACAGAAAATACAAAGTTAACATAACTGATTTCTAACTTTTGTGAAGTGTGTTTCTTATGTTAAACATAACTATAGAATTTTATAACTTTGTGTCTAACTTGAGATGTTTTCATGCATTTAATCTGTGTCGTTATAGGTAGATAGATAGATAGAAAATTCCTTATTGTACACCAGAGAAATGTTGAAAATACAATGATCAAATAAAGAACTTAAAACTAGTGGTACAAGGGCGGTCTTATCGCAAAATGCGATTTTTTTCCAGACAAACAAGAATGGAATAAATTGTTAAGTTACAGAGAGAATGGGTAGGTTATGGTGTACTTCATGGAATAGTATATTCTTTAATTTTAGTACATAATAAGAAAGAAATTGAATAAGCTTTATTGCTATTCAGCGAGTAACGCTGCTTGTCTTGAGGTACGCCACTGGTTGGTTGCATTGTTGATTCCTGTCAGAGAGGGTGAGTGATAGTTCAAATAAATTTAAACTCTTGAGTCTTTATAGTTAAGACTGTTTTAAATTTTCAGGATTGTCAGTTTGAATCTGTAAAACTATATACAACAGTGTAAAAAGACCCTTAACGAAAACTAAAATCCCATGTTGTACCAATCACTACGAACATTTTTTACTTCGGCACCATACCTGGGAAATTAATGGTTCGGGAGATATTGACGCTCAAAGTTAGTATGGCTTTTTTCTGATTAGGTACAAAATCGATACATTTACGCCACCAATATGTTCTTTAGATGCCCTATGACCCCATAATCAGTAGGTATTTCGAGCATTGTACGCGCGCGCTTTTAATTGCGGTTTAAAAAATATGAAAACTTAAAAAAAAATTCGTTTCCCAGGCATTATTTTTGGTTAGTATGACTTGGTATGATGTCCACAATGAGTAGACTTCGGCTTGGTGATGGGTCTTGTGACACCCTGTATATTAGTCTAGTTATAGTGACTAATATAGTACCGCAAGTTCTGAATGAGAATCATATTAATTTTAATCCCATGTCGAACACGCTCATCTCAATGCTGCAGTGTGTGAATTAATATATTTTACTGAAAGGTTGGTGCGACCACCAACCTTTCAGTAAAATATATTAATTCACACACTAGTAATTCTTTACATTTTCCTAGGCATCACATTCCCATAACTTACATTGTTGGTCACCGTTACAGAATGCCAGCCAACTCACATAATATCTCAAAGGATATTTTCTTTCACGTGTCACATTATACGTCGTCAAAGGCACTAAGAACATTTTTTTTTTTTATTATAATAGGCGGTAAACGAGCAGACGGATCACCTGATGGTTTCAATTTTCAAGTTTCAAGCTTTATTCATTAACAATTTTCACATGGTAAGCAATTACCGCCGTCCATGGACACAAGCAACACCATAGGAGTCACAAGTGCGTTGCCGCCCCTTGGGGTTTCGAAAAGGGTTAGGATGAGGAGTCGGATGAGGGAGAAGGAATAGGGGATAGGGCCTCCGGCACTTTCACTCACCGAACGAAACGCAACAGTTTAGGTACTGGGGGCTTATTCACTATGACCATTTTGAAGTCTTAACGTGTTTTAACGTGCTAGTTACCCACGTCGGCACGTTATTGGCTTAAGGACGCGTTTACGCTTGTATCAAAAAAACACACATTTCCGGTACATTTTACGACAATTTTAGATAATAACTAATAAAACTAATGATTACGATAAATTGATTACTTTTTTATCTATAAATCAATTTGAAAATAAATAAAAAATATTTAATTAATATTAATGTAAAATCTATTCGAAACGGCCTCTTAAATCAAAAATAGGCATATACTGCTATTTTTGGGTACAATTTTCTCTCTATTTTTACATTTATTTAGATTTTCAAAGATAGAATAGGGTAGTAAATATAGTCAACTCAAAAACAATTTGATTTTTTTTTCAAAGTATTGTAAATTGACTCAAAAAAAGCAAAAAATCATCTTACATTTTTCTTCTATTTTGCTCGCAAACGTGTGTCTTAATGTGTGGCAATAAGGTTCGTTTTATTTAGCCACTTTCTTGATTTATATATCCAAATTCTGCAATGAGATCTCAGTCTGCGCTTGAGCGCCGTCGGGAGTGGACTCTATGTCGCTTGTCGCTGCAGCCCGAAGACGAAAAAAGCAATATACGAATACAAAATATTCGCTAAAATCAATTTGATACTTCTCGTATTCTGTGCGAATTACGTACAAGTAAATTTCTTTTGTATAAATGGACATTATTACTTTATTTTCTCCGTTATGTTGAGTCGGGATATATTTCGGTATTTAGATATTATTTTGTTTCTTGCGTTGAAATCTGGTAAGATTATCTGGACTGATGGTATACCATCCCGTTCAAGTGTTGCGACTGGAACTCATAAAAGAGTAGACCTAGTTATGCCAGGTTGGGGCTCATTTTATTTGTTTTGGTGAGACCCTATCACTGGTACTAGTGAAGTAACCTTCCAAGGTTATTCGATGAGTCGTGCTGGTACTCATATGTGAGTAGAGCTAGGCATGCCGAGTTTGGGCTTATTTTGTTTGTACATAAGAGACCCTACCACTGGAACTTATGAAGTAACCTTCCAGGGTTATTCAATGACTCTTGCTGGTACTCATGTGTGAGTAGAGCTAGGCATGCCGAGTTTGGGCTCATTTTGTTTGTACATAAGAGACCCTACCACTGCATTTTATGAAGTAACCTTCCAGGGTTATTCAATGACTCTTACTGGTACTCATATGTCAGTACAGCTAGGCATGCCGAGTTTGGGTTCATTTTGTTTGTACATAAGTGACCCTACCACTGGAACTTATGAAGTAACCTTCCAGGGTTATTCGATGACTCTTGCTGGTACTCATATGTGAGTAAAGCTACGCATGCCGAGTTTGGGCTCATTTTGTTTGTACATAAGAGACCCTACCACTGGAACTTATGAAGTAACCTTCCAGGGTTATTCAATGACTCTTGCTGGTACTCATGTGTGAGTAGAGCTAGGCATGCCGAGTTTGGGCTCATTTTGTTTGTACATAAGAGACCCTACCACTGGAACTTATGAGGTAACCTTCCAGGGTTATTCAATGACTCTTGCTGGTACTCATGTGTGAGTAGAGCTAGGCATGCCGAGTTTGGGCTCATTTTGTTTGTACATAAGAGACCCTACCACTGGAACTTATGGAGTAACCTTCCATGGTCATTCAATGACTCTTGCTGGTACTCATGTGTGAGTAGAGCTAGGCATACCGAGTTTGGGCTCATTTTGTTTGTACATAAGAGACCCTACCACTGCATTTTATGATGTAACCTTCCAGGGTTATTCAATGACTCTTACTGGTACTCATATGTGAGTAGAGCTAGGCATGCCGAGTTTGGGTTCATTTTGTTTGTACATAAGTGACCCTACCACTGGAACTTATGAAGTAACCTTCCAGGGTTATTCGATGACTCTTGCTGGTACTCATATGTGAGTAGAGCTAGGCATGCCGAGTTTGGGCTCATTTTGTTTGTACATAAGTGACCCTACCACTGGAACTCATGAAGTAACCTTCCAGGATTATTCGATGACTCTTGGTGGTACTCATATGGAAGTAAAGCTAGGCATGCCGAGTTTGGGCTCATTTTGTTTGTAGGTACATAAGAGACCCTACCACTGGAACTTATGAAGTAACCTTTCAGGATTTTCAGGTTTATTCGAAGACTCTTAGTGGTACTCATATGTGAGTAGAGCTAGGTATGTTCCAGTGGTAGGGTCTCTGATGTTCATACAAAATGAGCCCAAACTCGTTATGCCTAGCTCTACTCACATATGAGTACCAGCAAGAGTGATCGAATAACCCTGGAAGGTTACTTCATAAGTTCCAGTGGTAGGGTCTCTTATGTACAAACAAAATGAGCCCAAACTCGGCATGCCTAGCTTTACTTCCATATGAGTACCAGCAAGAGTCATCGAATAACCCTGGAAGGTTACTTCATAAGTTCCAGTGGTAGGGTCACTTATGTACAAACAAAATGAGCCCAAACTCGGCATGCCTAGCTCTACTCACATATGAGAACCAGCAAGAGTCATTGACTAACCCTGAAAGGTTACTTCATAAGTTGCAGTGGTTGGGTCTCTTATGTACAAATAAAATGAGCCCAAACTCGGCATGCCTAGCTCTACTCACATATAAGAACCAGCAATAGTCATCGAATAACCCTGGAAGGTTACTTCATAAGTTTCAGTGGTTGGGTCTCTTATGTACAAACAAAATGAGCCCAAACTCGGCATGCCTAGCTCTACTCACATATAAGAACCAGCAATAGTCATCGAATAACCCTGGAAGGTTACTTCATAAGTTTCAGTGGTTGGGTCTCTTATGTACAAACAAAATGAGCCCAAACTCGGCATGCCTAGCTCTACTCACATATAAGAAACAGCAATAGTCATCGAATAACCCTGGAAGGTTACTTCATAAGTCTCAGTGGTAGGGTCTCTTATGTACAAACAAAATGAGCCCAAACTCGGCATGCCGAGCTCTACTCACATATGAGTACCAGCAAGTGTCATCTAATAACCCTGGAAGTTTACTTCATAAGTTTCAGTGGTAGGGTCTCTTATGTATAAACAAAATTAGCCCAAACTCGGCATGCCTAGCTCTACTCACATATGAGTACCAGCAAGAGTCATTGAATAACCCTGGAAGGTTACTTCATAAGTTGCAGTGGTTGGGTCTCTTATGTACAAACAAAATGAGCCCAAACTCGGCATGCCTAGCTCTACTCACATATAAGAACCAGCAAGAGTCATCGAATAACCCTGGAAGGTTACTTCATAAGTTCCAGTGGTAGGGTCTCTTATGTACAAACAAAATGAGCCCAAACTCGGCATGCCTAGCTCTACTCACATATAAGAACCAGCAAGAGTCATCGAATAACCCTGGAAGGTTACTTCATAAGTTCCAGTGGTAGGGTCTTTTATGTACAAACAAAATGAGCCCAAACTCGGCATGCCTAGCTCTACTCACATAAGAGTACCAGTAAGACTCATCGAATAACCTTGGAAGGTTACTTCACTAGTACCAGTGGTAGGGTCTCACTAAAACAAATAAAATGAGCCCCAACCTGGCATAACTAGGTCTACTCTTTTATGAGTTCCAGTCGCAACACTTGAATGGGATGGTATACCATCAGTCCACATAATCTTACCAGATTTCAACGCAAGAAACAAAATAATATCTAAATACCGAAATATATCCTGAATCAACATAATGGAAAAAATAAAGTAATAATGTCCATTTAGGTAAAAAATAAGAAACTTATTTGTACGTAATTTGCACAGCCAGGCCTATAACACATAGATACATATCACAAAAAATTCTAAGTCTCAAAGTTATTTAGTTGAACTACATTTCCGCAAATTACCGTACGTAGTACGTACTGTTGCCGCCGTGTCGCTGTAGTGACGCGATTTTGTACCTACTAATTTTGTAAACGCGTCCTTAAACGGTATTCACTATGCCAACTTCAAGTTTGACAAGCACGGTAGCGCACGTTTCGGACACGGTTTTAGCTGTCAAAATTCCGTGAGCTAAGAGGTCACGTAACATGCACGTAACGCGTTTATTGTAAAACGATAGAGGATAAATAAGTACTAAGTTTATTTGTTTTATATTATTTTCAGTGTCCGTTAGTGGTTAAATGCTAAGTTTATTTGCTTTTTTATTTACCAGTGTCCGTGTCAAAGTTATTTAATTAAATATTATGTTTTATGAAACTTGACGCCTCTCGCTGGCGCTAGCGTCTCACTCGTCTTCGGATAAATAATAAATCCATTATGATTTATTAGATTCTGTTAGAATTGGGCTATTTGCTGCACTAACCGCACCTACATTTTTTATATTGTAGTGCGACTGCAACTGGCATGTCTGTCATCAATGTCATCATATACGTTATCGTTCAAAAATTGACTTAAGTACAAAAGATGAAATAAACCTTTAAGATCAATTTTTTATTTTGAGATTGTTCCTGGCGAAATTGAACTAAAATAATATAATTTAAGTTTAATTAACCTTTTTTATTTGTACTGTAGCTTATAGTGAAAATTACAAGTTAGTAAAATAATATTTATAAAATCGAAATTGAGCCGGCAAACCGGCATTAAGATTTATGAACGAATGTTGTGAAATTGATAACTAGGCATAGACAAGCTGTCGTATGGCATACTGAATACAATATTTTGATTGTCGTGGTACGTCACGTTACTGAATCACGTTTACGTCTAGTGCACGTCACGACGACACACGTTTTGAATATGGTATTTCAGTGGTCATAGTGAATAAGCCCCCTGTTACCTTACGTCGATTTTCTGTGAGAGGGTAGTACTACCCCGGTCAAGCCGGCCCATTCATGCTGAAATCAGCAAGGCTCTACTACCTTGTAAACATGAGGCGCATTTGCTCCTCTTTGTTGCCTTTTAATGTATGTTATAAGGCTTGTTTCTAGGGTTATTTAATGCAGTTGAGTTTATAGGCTAAGAATGTTTAGAGTATGTGACAATACAATATACCAACGCAATGCTTTTGTAGAAAATTGTTGAATTTAGAAATTTCCATTAATTTTAAATTACATTTAAGGGACAATAATCTATGAAACTTGTGATATGCATTGCATTGCAATCAGGAATGCCTTAGTTGTGCCAATAATGCTAAAAATTACATAATTATGACATCTTACAATGACCTAGCCATTAAAATATTAAAATTGAATAGAATGTTTGTGATACAAATATAGTTGCAGGGAGCCTAGATTTTTTTTTCTTTTCACCCTATATACAAGTATTTTTATTCTGCAGGAGTTATCTTAAAAACAGCAATGCTATTGATCTAGGAACTATGGAGTATAGAGCAAGTCCGCCACGTTACCTGCATTAAAACTCCTTCATTATTTTGCTTATAATAATTATATGAGATTTGTTTGAAATAGAAATATTATTTATGATAAGTCAAATCGATTATATCGGTTTAGTAACGTTTTGTTTAGTCTATTGTAAATTTTGACTATGGTCACACTATGAACTTCATTCATTCATTGTCGGTTTCTCGGTAAAAAATTGTTTTGCGCTCACGCAGTTTTGTAATTTTTGCGTTTTGGAATTGAACCATATTGATCGCCTTTTGGAAAGCCCATCCTGGTAGCTTCGCGAATAGTTTTGTGATAAAGGATAAAATTCGTAACATATTGAACATTGTAAAACTTGTGTGAATCCGTGCACGGGGTTGGTGTCCGAAGACTTCGCCGAACTGGACCCTGCGGTAGCTATATGATACTTCATTCATCTATTTTGGCCAATATATTTGTATGATGATGATGTGTCTAATTTAGCTTAAGCTTGAATTCAATGAAGATTTGGTAAGTAAATTAAATTTGCATGTAATTGTAATTCGCTGTGCAACACAGAACAGTTATATCAGAGATTTGTTGTGGCTGACAAGGACTGATGAATATAATCACGCTTCCACCAATCTCTGCAAACAATCCCAGTCCCTTCTAGCCAAACTCTAGACAAGATTATTAAAGCTTCAGCCCCGCGTACATTACAACCCCAACGTCGTTCACCCTCCGTCATGTTAAATTAAGGAAAGCTTTATAAGTTAAATAAGCCAACAATATAATGTTAACTAGTTGCTTAACTACTAAACAATGCAATTGGCGTAACTGCATACGAAATAGCGTTCAACGAACGACCATTTAAAATAGACCTCTTGATGCATGAATAAACAAACAAAACTAGAGCTTGTTATGACAAACACAAAGCTTATTTTTAAATGATGTTCAAATGACGTGCTAGTTCATTTTGTGTTGGTCGGTTTGTCACGTAAAGTGTCTGATCTAAGTGCCTGTCCAGAAAGCGCGATTTACGCGCGTGTCCACTCGCGCGTAGGCACTCGCGCGTGTTCGAGATACTAGAGCTACATACATCCCGTCCAGATGCTCTCGCGAGTTACCTCACACGCGCGTAAAACGCTTGCAATGAGCGGTACATTCGACTCGCGCGTTTTACGCGCGAGCGCCGCTCGAGTCGAGATACTCCGGTGCCATTGCTGCGTCCAATACTACACGCGTGTCCGTGGCGAGTGGACGTATTCGATTCTGTTGTAATATATAAATATTATAATATTAATTGAAAACAGTATGTATGTAGCGGTGACAATCTTTTTACTAATTATCTCTGATCCGTGGTCTGTTAAAAAGCACGTTACTTACCAGACAAACACCGATACCAAATTGAGTGCCCAAATACGTCCACACTCCCAAAAAAAAAATTACAGGGATTTTACAATGCTTGAGTCTTAAATAATTATATTATTGCTCGGAGTTGCTAGACGTATAAAATTTACCACTCTTGGGCAAAAATATTAATACATAATGCTCGTTACAAACTGGATTTATCCGGAAACTAAAAAACTAAGGGACAACCTAAATTAAATTATTATTAATTAACTATAACGAAAACTGATTTAAAAATTGTGTTAACGAAAACAATTAGCTTTCTTTTAAACATTAAAATCATCACTACAAAATTCATCATTTAAATTATATTAAAATCTCAATCCAATCTTGACAATCAACAAATAGGACAGTATGAAACTGAAAATTCATGAAATTTCAAATAATATATTTTGTTAATATCAAAAACAGATAGCTTCATTGAATTATTACCTAGGTAGTAATTCAATGGACAGCTTGTTTCGTATATTTTCAATGTATGTTCAATTCATTACCAAAACTATTAGTTAAATATTTATTAAAAATGCATATTCCTACGGACAGCTCTAAAACAGCAATGTGTCATTTAAAGTGAAAATGCCCAAATACGTCTCATCACATGCGCGCGTAAGAACGCGCGTGAAACGCCGCATCTGAACGCAATACAAATCAAAACGCGCTAGTGGACGCGCGCGTAAATCGCGCTTTCTGGACAGGCTCTTATGGGTATCGATTTTAATGTGACGCTTGTAAACATATTTCTTGATGTCGTTGTTTGAGTCAAAGACAATTAATATTGTGATTAAAACTATGATGGTATCTAAATTAAAGATCTGTAACGTGTGCAGTGTTAGTTGTAAATTACCTTGCTATTAATCCATTATTTATCAAAATAAGATCTTTTGGTGTGATACAAGTGAATTCTATGCAAGAGTTCATTCTTATTATTTCAGTAGAAAACAATAACATTATTACCACTTACACTGTGTGTTCTGATCTGAAGCTTAGCAGAGTTTGCACTATGGCAACCAGATAACTAATAGACGTACATACATACATACATAGACTCACGCCTGTTTCCCCGAAGAGGTAGGCAGAGGCATATTAAACGCCCACTTTTCGCCAGTGTTTTGATCCCACGTAATAGGTGGCGAGCCTATTGCCGCTTATCGGGATATTTTGTTTGCCAGAGCCTCGTCCGTTGATCGGCAGGTGCACCACTTGCAGGTGAGGTTGGCTTGAGACCCTTAGTTCTTGGTGGGAACCTTATGCACCCACCAACTACTACCACCACAACCCACCACTAATAGACGTATTTACTTACATGTTCTTAAATAAAATAAGTACATCATATTGTAGATACATTTCACCTAGACACAAATCTAGGAAGCGTGCTAATCGCACAAACATTATCCTGGGCTGCTTGTAGTTACAGTTACTTACAACTTCACTATCAGACCAGTCTTGGAAAAATGCAATAGGCATTAAATAACTTGAAAGAAATAACGATAAAAAAGGTCTGATTACAACACAAATATTTTGTAGGTTTTTGCTATGGAATAATAAAAAATAATAAAAAATAAAAATCATTTATTACCAAAAAACAGTACAATTGATATTATCCTTTGGCCCCACACTAGGCATGCCTGTCCTGTGGGTACCAACATATTTACGTTTAACGCTTGTTTACAATGTTTGCTCGGTTGACATACATTAGATATATAAATTCATAAGTAACTTATTTTTAGAAAAACAAAGGTATTTTAGCAATAGTAACTATTTGGTATTTGGAGATTACAAAAATATTATGCATGCATGTAAATATATACACATATAATAATAACAATAATATAATATAATATATAAAATAGTAAGATATCATGTATTTAGTGTTTATTTTTAGATTTATGGGTGAATTGTATGGTCAATAGGTATATTTTGGTTTGCTTAGCAAAGAATTAGGCTAGATGTACTAGGATATTTTCTGTGGACTCGTATTCTAAAGAGGTTAAGTATTTTTTGAGTATACATTGTGCTTCTTTTACAGTGCATTGCTTTATATCACAACATTTTACTACTTTGTTGTAGATGTAGCAGTCTTTATAAGGACTGAAGCGCCTACCAAAGGAAGTTTTAACTTTGGGAACTGTGATTTTGTATGTGCGACGTTTTAGTAAATTAGTATATTCTTGTGAGTTGATAACTTTTTGGTGGGTTTTGAGTAGTGTTTTTAGAATAAATAGCTGGCGCACACTCAGAACTTTACTGTCTTTGTAAAGCTCCACAGTGGGGTACCTAAAGGGTTTTTTAAAAGTCGTTTTTAGCACACATCGTTGGGCCCTTTCTAGTTCAATCATTGTTGTTTTGGAAGCATTTCCCCAGCAGGTTATGCAGTATGTGATCAATGATTGAGTTAGTGCGCAAAACACATTTCTCAAAATGTTTTGTGGTGCCGATTTACGAAGCAGTTTCATGATGTTCGCAGTTTTGCGTACTCGACCAGACAAGGAGTTGATGTGTGCCTTGAAGTTTAGGTTGCTGTCGATGATTATTCCTAAGTATTTGATGGTGTTAGTTTGCTTTATGTTTTCACAGGTACAGTGCTCATGATCTCTACAGGTGTGAAATTTTATAGTAAAGCTTGTGCTCGGTGTTGAGGCGGCTGTTTTGTGGAAACAGACGTACTGCGTTTTATTGATATTGAGTGTTAAGAGGTTTTGTTTCAGCCACGAGGACACTTTCCCTATTGTACACTCTGCGTTCGAGAAAGTCTCGTTCCAATTTCGACCATCAACAATCAACACAGTGTCATCAGCATAACATATTATCTCACCCCTGATAGTTTCGTGAATATCGTTCATATACATTATGAACAGCGTTGGCCCTAGCACGCTCCCTTGTGGAACTCCAAAATTAATGTGATGTAGTTCACTTTCATGGTTGGTAACTTTAACACACTGCTTTCTACTGGTTAGGTAGCTTTTAAACCATTCTAGAGCTACACCCCTTATGCCAAATTGTTTTTCAAGCTTTTGCAATAGTAAAGGAATTGAGACCGTATCAAAGGCCTTGGCTAGGTCTAGGAAGATCCCTATGCTGTGCCTGCCACTATCAAGGTGAGATGACACTGTTGATGTGAGCAACGTGATTGCCTCTTCTGTTGATTTCTCTCGCCTAAATCCGAATTGCCTGTCCGAAATAAGATGGTTCGTCTCTATATATTTAACTAGTCTGTTGTTAACTACTTTTTCAAGCAATTTAGAGAACACAGTTAGCAATGAAATCGGCCGGTAGTTTTCCGGTGCATCTTTGGGTCCATTTTTATGAATCGGTATGACAGAGGCTGTTTTCCATGCGTCAGGGAAAATACCGCATTGTAGACTCATGTTAAACACTTTCGTCAGGGGTGGTATAATAACGTTCCTTATTTCTTTCAGGAGAATATTAGTTACTCCGTCGATCCCCGGGGCCTTATCATTTTGTAATGCCAGTATTAAAGACTCTATTTCTTTCTCATCGGTCGGCTGCATGAAAAAGGAGCTTTTTATTGAATTACAACTGACTTTGGTTGCCAACATATCTTCACTCTGTTTCAAATCATTTAAAATGTTGTTAGCCAGTTTTTGTCCTAGTGTTGAAAAATATGTATTGCATATGTTCAGTGAGTGTTTGGCATCAAGGCTGTTGGGTAGCATTAATAATTCTGTCGGTTCTTTTTTGTTTTGTGACAGATGGCAAATTGTCTTGATAGTTTTCCACATCATCTTTGGGTTTTTCGTGTTATTAGACAGTTCTGTGCTATCGTAGTCGGTTTTAAGTTTGTGTAGTAGATTATTGCAGAAGTTTCTGTACCGGGTGTAAATGAGATGTAGGATTTGATCGTTTGGTGATTTCCTCGATTTGGTATGTAGACGGTCTCTATGCTGCATGCAACGAATAAGTCCAGGTGTTATCCATGGCTTTATGTTAAATTTTGTGTGACTAATTCGCACCTGTCGTGTATGTTTGTTGACAATGTCTGAGAGTTGATTGCAGAAACTGTTTGCTATTTGATTTGTTTCAGGGTTGTCTATTTGTAGGGACCAGTTGAGTTGCAAGAGGTCATTTCTAATGGCTTCAAAGTTCCGCTTGACCATAGTGCGATTCACATTTCGTTTGGTAGTTGTATTTTTTGAGAGGCCAATAATTACAATGTCATGATCAGTAATGTCCGAGTTACATATTACACCTACAGTGTCTTTGAGTGAGTTTGTATAAATATGGTCTATACATGTGTGCCCTCTAGTCGGTTTGGTTATAGCTGGAAACAGGCCGTGTTCCGCTGTAAGACACATGTATTCCACCTCTTGACCACTACTAGTTGAAAGCAGGTTGATATTTAGGTCACCAGCAAGGATCAGTGTATCTGAATTATTTGAGTAGTTGTTTAATAAACAGTCAAGGGAATTCAAAAAGTTGTTTAGGTTTTGGAATGACGGCGGACGATATATACCAAACAGAGTTGTCTTGTCATTAAACGTCATTTGCAGGCAGTTTGCATCTAGTAAATCTGGCTCAGTGACACAGACTTTTAAATTTTGTTTTGCGTAGATTACTACTCCGCTATTCTGATTGATAGTTTTTTTCGTGCTGTAGCTATCGTATGTGTCTATTTGAGGTATTATGGAAGATTCATCGAGCCAACACTCAGTCAAAATTATAACATCGAAGATTATGTTTGTTCTTTTTAGAGCTACGATGAACGAGTCAAAGTTTTTATGCAGGCTTCGTATATTAAATGCTAATAACTTAAAATTATGTGTTGTCGTAATTACTGTTCGGCATTCTTCAGGGGCTTGGATTTTGTGACAATTTATACAAATCGTGTCTAACTCATTAATGGTGGTATTGTCAATCACGGTTACGAATATTAATATAGTAGATTAAATTAGTCCCAACTAAAATGTTAGGATTTGAACACTTGCCGTACAAAGTAGCTGGGTAAGTATTATTATACGTTTTATAATTTGGTTGCATTTTGTGTAGTTCTACATTTATATTCGAATTTAGTATATTTATGTAGTTAAAGCAATACATAAACTGAAATAGTTGAACATAAAAGCAGTAAAAAGTATGTTCACGGTGATTAGTATATTGCCATACGCTGCATCCTAGACCATGTGTTGTGTATTTTATAAAATAGTGAGTATTATTATAATATAATATATAATATAATATGTAATATAATTCAAGTAACAATGTAATATTTTTGTTTGGTTTCTTAAATAATATAGGTTTATTTAAATGTAAATAAAGAGAGTTATAATTGAGGTACATACATCTGAAAAAAGTTTGACAGTTATTTAAAAAGAGAATATGTTTTACAAATGAAAAATTATTGTTGTGATGTTTTAAATAAATTTTGAAGGTCATTATGGGTACGTATATAATGAGAAGGTTTGCCCTCCTTTTGTTTGACATAGATTTTTCCCTGTGTGCACCAGCAGTAGGAGTAACCGAAATCCTTAGATGTTGCCCTCGCGGCGCGAAAAAGCAGTCTATTCTCCTTTGTTAGACGTTCGTTGTAGTATACTTTGTGTGGTGTCCCAGGGACATCAAAATCAGTACTGGTTATGTTCCTTCGCGATTTGGAGGCTTTTATAATCTGGTCACGCTTGTTTCGGCGTAAAAGACGTACCACTACCGGTCTTGGGAACTTATGAGCCTAACATTAATATATTATTCTGTAAAACGGACTCCGAGCTACAAGGCTTAATTGTAACGAGAATTACCTTAGGATGAAGACGATGAATATAACAACAATTCGTGTGATCGACAAATTATAGTTGCGAGTCTGAGTATTGAGCTCCTACACACAGTGCCGCCGGCCAAGCCGCCTGCACCCGGCGGCATACAAAGCCGCTGGCTTTGCCGCACGAAGGAGCTGCTGGCATGGGCGCCTTGGTATGTCGGCGTGCCGCGCGGGTTACAACTTGCTACTTATGTGTAGTCGTTCTATACAACAGGAATGATGCCCGGCGGCTTTCTGAGGCAGATGCCGGCGGCATCGACGGCCGGCAAAAGCCGGCGGCAAGTGCGACGCGGCAAAAGCCGGCGGCCCGTGTCGCCGGCGTTATGTGTAGCAGCTTTATGTATCCATTGGTTTATTATTTCTAAACTCCATTGTGATGCAGGATATTTTTTTCCAAAACAGTGCAAGAGTTACAAATATGTTTTCAAATTTCAAAACTTACCACACCATCTTGTAGTTTGATAAGAGAACTCGTAGCACTATCGATATTCATTTAATGTAATCGTTTATAATACATTTAACGTACAAATTAATTCCGATTATTATAGATTACTAATTCATATCTGTATTATTTCGGAGCTCCGCTTCGCTGAGCTAAAGAAACGAAAGCAACTTCAAGAAATATATATCTTCAATGTTACAAGAAACCTAAGAAAACTATGGTCGTGAAATAGACAGAGTTCCGTGACAACTAATAAAAAAATACAATCGAATTAAGAACTGCCGCCTTTTTTGAAGTCGGCTAAACAGCCTTAAAACTTAGTCCTCGGTAGAAATGTTTACCTCTCTTTGGGCAATGATACCATTATACCCATTTGGCTATCAACTTTCAATTACAAGCGATTTTGTAAGATATCTAGAATTCTTGTTAATTCATTGTTGGACTTAGCGTTGGTTTTCTAAACAGTGCATTCGTTCGAGAGGGAAAATTATCTCTGAGTCGCAAGGGCGATGTATGAACGCTTAAGCTACTACAACGAAATTCCAACATCGAGGTATCATTTTGCTGAATCCAGAATGTAGCCCATTTAGCTAATTATACAATGCAGCTCACGGTCCGCATGCATCGGATTTGCTTAAGACTTCGCATACTAATACAGTAAGTAGTTATAATCGGTAAACTATATATTCTGGTCTTAGTTCATATAGATATAGACAAGCTAGAGTAGAAACTAGACCAATGAATATAATTATCAAACCTGAAGAGTTGTAAGAATGTTTATTCGAACGCGTAAATTTCAGAAACTGCGTTCAGGTAAAATATATTCACATTGTCAGTCAAACAACTAAGAAAGGTAAGACATATTCTTAGTCTATTCATCATCGAAGGCAGCGATAGCTGAGTGGAGAGACCAACAGACTGCTACGCAGAGGGTCGCGGGTTCGAATCCACGGCACGCATCAATTACTTTTCGGAGTTAAGTGCGTATTAAATTGTTAATTATCGCTTGCTAAACGGTGAAAGAAAACATCGTGAGGAAACCTGCATGTCTGAGAGCTCTCCATAATGTTCTCGAAAGACATGTGAAGTCTGCCAACCCGCACTTGGTTAGCGTGGTGGACTATGGCCTTACCCTTCTCATAGTGAGAAGATGCCCGTGCCCAGCAGTGGGACAGTATAAAGGGCTGATGATGATTCATCATCGAGACTCGACGCACACCCATGGCTATGTGAAAAAAACAACCAACTTTCTTTTCGGGAGGATGGGAAATGAAATAAAAGCAGGCGCACGAAAGAAAAGGGAATGAGGCCGATAAGGAACTAGTAGTCATCTAGAGGTAGTGCGACCAAAAATCGTCAAAATCGACTGCATGGGTGGTGTTAGTGGTCTTCACGCCTCTTAACACTGCGCTGTGTATATGGACGCAATCTCCACACGGGAAAATACTTTTTTGATCTACAATTGATGGTTTCCAGTCCCATTGTTATTTGTATTTGTTGTTTAAATGCTTCTAAAGTCGGCTAGTACCGGATTTATCATTAGCAATAAAGTACATGCATTGCTATTCAAAATTAATTATAAGTAATTGACAAGTCACCCATATGTCTTTGCTAGAAGGAAATCAAAATAAATCACACATCAGTCGCCAAGCCACATTCACAAGACATACATCAAATAATCTACGAATACCAACGTCCCATAACCACAAATCAGTGTATTCCGTTGTTTGTTCTAATCACAATATCTAGTAGTTCATACTAAACGGATGACCTGCCATCAACAAGCCCATCAATATATTAATGTCGTAACAAGCTTTCAACATCATAATAGTTTTGCTAAGAGGCACTTTTTCTAGTCAATTTATCAAGAAATAAAGACCTATAAAGAGAATATCTAAGTACATAATTTCTTGAAGCTTAGCTAGTTCAATAAGGCATGAGAAAAATACTCGCTTACAAGTCTTTCAGCGTTGTAAACATGTTGACGGCCTTATTGTGAAGATAAGCTTATTTTTTATTAGTACCTGAAGTGCTTGATAATGTACTAAGATGGTGTTATCCTTTAGAATCTTTTTATTTGTAAGATTTTCTTGGAGAGCTTTGTGATTTGATCCCTTTGATAATGTTTGTGAATAGAAAAAAGAAGGAGCTCTTCGAATCTTAATAATGTACAAAACAGTCTTCTTTTGATCTTTTGAGTTGTGGATTCTTCTAGTGGGTTGCAAAGGACTTTGTACCACATAGCCCATTCGTGCTCCATTTTACGAGTATATGAGCCCTAGAATACTAGCATAGCCCCTGTAAAATATCAGCCTATTTGTAAATAACAGAATTGTATATCAATTATAACATTGCTCCGGGTCTAGGCCACTCGTCAATACCAGTAGCATAACAGTTTATTAAATCATATTGCGGACTACTTATGCTACTTTTTCATTATGAGGATAACGTAAAAATAACATAAGTAAGATGGAACCAAAAATAAGAACATACTAATCCTGAAGAAATCTGCCATTGCTTAAGAAAAACCTTCGCAATATTGATAAAAATATGTAGAGCTCCTCTTGCATAACAAGCACGCATTCAAAGAATACCGAAACTTTAAACAACTATCCGTAGAATACTACTATTTACTTAATACCTACGGCGACTGCCGCCACCGGCATCGGCAAGCACTTCGTGCTAATTAATCTATGTACTTAGCCGGTTTTACAGCACCAACAAATCATTAGAACTTAAACCCGATGAAGAGCGAATCATACGGACTACGCTCTTGGATTACTATCCTACTTCACTACCCTCACAGTATAGCCGATAAATACTAGAACGGCGATAGCCCGTAGTAGTAGTATAGTGGTGTACGTAACGGTCTGCCGAGACGATGGTCTCGGGTTTGATCTCCAGGTACCCCGGGCACACACCTCTGATTTTTTGAAGTTATATGTGTATTAAAAATGTTAATGATTGCTCGCCTAATAATGTGCCCGGTAGATGGCAATAGGCTCGCCATACATAACCGGCGAAGTGTGGGTGGGTAATACACCTCTGTCTAACCCTTCGGGGATAAAGGCGTGATGTACGTTATGTAATCGAGCTAGCTCCGAAACTGTCCTACTTGTTTGTCGAATAACTAGTTTACCTATTTTAATCACATAGTATTACGATAAATCGGGGATAACTTAGGTATTTCGATTAATGTCCGGCAACACGTGTTTCAATGTTCGGACAAATTGGGAGGGTACAAACTTGTAATGTTGCGGTGAAGGTGTGAAAATAAAATAAATGATTTAATTAGTGTTTTATATGTCAGTCCATTTGTAAAGTAATTGTGTTTGTAACGTATTTTAGTTTATATTATAGTTCATTGTTATTTTTTGTGTTTTCAGGGCTCCAACCCAAATTACAGGCTCATCCTCTGCTTCTAGGTGCAGACAGAAGTGGTGTGTCTGTCTCTCCTCTAGGGGCACTCAGGGCCTGACCACGCGGTCAGTGTTTGACGGGACTCCACCGGGATGTAAAGTCTCCTGCGATACAAGTGCTACACTTAGTGCAACGTTGTATTTTCACAACAAGAAAGGAAAAACATGAATTATATTTGTATGCATTTCATGTTCATGACATTTCACGAAACAACAAATTTCATACTACAACCGTAACACAACTAACTCTAATACAGTCGTCACATTTTCGGGCGCCCGTTACTTCGTCCTCATTTCCATATCCTACAGTGTATTTATTTACATCTCCAAAAAGTTACATTTGCATAAACGCGATCGTCAACAAATGTTACATGTTTAATCAGAAGGTAACAAGAAAGTCCTCAGTTGTATCGCTTGGTACTTTGATACTTGCGTTTGCTTCTTCTTAGGGATGAAGTTTTGTGTACAGAATCTTGAGAGCGATTTCAACTTCATAACATAACCTCATTGATGGAAAACTTCATTGTTCCACCGAGTTATGTTATAAAGAAAATTGTTTATGAATTATAATATATTTGACTTCATTTTTTCTGTTTTCTTCTGCTATTTGAATCCGACACGGGACAAGCATTTGCGTTATTCTCGTATTATTGGCGAAGTCTGAGCGCTTATTGAGTCCTTATTAATTGTATGTCTGTAGAGTCTCTTAAGGGACAGAATTAATTTTTAGTGCAAGTTGCGTTCATAAAAACATACTAATATTTGAATAAATATTGTCAAAACGATAGGCAGAGCTTACATAATGTTGATTGTATGCCACTACCAGCCTTATAAAGGAACGCCTTGTTTTACATAACCGTAATTCAATTAAATATAATATACAATAATTTTCAGCGACGAGTCTCTTGATGCAAGCACCGATAATTTAAAGCCCTACAAACGATTAGAAGTTTCTAGTCGTTTGTAGGGCTCCAAATTGTAACATTATGTGAATTATTTCACCAAATCAATGAGAGATAAACAATTTCAGAAATAATTCATAAAAAATAAGGTACTTTTAAAAAAACTTACGAGTATATTTTCAGACAAACAGACATGATTAAAACCATATAATGAGGACACATTTCCAACCCAATCACTAACCAAAAATATCTTCCAACGTTTCCTTCCTCCCTTCCTCAAACGACAACATAAAAAGTTTCCCTCGTTCCACGAAATCCTTTACTAATACCAATATTTATATACATACGTGACACGCCATTCTGACTCGAAGCTTACACTCATGTTCTGGGTTTTATCTCGAACGGTGGAACGTAAGAAGTAATTTATTTTTCTTAAAGACGCCGCGGTTTCATGAAGATTGATTGCCCAGCCAATGACGCAGCCCCATCTGATTGACGTTGCAATTTACTACATTTGCATTTTTAATTTATCCAATCGTTGTCTCCCTGGATTGATTCACTCCGAATGGATCTATTTAGATTAGGTGTTGGGAAGTCGCAGATGGTCGCGATTTGAATAGTATGCCTTTGTGTTGGAATTAGATTTATGTATTTATTTTTTGGTTGTGTTTTATTTAAATGCTTGTAAATAAGCATACTGAAATCCCGTCTGATGATAAATATGCTATTATCAGAGCAATGGCACAGAAACATTGTAACGTTATCCCTACTTAGGTGTAGTTAAATGAAAATCGTAATTGCTGTTACAATGTAAAATTAATTTAATTCACTAAAGAATTTAATACATCCTTTAGCAAACACTAATTTAAACGTTTTTATGAAAATTCTATAAAATCAGGGTCGCGTGATTCGGCGATAGTAATGGGTCTCGTTGGAGATGCGCTTCCGGTGGTCGTTCAGAGTAGCTGGTGCACTTAGCTCGTTGTGCTGTGGCGGCCAGAAAAGGACTCCTCATCGCCGCGCGACTGTATTTATTGCCCGCTGCACAGCGCGGGCGGCGGGGTCAACCGGCCGAGTGATGCGTCAAGGATTGACGTCACACACTCCCCCCTCTAGGCAAGAATTTTCCCGAAGGGAAAATACTGTGGCTGGCAGGCGGCAACTGCATACCGGAACCCTGAAACAGATGAGTAGTGGTGGTGTCAGTAGGTTAAATACAAAGCAACTACTAACCCTGAAAGAAAAAACCAAGTATAACCCTCGACCATTCATACGTCACCAGGCATTGAACGTTCCTATTGCCTGACATTCATCACATTCAAAAGGCCTACACACAGTGATACGTATGAACAAGCCAGCATTCATTCCCGATGCGAGTCGTATTCATTATAATACAAGACGTGCGAAGAGGTATTATACGTGAGGTTTAGATTAAATAGCCACCCAACCTAGGTTGCTAGGCACCACCTGACAACCCGGGTTCGATAAGTAAAATGAAATTGAAAATGTATAAGTCGTAAACTAAAATTACGATCATACGATATTACGATTAACACGCTCGATGCGAATTGCAAGGGCAAATTGTATTCATTTAAAATAAAATAGAGAGGCGCGAGGCGCCGCGCCGCATTCCATTGTCATTAACGGCAATTACACAATTCGGCGTAAGTTGTAATGAATAATATATCACCAAAAGATATGATCGATGATATAGTATACACAACCATAGCTAAAAAAAAACAAAAAAAAACACAAGCGAGAATCGAACCACAGACCGATCCGACAACAACCTCTTAACCACTGAGCCATAAGGCAAAAAAAAATTACATTACGATCATCATTACGATAAGTAATGACTTAAGCTATATGTAACAAGATATTTGGGTACATAATTTAGCTGTAATTGGGAGTAAAAGATTTATATACTATTTGTAACAAAATGTTAAGTTGTTTTTGTGATTAGGTCATTAGTGATAAGCATAAATCATTTCATTTCTTAAACTTTGTAGTGAGTTAATTTAAGATCTTTTTTATGGAAATCACCAAGGGGTTTGCCAAACATATCTGATTGTTTATACACAAGGGGAGATATTTTTGCCACAATTTTACATTTAATAAATTTCGGTGCTAATTTTTTGCTGAAATACTTATCCTTGTCACTCAAATAGAAAGTTCTTATCCAAACCATATCACCAACATTGAAATCAGCCGATATTCGGCGAAGATTATAAGAATGCCTATTCATTGATGAGCACTGTTCAATTCTGCATGCACCTTGTCAAATATGGTAGACAGATGGCCAAGCGTTTTCCCGCGGCTTAGATACAATATTGGGGTCCGATTCGTGATGAATATAATGAGAACCACAAGTAACCAATTCGCGACCATAAACCAAGAATGATGGGGTAAAACCAGTTGATTCGTTCACCGCACAGTTGAGTGCAGATTGTATCTTTGCTAAGTTCAAATCCCATACGCGGTGATCGCGGTCTATAAAAGTTGAAACAGCTGTCATAATAGTTTTGTTATATCTCTCGACCGGATTAACGTGTGGGGTGGGGTATAGAGCGGTATGTAATGCAAGTTAGGAACCTTGAATTTGGATACTAAATTTTTAAAGGTGGAGCTGATAAATTGCTTACCGTTATCTAAGACAATGGTAGACGGAATACCATGAACAAGGAAAACATTTTCTTCTAAAATTTTGGTTATCATTTCGGCAGAGGCACGCCTAATTGGAAAAAGCAAAGAATATTTAGAAAAACATTAAGACACTACGAAAACATACGTATTCTGCTTCTTCGAGGGGGGTAAAGGACGATGAGGTCTATGCTCAACATCTGAAATGGTCTATGACACGATTTAGGTTGACCCATATGGCCGAGAATGGAATGATTTTGGTGCTTGTGGGCCGTACAAGTATCGCACGCATGGACGGCTTTAACGACATCGCTATACATACCCGGCCAGTAGTAGTAGCAAGCGATAAACGCTTGTATGTTTTAAAAATGCCGAGATTGCCAGCAGTGGGCAAGGAGTGATTGTCGGATATGATGTTTGGTCTCATTTCCAACGGTATTACTTCCTTCCACTGACACTCCCTAGTAAGTGGGTTTAATGACTTTTTTAGTCGATACAATTTATTATTGATTATTTGATAGTCAACAAAAGACGATGGCCTCTTTAAGCAACCGTTAAATACGTTTAGATACCAAGAATCATTCGTAGAAACCGGTACAATTGTATTAGAATCATTACAATCATCTTGCGAACCGTTGATAATAGCAGAGACAGGTACAGACCGAGACAAAAATCAGGCAGAACATTATCTGAACCACGACAATGTCTAATTTCAAAATTATAACAAGAGAGACGAACACCCCATCTGGCTAAACGGCCTGTGGGATTATTTAATTTTTAAAACCACTGTAATGCAGCGTGATCAGTATAGACAACAAACTTCCTACCATTCTCGATATAGCAGCGCCAATGCTCAATAGCCGACAAGACTGCTAATGCTTCGCGCTCAGTAGCACTATAATTTTTTTCCTGGCTAGAAAATGACTTGCTGTAATAGGCAATTATATTATCCTTTCTTCACCCTTCAACACTTGACAGAGAACGGCTCCTATACCATAATCGCTAGCGTCCGTGTGAATCTCAAAAGGTTCAGAAAAATCGGGACAGGATAAAATCGCTCGGGAGGCCAAGCTTTCTTTTAATTTTATAAATGTTTGTTGTGCCTCTGCCAACCAACAGAAAGGCGGTGCCTTTTTGCCTTGAGAAGTTAGTTTGTTCAAGGGTGTTGCAATAGTGCTGAAATTGGGTATAAAGGGCCTATACCACGAGGCCGCGCCCAAAAAACGACGAACCTCCTTTCTAGTGCTAAGAGTCGGGTCCTCCTACAGGAAAGCAATTTTATCGGGGTCGGCAAGAAGACCCTTAGAATCGACAACATAGCCAAGATACGTCATACTCGTGAACGGGTGCTACTTGCGATGACTGGTTGAGGGCGGTCTTATGGGCTGGTATAATTTTGTTTTTGATATTTAACTTCATAATTTCCATCATGGTTCTGAACATTTGCGCGGATTGCCTGCATTGTTAGGTGCATAATGTAAGTGGATGCTCCTTTTTTCACCATGTCTATGTTCAGGAGGCTAACTAAATGAACATCAAAATTTAACTTGATTATGCTTGAGTATTATGTACAGTAAATATATACAAGTAACATAGAAGGTATAACAGTTGCAGCACCTTACAAAAGTTTAATTGCTATGTATTATAAAAAACCTGGCGATGAAAATGAGTGACCGTGAGTTTTATTGCCCGTTCTGTCTCAAGGTTCTACGCCCTTGCTTTGCGAACGTGGCAGTAAATGTAAATGTAGAAGCATACAGTAATAATGTTTTATATTTGACGTTCATAAGTATTACTTTGTGATCTCAATGAATAAAGGATTTTGAGTTTGAGTTTGAGTTTAGATACTTTAACCTATCTCTAAAAAATTGTATCTATCGAAGTTAATGATTAAGTTAGCAGATTTTAATTTTTGTAGAACGCGTAGTAAAAGCGAAATGTGTTCAGAAAAATCGGAACTAGGTAATACAGATTATATCCTCGACAAAACAGAACACCTTATTCTCAAATTCAGGCCCATAGAACAAACAATCAGCCAATCTTTGTTGAGTTGCAGAGGCATTAGTAAGCCCAAAAGGCATTTTTTTTAAATTGAAATGTTCCGCGAGATGGAACGTAAAAAGCTGTTTTACAACGATCCTCTTTTTTGATTAATGTCCATCAGAAACATTTAGAAATATCAATACTAGACAAATATTTAGCATTACTAAGGTTATCAAGGATCTCCGAAATATAAGGCAAATTATAAGCGTCTTTCTTCGTCACCGAATTTAATTTTCTACTATCCAAGCAAAAAGGTAGGTTGGTAGGTAGGTAGGTTCTAGGTAGTAGAGCCTTGCTGATTTCAGCATGAATGGGCCGGCTCGACCGGAGAAGTACTACCCTCTCACAGAAAATCGACGTAAAGTAACAGTACCTGAACTGTTGCGTTTCGTTCGGTGAGTAAGAGTGCCGAAGGCCCTATCCCCTATTCCTTCTCCCTCATCCCACTCCTTATCCTATCCCTTTTCCCAACCCCAAGGGGCGGCAACGCACTTGTGACTCCTGTGATGTTGCTTGTGTCCATGGGTGGCGGTAATTGCTTACCATCAGGCGATACGTCTGCTCGTTTGCCGCCTTATACTATAAAAAAAAAAGAACGAAGTTCACCATTCTTTTTCGGAACCAAAATTACAGGGTTGGACCAAGGACTTTCCGCTGGCTTGACGACATCCTCCTCAAGCATCTCGTCCAGTTGTTTAACTAATATGCGTTGTTTATTGGGAGACATACGATAATAACGCTGACGAATAGGGGGGCTGTCACCCGTATCGATAGAATGGGTAATTAAATGAGTACAACCTAAACTAAACCCTTTGGTAAGATATATTTTTGAATTTTGAAACAACGTCATCGGCGATACGTCTCTGTGCTAAGATCAAATTATCGTAGGGGATAATATGACTAGAACATGTAGTGGTGTTTAACTCGGCAACCTCAGCGTCAGACTTATTTGAAAGTAAGACGGAGTCCAAATGATTTGGAAACAAACCGAAAGCCCTACAGAAATCCATACCTAGGATTAACGAGTTCTTGATGCCAGGGACTATATGAACAATTATTAGGGGAACTACTTTATTTTGAAATTCAAAGGTAAAGGAAACCGATCCAGCAGAAAACAACCTTTCACCGCCTGCAGCAATAAGTTTCAACGGTTGAGAATCCATCAACTGGCAAACATTTTCAAGCAAGAATTTGTGCGAATTGTTACCCAGAATAGTGACGCACGAGCCAGAATCGAGTAAGCCCACAGCACGCTTACCATTAATATTAACTGCGATATAAGAATTATATTCAACATTAATTTCTCGGATTGAAGACAAGTGATAACTATTAAAGAATTTAGCAATATAATTCAACCAGTTATGCCAATCGCGTTTATCAAAATTAGGCTTCTTTTTATTACTCCAATCCGATTTAATTAGTTTACTATTATTTTTATTTTTATTGTTGCTAGGAGTTTTACAATTGGGGCAATCAGTAACACGACAACCCTTCAAACCACACTTAAAACAAATCAACAGATTGGGTTATTACAAGTATTCAAGGAGTGCGAAGATGTTCTACAACGAGGGCAAAATTGATTACTAGAATTAGGGGATTTACTGACAGCATTAATAATCGATTTCTCTGTGTAATTATTTTGATAGTAAATATTATTTTTGTTTTTAAAGTTACAATAATTTTGATATGAATTTTTATTAAAATTGGGGACAGAACGAGTAGGGGAGGTATGATTATCTAAAAACTCGTTGAACTTTTCTATAAAGTTTTGCCATTATATTTAAATTAAGACAACTCAGAAAAGAACTTACGGTCGTAAGAAAAAGCGTTAACAGATGACTCGTTTGATATAACGTGTGGGCAACTTGTTTGTGGTTTAGGTGAAATAGCTCGCAGAGCTGATAATAGGGTATTTGACAAAAAATATCGAATTAGTCCGTCAGTTAGATTATCGAAAAATATT
Organism: Euclidia mi; assembly: GCA_944739405.2. Taxonomy (NCBI): domain Eukaryota; kingdom Metazoa; phylum Arthropoda; class Insecta; order Lepidoptera; family Erebidae; genus Euclidia; species Euclidia mi. The sequence continues at coordinate 11,519,175 of OX123184.2, read as the reverse complement.
GGATACGTATTTTTTGTTTTATCAAATCAGTAGAAAAATACGAAGATAAAACGCATCAAAGATGGAGAAACGCCTAAGAGTGGGGGCTTGAAACGTCACTTGCCAGTAAAAAGTGTACTGGCAAGTGCCGTCACACGAGTTTTCAGCGAAGTTTGTCGTCTTAATTTTTTGTTTAAGTGACTTAAGAAAATATACGTGTCCAATATTTTTTGGAAATCTATCTGACGGACTAATTCGATTTTTTTAGTCAAATACCCTATTGACCGCGGCAATCTAGCCAAAGAGTATCCAAAACACTGGCATCGTTAGGTTCGTTCACGTTCACTCTATTCAACCTGTGATATAAGTGGTGCAATAAAGATTCTGTACGAGAGAACAAATTATTCTCAAACTCGATTTGTAGTATTTTTAAATTATTAACTTTTTTTATGAGAGTTATTTTTATGCCTGATATGTCTTCGGAAAAGGAAAGATGAGACTCGCATATGGTCTCAGCCGAGGCTTCCGAAGCCAGTTTGCCGATTTGCTTACGCAAATCGGCAACGTAGCGGACGGCTCGTCACCTCGAATTGCCACCTCATACTCTAGTTCGCCCTTTTGAAGTAGCAAGTATTTGATTTCAAAAGACATCATCGCAATATGCAGTAGAAATTTTTTAATAATATCGACTATAAGGTGTAACTCGACCAGTCAAGGTCGCACAAAGAGGGTTATACGAACAACCAAAAATTTAAAAAAATAGCAGAAAGGGTATGAATTCGTTCCAAAAAATTAATCCCGAAGGGCAGTTATTATAAGAAAATAATTAGTAGTAGTAATTAATTACCGTAGTAGGCAATTAAAAAGGGCTATCACAAAACAAGCGATACACGAGTGTGGCCTTAGCGCGTCGTTTAGTTGACACGTGGCCGCAAGCAAAAAGGTTTTTAATTTTTACGTTTAACTTGTTGCTTATGCGGTTGATACACAATTAATTATCACACGCGGCAGCAGAGACATAATATAAAAAAAAACACTTACCAAGCGTGGTACGAAAAATTAACACAATTAAACCAATATAACACTGCTTTGGAACGATTTCACACATACACAGTTAAAAAAATAAAATAAAAAGGACTTACCGGAAACGGATTCCCAACAAAACCCTACTTATATATTCCCGTGGCCACCACTGTAACTTTATCCCTACTTAGGTGTGGTTAAATGAAAATCGTAATTGCTGTTACAATTGGCTTGACATGAATAATCTTATAATTAAACTTTCAAAAACTAACATAATGCATTTTCATCAACGCACATCACTTCAAAATCTTACAATTGAATATAATAGACAAAGTATTGAACGCATAAATGTTGCTAAATTTTTAGGAATATTGATTGATAGTCAGTTAACGTGGAAACCTCAAGCTGAAGAGGTGTGTACAAAATTAAGTACTTCTGCTTATGTGTTAGCTAATTTAGTAAAAAAGGTAAATATAACCACAACACTTACCATGGTCTAGTGGCGTCAATTTTGCGGTATGGGGTTGTGTTTTGGGGAAATTGTACCTTAAGAGAGCAGGTTTTCAAAGCGCAGAAACGCTGCATAAGGGCAATGTGTGGTCTAAGAATGACCGACAGGTGTGTGCCTATGTTTAAGTCCCTGAACGTTTCCTTGTATGTACATTTTTGAGGTAGCAGTATTCGTAAGAGTCAATAAGCACTATTTTACATCAGTTTCAGAAACAAGAAAAGGACCTATTAGAAGTCAGTATAAAACGTTACGTAAATGTTACGGGTTGGTGGTTTTAACACTACTTTATTAAAGAAAAATGTTTTTGGTATGGCTCCTATAATAATATAATAAAGTACCCGAAACGATTAAAACTGGCACAATACAAACATTTAAAAATAAATTGACTGCATTTTTATTAGACAAATGCTATTATTCTGTTATTGACTTTTTAAATGATAGACTTTGACATTTATTTAACTTCATTATTTACATCTATTATTACTATTATTTGACTTATTACGCCTATTTGACATTATAATTATTTTTTTTTCTTTGCAATTTACGAGGGGAGTTCAATGTATTCTCGGTATCGAGGTGCTATACTAATGATAAGGGTAATTTAATTATCTCATTAGTTAATGACACTCTTTGAGGGTATAAATACAAAATTTCATTTAATTGCCACCATTAGTATTCAAGATATCATTGCAAAAAGACAACTATGATGACTGATTCGACAATGATGAAAAAATCGAGCATCGTGCAGTGATAAAATTTCTCACAAAACAGGGAAAAACTCAAAAAATTATCCATGAAGAAATGGTGGCTATTTACCAAGATTCTGCACCTTCATTATCTACAATTCAGAAGTGGGTAAGTGAATTCAAACGGGGTAGAGAGAGCATTGAAGACGACCCCCGCGCTGGTGGGCCGATTTGTGCCGCTACTGAAGAAAACGTCAAATTAGTCGAAAAACTCACTTGAAGATGCCCGTGTAAGAGTGAAAACATTAGCAGAAATGACTAAGCTATCCGTGGGTACCATTCACACAATCCTTCATGAGCGCCTGAATTTGTCAAAGGTCAGTGCAAGATGGGTGCCGCGAATGCTCACCGCGCTACAGAAACAAGTGCGAGTTGACTGTTGTAAGGAGTTTTTGGACCTCTGTGGTAAAAATCCGCAAAGTATTTTCGATCGGATTGTTACTGGTGATGAAACGTGGGTGCATCACTATGACCCTGAGAGAGTCTATGCAGTGGCACAAAAAAGGATCAGACCCGCCGAAGAAGTTCAAAGTCACTCCGTCCGCAGGAAAGCTCATGGCCACGGTGTTTTGGGATTCTAAGGGAATCTTGCTAATCGAGTACACAAAAAAAGGTCAAAGTATTACTGCTGCATCATACGCAACCACCCTGCGTAATTTAAAGGAGGCAATTAAAGAAAAAAGACGTGGAAAATTAACCGCAGGTGTGTTGCTGCTTCACGACAACGCGGCGGTTCACAAGGCGCGCCTTGGCCAGGCTGCTGTGCGGGAGTACGGATTTAAAGAAATCAATCATCCACCCTACAGTCCGGACCTGGCCCCTAGTGATTATTATCTATTCCCTAATCTTAAAAAAGACCTTCGTGGAAAGCATTTTTCGGACGATGAAGAGTTGAAAGGAGCAATAAACGAACATTTTTTGGGCCATGAAGAAAAACATTTTTCAGAGGGAATTGAAAAGTTACTTTCACGAACAAATAAATGTATTGAGATGTTAGGGGAGTATATTGAAAAATAAAATTTATTCAGAATTTTCCGCCTTTTCCTTCATACCTATACCGAGAATACATTGAACTCCCCTCGTATCTGTAATAATTAATCATTTATGGAATTTTAAATCTGTAATTTCTATATTAATTAGCTATTATTACTAATTATTTTAATTATTTGATAAATCTGTATGATGTGTTGTGAATTTTAATGATTTATTTATTAATTGTATAATTTTTTGTTGCATTATAATTTATTATCATAAACTTTTTGCATGCCTAATTAAGGTAGATTGTATAAGGATCACAAAACTTGTTAACATCGTTATTTCATGTACCTACAATCAATGCAAATAAAATCTTATTCTATATTCTATTCTATTCTATTCTATTCTAATGAAAAAATAATTTAATTCATTAAAAAATTTAATACATCCTTTTGCAAACACTAATTTAAACGTTATTAAGAAAATTCTATAAAACCAGGGTCACGTGATTCGGGTTTAGTAGCTTGTGCACTTAGCTCGTTGTGCTGCGGCGGCCAGAAAAGGACTCCTCATCGCCACGTGACCGTATTTATTGTCCGCTGCAGGGCGCGGGCGGCGGGGTCAACCGGCCGAGTGATGCGTCAAGGATTGACGTCACAACATTTCGTTGCTATATAAAAGAGAAAAGGCAGCAGGAAAAATATGTTGGGTGTGTAAGATTCTTATCGCGCCGTATTGGTCTACTATACCACACTGGCCAAACGGGTTTGTATAGGGTCTTTATCAAGTTTTCCTTCTCTTACAGTGCTGTTCTCTGCATAATATGCTCTCTCTCTGTCGGCTATTACGACACCCATGGGATGATATCGGGTTTTCTGTATTCTAAATCCGTTTCCACGCGGATTCTACTCCCATATGAAGAATATTTCGAATATTTTGGAACGGCTCGCGGCGCGAATAGTTTTCATACTTAAGAGTGCTGGGTGAACTCTCGTATAATCTACGGCGATGGCATCATATTGCCAAGTTGGTTCAGTGCCATAAGTGTATGAACAGACGTAATCACCTACCGTGAGATATTGAGTCCGAGTCTCGTGTAGGACAAGGTATTGTTTCATTTTTGATATTCAATTTGTTTGTAACGTTACCTATAAGTTTATTGATCATTATTTTTATTGATTGCTTTTATAGATATTGATAAAAAAAAATCATATTCTCACGAATTGTCAAGTGAAATTATTAAATTTTTAACCGCCATTATTCCAGCCTTTTACCAGATGCACCCAAGACATTTGCCACGGCGTGACTTACTTAGTAACTTTCCTCAGAGAACCACCCAACTGCTGCAACTCAAAAGGATAGCTATATCATATGATTTTTTAAAGCATGCAGTTTGGCTATTCCATTGTTATTCATAAATTGTAGCGGAGAACCATTTTGCTGTCAGTTTTTATAAAACCAATAGCATAATAATCAGACCATTTGTTTCGGATCCACAGTAATATAATCAGAGACACAGATTTTATTTTTCAAGTTTTAATTTCATGACCGTCACACGTCATACACATCATCATCATGTCAGCCTAGAGACGTCTACTGCTGGACATAGGCCTCCCCCAAGGTTCTCCACACAGACCGATCCTGAGCCGCCCACATCCAACCGCTTCCCGCGATCTTTGCCAGGTCGTCAGTCCACCTCACCCCTGCTACGTCGTGCGGTCATGCACGCTAAACTTGAAACTACAACTTTCAATTCTTGTGATTAAAATTATAATCATCATCATTTTCTTAACGTTATTCCAGCTGCATTTAGGAATTTTAAAGAAGTTAATACGCACATAACTTCGAAAGGTGAGTGTTGCGCGCCGTGGATTTGAACTTGATAAGTCAGTTGCTATCTACACTAGGCTATTCATGCTTTAATGTGTATAATCAGCATCATCATCGTTGTTGTCCTAGCGTTATCCCAGTTGCATTTGGATGCAGGATGGTTTACACGCTAAAGAGCCTGGGGTCCGCTTACTGGTCTAACCAGATTTGACTTACAATATCACACAAAATTTTTGATTTTATAATATCACACAAAATTCATCATGCAAAACATCAACATCATTATACCAAAAATACGTCCAAAATAGTTTAAAAGCGAACCCGGTTGCGAGCGTTATCAATCGTGGGATATGAGTCTGGCATCTGCCGCCTTATAAATGGATGGTCGTGACGAACAGGCATGCCGGCTGAGCAACGGTTTATATAATATCTGCATATTTAGCGGAGATTATTGTTGGCAGGTAAATGTTTGGGAGGCGTGATGTAATTTTTCTTCAAGTTTCGGAGATGGTACGACGTTGTAGACTAGCAGCATAAGTAATAATGACTGAAAATTGTAATGAAAAGACTCTTCATTTCGTGTTTACGGTTTTTTTATTTTATCCTACAAGCATTTCAGTCCGCGACTATAACTGAGAATCATTGGGATAAAACCTTAGAGGCATTGGTCTTCATAATCTTGTAGTAGAGTTTTCTGTAGAGGAATCTAGCGCTGTTTGAGGGGTTTCTTTTACTTCTGTTTTCGTTCACCTGGGCGCTAACAGACTTTCATCTGTCTACCTTTGTTAACATCATTGTGCCTCACAGTAGGCTGCTTCTGATAATTCAACATGCACTGCTAAAAAGTCTTTCTCTTAGCGTTATCCCAGTTTCAGTCTGGGTTCCGCTTTCTAGTCTAACCGGATTAAGCTGAATATTAGCTTTTCCACGGAGCGACTGCCTGTCTGACCTCCGCAACCCGAAGGGATAGCGATATTCCATGGTTTAGACTAGTGTCAGTTTATTTAGAAGGTACTGACGCCCTGTAACGACTGTCAAAGATCTTCATGACAACCGGGACCGACGGCTTAACGTGCTCTCTGAGGCACGGGACAAGCGATAATTAACAATTTAATACGCACATAACTCCGAAAAGTCATTGGTGCGCGCCGTGGTTCGAACCTGATACCCTCTGCATAACAGTCTGTTGGTATATCCAGTCGGCTATCGCTGCCTTTCACTGCTAAAAAGTACTCTAAGACCCAAGTTCACCGACAATGATATAACCGGTGATTGCAAAACCAACTGTTAAAAATTAAACATCAAGATAAACAGAGATCGTTTTTTTTACTGTTCACCAGTGCTATTTGGGTGCCGGTTAGAAAACCGGACGTTTTTGAATGAAATGAGTGAGAAATGTAACATTGCCAAATGAAAATGTACCATTAAAACATCAAATGACATTTAATTGTACAACTCTTTTAAACAATCGTATAATATTATAATGCAGTCAAGTTCGTACGTTGTATTTTTCGTTGCTTTATTTTTTAGGAGTATTACGACATCTTTTGGCAGGATTAATTTTATGACATTTGTCATTGTTATTGTTTTTGTTTCTGTAGAAATGCCATAACCATTTCAAAAGAGGTTTTAAAACGTGAAATGTTTTGAAACCTCTGCAGAGCACATCAAACGATTACTTTCTGATTTCAGAAGGAACATTAGTAAAAAATAGCTCATAGGAACCGTACCAGCAATTTGAGCCTTAACGCAAGAAATATTTTGAGTGATTATATTCACTATCCATTATAAAATTAAAAGCGGACACCATTTTGTTTTTACATGAAACTGTTCTGTTGACGAATAAAAACTAGTAAACAAAATGTCACATTGACAGCGATAAACAACGTTTAAACGCGTTAAACATGGATGCGAGGCTCGGTTAAAATAACCGCCCGATTTAGCATTTTAACTGACGTATATGGTATGGTGAACTTGAAAATTGAACTAAACAGTTGGGTACAAATTTAAAAATCTGTTAAAGTGTGAGTAAACACAGGCCTAAGTAATATTTTGTGATCAGCAGTGTGTCGTTTCGTTGCGTTCATGCGTCGCACTGCTTTCAAGCAACCATTGTATGTATGGAAGAATATAGCTTATCTACGAACGTGCGCATAACACACCCGGCTGTCGTGTAGTTTCCGGAATTAACCGTCTAAAACGAAAGCACAGTACAATGAAACATTATCGTGCTATATTATTCCAATTAACAAAATACTTATTAATCCCATAATTTCGTACATGTTTACACAAAACAAATAGTAATTGAAACGTACACACCGCCATTATATGGTAAAAGTTTAATAGCGCACAAACCACACAAACTGCGCTATGTGAAACTCTAAAAACAATATTAATTTGATAAAACTGACCATGTTTTCCATTTAATCCTCATCAAATTATTTTAAAGAGTTTACTTCGTAAATAAAACACATTTTGTACACGAAAGGGTCTGGGAAATGGTAATTAAGAGACTTATTTATGGAAGATTGGAATCAAATGGTATTCCTTCGTCGGGTTGAACCTTTTACTCAAAATGGACAATCTGGAAGAACAACCTCAAGTTGAGTAAGCAATAATTAAAGTCAAAACACTGCCTTGTTCGAAGACAGCCATTAATTCAGCGAATGAGGCGCAGTTACGTTGACTTTCCAGTGACTGTTGCAGAATGATCTTTCATGGTATATAGTGTCACATCAGGAAGTCACAATCAAATTGCTAATCTTGTATTAACATCGCTTAGATTGAAAGATTATGTCAAAATTTAAAAATCGCCAGAACTTTATTCTGCGTTAATGATGCATTCATATTAGGGTTCAGTCGCGAAGGCACCTGTTTATGAAAGTACAGTGAGCGTTCATACCTTACGTAGTGTGATTTGCTCAAGTTTGTGTCTTGGCTCTTTATACTAGTCGTGGCACAAAACTGTGGTTGTTAATAACTGCACGCACTATCGTACTCATATGGGACATTCATTAGATATACATGAAACTCGCGGAGCCCGAGGTTATATCCACGTTATTTAGGGCGCCTGCTTCGCATTTGTGGCTCATAGCGCGATGTTATACAGCCTATAGCCTTTGACGATAAAATAGTTATCCAACACAGAAAGAAGCATTCAAATCAAACCAGATTTTATTAAAATTAGTGCGCTCAACCCAACATACAAACAAATAAAACCTTTAAGTTTTATAATATCATAAGTATAAATGAAAAGAAATATTACTTAAACAGTAAGTAATGTTCTGAAGACCAATCGTGCCCAAAAAAGAAGCTTAAGCTCTTAGAGCATAACTACAAGAGGTAGATTGACATGATTGATATTAGTACGAACTCCCGTTGTATTCATGAGCGTCTTCCAACGTTGATTCTCTGGCCTCACTGTCAGTTTGATTGAACCAAAGAAACAAAAGACAGGCAATTTATTATGAGCCCGAGGAGTCAAGGATAGTAAAGGATTTTCTAATATTTCAAACTCGAAAATTTAATAGGCGTCCAGAATTCCTACGTAAATTATTTCTATTGCCTATTTACTGTTGAATCATTTGGGGAGGAAATTTACAAAGTACTGCAATACGGGGTAATAAGACCTCTTTGAATACAATTTCTAGGTGAGAAACAAGTGTTTAAGATGGCATGTCACGGTTCGATTTAAACTGGCTTGAGTGAATTTTGAGTAGAATTAAGTAAGTTATAATAACCAAATATTGGCTGGTTACGGTCTTATTTTATGTGTCTCTATTTACAGAGAAAGCTGCCTGTCTATGCCTGCATCTAGTTTTGAATTTTGAGCGTTCATCTTGTCTTTGCTGTAATGTTATCCTTATGCTGGCGTTTATGATGCAGTGAAACAACGTGATTAATACCCAGTAAACTAGCATGCTTTAGTTAACTATTTACAATACTCGGATTACTATTAACAATACACGGTAATATACATATATAACTACTTGCGGTGTGTTCTATTTTACAAAATGTTTATTAGAAATTACATAATGTTACAAATAATTGATGATAATATAAATATAATAACAGTCGGACCAAATCAAACATCTTACAGTTCTATCTATTATCACCACTCGGAGCCATACCGAAGATAGAAAGACGTGTAGAGATGTTCTCAAAGAACATAAAACTCATTGCAGACACGACCAAAAATACTTTATAAACGACTAGTCTCACGTCATCTTTATGCGAATCTGTATGGAAGAAATTTTTGCCTTACTGACTGACAGACAACGCGCAGCTAAACCTACTGAGGGCAAGAAACGAAACATTGGCGTGTACGTTTTAGGGGACCAAGGGGTGCGCTAAGAATGGATATCGCAAACTGACGGCATCCTATAATAATGGGTATGTTTAAAAGTCCACTGCTACGTAGGAATTATATCCAATACCAGTATTCATTTGGTTGACTATCAAAACTTAGCACAACAACGTATTGAAATTCAATTTATTGTCAAATGCCGGTCCACTTCTCGTTGATAAAACAAAGCACAGCTCTGCCTTTTAATCAATGTGCCGATCAAATTAAGTTTCACCGTTTTCAAATTAAATTGATATTTCAAGCACTGTTCTGTACTCTGTGCTCGTAAGCTAATTGATAGGAAAAAAACAACATGGCTTTCGAAACCTTGTCCTACTTAAACAATGAACTCAATTTTTGAACTTAAAGCTTTTGGTTTTATATAAAGCTAGCAGAGAATTTAAGCTAACCAAACATTACAAAATGCTCACAAGGAATCTTCATGCAAAGCTTTCAAAGTAACCCATACCACAGAATAATTAATAGTACTAACGTACAGAAGCTTCACTTTTCAAACCAATTTATTGAAATTATGACTCTTGGAACTAAGCAATAAAGTTCAATTCAGCTCGCATAAGCACTCAGTGCCTAATGCGATATTAACCTAACAGTTCCCGTTCTTTTCTAACACATAACGCTGTCGCTGTCTGGCGCGGAGTGGCGCGCTAGGGTTGTCGACTTGGCGCTGCTACTATATTTATTCATCGTCTATCTACCTACTTGACCACGTACCTAATAATAAATAATTATCCTATAAGTATCCTATCCCACTATTGGAGCTAGTAGAACAAAAGCACAAAAATTCTGGTCGTTTACATTTTTACTATACAAATTCTTAGTTATTTCCTAAACGCGTGGACCGATTTACATGATTCAAACAGATAAAATGGTTTTTGAACTAAATCTTTAATTTGACACCATAATCGTTGAGATACCTCAACAAACAAAAAATCAAATTTTCAAGTTGCTCTCGTAATATAAATAAAATCAAATTTTCAAGTCGCTTGCGACACACAGTTAATTAAGCAATACTTTGCATTAGACTTGTGATGATACATTTTTGTTGTTAAAGGCGTTTAAGTTTATAATTTGAACAGTGTATGAACACGGCGCGTGAGAATACGGAGCGGTCGCACTCGTTGCGTGACGTCTAATGTGAGCGGCGCGCGGCAACCTACTAAATCCAACCACGTCGACGTGGTCGGCCGAGGTACTTGTAAGTTTGTACCTAAAATGCGAAGTGCGCCCGACCTGCCCATACTTAAACTGTCATAAAGTTAAATCTACTAAAACTGAACTACAAATCCTAGGAACATGAATAAAGAATAAGTTCACCGCTCGTAGTTCACAGCACCTCAAATATAAGCACTAAAACGAACCTAAATATGGCATAACATCTTCTAAATAGTGCCTAACAATTATTTAAAGACTAGCAGTTTAACTTATAATTTTATATAATCATCCGTTTTGCGTTGAAAATCATAACTTAAAACACAACTCTTTGTTTTAAGTGGTAAAGTATAAATTTCTTTGTAACTTCTGTTCATGCTTAACACATTAAAAAATCGCTGTGCTTATCCGTGCAAGTTTACCAAGCGTTTTCATTTGAAAACCGCAGGAGAGTCGCTGAAATGCCGGATTTGTTTTACTAGATTTGGCGCTCTTCCAAATTTGCTGTAGTAAATAAATTATGACGCGAAATGTACGTAGGCTGCACTAAAGACATAAAGACATATTTATTTCTGCATTTTGGTTGTTTACAACACTTATACATGTCAAAACCCTATTCTAGATGAAGCCGGCTTTTCCTAGCTAAATGACTTCTTGAGAAGAAAGGCCGAAACAAACTCGTAAGAGAGTCATTGCTTTTTTTGTCATTTCATCTCTTCGTTTATATTCTTTTGAAGTCCAGACATAATAGGTTTAGATGCGAGTACAATGCAGGATATCATCTGACGCTTATAACTGACTCAGCCCGCTGATGGCCCGCATTCAACAGCCATCGTACGGCTCAACCTTGATTGAGGGAGCCAGCACGACCTGAATCATTATGCCTCCACGCCATCAGTAGGTGTATGCATAAGCATGCCAGCCTAAGCCACCAGACAGGTTGCCACTAATATTAGTTGAAAAGTTTACTAATTCCCGCATTGTACTTGCTCCTTACATTTTATCATAAGGTTGAGTACATGTTGTAAACAATAATATTAAAATAATAAAAATTATACAATAAAATGTCATCTAATTAAAATGTCACTAAATAAATAATAATAATTAAATGTCAATTTGAAAATGTCAAAAAAAATGAAATTATAATTATATAAAACTATTAAATGTCACTTAAGTTATTGGAAATGTCAAACATAAATAAAATAATTGAATGTCAATTTGGAAATGTCAAAAGCATAATACAATAATTACTATTAAAGTAAATAAAAATAATCTGATGTCATTTTAGAATGTCAGAATATAAATAATAACAAAATAGATAAATTACAAATGTCAAATATTCATAATTTTATACTATTTACATGACATTTTAGCCTGCGTGTAAATTGGAGAAACTCAACCCCAGGCATTCTTGTCTTCTAAGTAATCTTTTACTGAGTAGTACGCTTTGGAACAAAAACTCTGCTTAACAAATACTTTGAACTTATTTAAACTTAATGCCTGAATACTGCCTGGAATTTTGTTGTAGAAGCGTATACTTTGACACTTATACGAGTTACTGATTTTTTGCAGTCTAGTTAAAGGTAGCACTAGTTTATTTTTATTTCGTGTATTTATACTATGCATGTCGCTTATTTTCGAAAACATATTTATATTTTTCCTAACGTATATCAAGTTTTCATAAATATATTGAGATGCGACAGTCATTATTTTAATTTCCTTAATTTTTTCCCTCAGAGAATGCCTTGATCCAAGACTGTAAATTGCACGAATAGCTCGCTTCTGCAGTACAAACACTGTTTGAATGTCAGCTGCATTGCCCCATAATAAAATGCCGTATGACATTATACTGTGAAAATAACTGAAATATACTATTCTGGCGGTATCTATATCAGCTAACTGACGAATCTTATAAACCGCGTACGCTGCAGAGCTAAGTCCATTCAACAAATTAATTATATGTGGGCCCCACTGTAACTTAGAATCTAAAGTTATGCCTAAGAAAACGGTGTTATCTATAAGATCCAACTCTTCTCCATTCATCCGTATATTGGTTTCAACTTGTTTTACGTTAGGTGTGGAAAATCTAATACATTTTGTTTTTTTTTCGTTTAAAAGTAAATTATTAGCACTAAACCAATTAACTAATTCAGAGAGAGCGTCATTTACATCGTCATTAGTTGATTGCTGTCGTCTTAGCTTAAATATAAGTGATGTATCATCAGCAAATAACACTATCTCTTCATTGTTTTTCATAATATATGGCAGATCATTAATATATATAAGAAAAAGGAATGGACCAAGAATTGAACCTTGCGGCACTTCCATTGTGACCACTGAACCCATAGAACGTTTTCCATTAACATCTACTCTCTGTATCCTGTTACTTAAATACGAAATTAAAAGATCTAAAGCAGTGTTCTTAACTCCATAGTGATGTAATTTCCTGATCAATGTTTCATGAAAAACACAATCAAATGCCTTAGATAAGTCGCAAAAAACTCCTAGAGCATCATGCGACTCCTCCCAAGCATCGAAAATACTATTTAAAAGCTCAACACCAGCATCGGTTGTTGAGCGACCCCCAGTAAAACCAAATTGTTTACTGTGAAGCAGTTTATTATTATTAAAATGAATTTGAAGCTGGTCTAGAATTAACTTTTCAAAAATTTTACTAAAAGTGGGTAGCACAGATATTGGCCGATAATAAGTGGGGTCAGATGTGCTACCTGATTTAAATAATGGAATTATTTTACTAATTTTCATTAGATCAGGAAACACACCACAGTCAATGCATATTTTGAAAATTATTGCAAGTTCAGGTGCTACTGAATTGATTATGGATTCGTAATCACAACAGAGTTACCCCAAAAATCACTTGTTTTCTTAAAATTAAGTGTATTAAAAGTTATTATATATATTTACAAAATCGTTCATCATTTTTCTTAATAACTTTCTGTTGATACAACTCATAAAGCCTATTTCTACTTTTATAAATTCCAGTGGTTGCCCATTCACTGAAGGTTGTAGTACCAACAACTGAGATCTTCTTAGGGATAAAGATAGAGTTGAAAATAGTACAGTACATGTTAAAGAAAGAATTGTACAACTCATTAGGATCTTCATTATAGCACAAATATGGTAGTGTGTCTGTGAGTCTATCTTTAAGTCCCTCGAGACGACGCAAAGTTTTTGGCACCACAGTCAATTCTTTACTACCTACTTTTTTAGACTGCGTAGCGAATGTTATTGATTGTCCACAATGATCAGATGTCAATTTGTTAATTATTTGTTTGCTCATTGGTATTATATCTAGAAATATATTATCTATACAAGTAGAGGTGGTAGAAGTTATCCTGGTGGGTTCCAAAAATAAGCAATCTAGATTATATGATTTGAACAAATTTTAATTTTTTTGGCTATTCAAAGACTGTTCTAGTAAATTAATATTAAAATCACCACACACAAGTACTGATTTATTATGTTGACATAGCTTCCTTAGTACATCATCCATGATCGTTTCAAAATTATCATAAATGGAAGATGGTGGTCTATACACACTTAATACAACAAGTTGCTCCAACTCCATACAGGCTATTTCAACTGTCCGTTCAACAGAAAAATTCACAATGTCACAACGATTCTTAAATTTAAGTTCTTTATTAACTAAAATCAACGATCCACCATGTATTGCATTTTGTCTGCTGAACAAACTACCAACTAAGTGGTTATTGAAGTTGCACATGAACTGGTAATCTTTAAGCCAATGTTCTGTTAAACACAAAATGTCAATGTATTCACCGTTCATGAACAATTCAATTTCTTAATCTTTATTCAACATTCCTTGAATATTTTGATGAACTAGTTTTATAACTCGTGAATGCCCAGACTTATAATTATTTGAATTAGTCTTATTTGTACTTTCTGGTTTATTATTCATTAAAGTGTCTGAATTGCAAGAGGTACTCTCTATTGTCATACTATATAATTAATTTAAATTAATTGACATGTCAAGTTGTGTAGCCAAAATATTGGCTGAATTTTTATTAATGTCATTTAGTTGCTGTATAGGTGCAACAGGTTTATTAGCCAAATTCTTGGCTGAAATATTAATACAATATGCTAGCAAAGCTGCTAGCTGTCTTTTAAAAAAGGAATTCAGATAGCAAATATCTTGCGTCAAATATAAACTTTTACTAACATAATTGTTAGAGTCAAATACATGGAATTGCTTATTGTTATAAGACCATGTACAAAGATTTATATTAAGATTATGTCCAATATTGTTTTCTTTCTGTGGCAACGATTTACTAAAGGGTAAAGTAAGCATAATAATTTTATTTAAATTTAATTCACTTAATTTACTGTAATAAAAATATAATAGTCTTTTATTTAAAGATCCTCTTTTACCAAGTAGAATCAGTAGAGTTGTATCCTGGGCAAAATTAGAATTGATAATTTTATCTAAAATGGCTATAGAACTTAACCCAGGCATACAGTAATTCATCACTAATCCGTCACTATATGTGTTTGCCAAAAACTGACCCATACCTTTTCCAATCTCGTCACTAAATATTATCACTTTATTTTTGTTTTCTAATTTAGTTTTGCTTTCTAGTATATTATTTTCTAATTATTTAAAGTATGTTTAGTAATGCATTTAGATTTTGGTTTGTTTACAGAAGTATTAAATAAAACAGGGTCACATGTTGACACTGAATAAGTTGGTGAGCGTTGAAGGTTGAACGGGATGTCATTGTTCAATTGTTGTGAACACTCATTACTATTTGATGACACCAGCTCATTCATTGCCAATATGTACTCTTTCATTTGTAATTCAGAGCTTTTATATTTATTTGTCATTGATACTAATTTGTCACTAAGATTATTCAATTCTACCTGCAAATTATTTATTTCTTATTTATGTTTCAAATTATTTTGGTGATATTTCTGTGAGTAATTTTCTAATTTTTCAAGAGCAAATAATCTTTCCCTGTTGAGCTTAACATTTTTTATGAAAAACTTTTGCCTGTGAACTAATTTTTGGGTCTTTTTTATGAATTTATTTATTTTGACATATTTCTTAATTCTATTCCTACTACCTCTAATAAATTTTATTGAATTATTTGATTCTTTGCACACTGAGAGACTATTTGGAAACGATGCTTTAGAATTATTTATGTCAGTAATCATGCATGGAGCATGAACCACCAGCTCATCAAACAGACTTTGATTTGCCGAGGTAGTGATCTGTTCTTGGGTGAATTCTAGATGTCTTATTCTACTATTTGCCTCATGTAACTGTTTTTCTAGAAACTGAATACGGTCAAGTGCTAGTTCGTACTGTGAGCTACACTCGGCAAACCCGTCCACAATGAGCTGGAGTTCATCCCGAGCACTCATGGCATCAGAGAATTGAGTATGTAGCTGAGCCATTTCACATTTTAAGTTCTTATTTTTTTCCAATAAGTTCAACATTTCTTTCTCATTATCTTCTCTTTCCTCTATCAGTTTGTTACACAACTCCTTAGAGGTCTTTAATTCACTTAAAGCTAGTTGGAGTTTAGACTCTTCCTGGCGAGCCAAAGCTTTACGAGTCATAATCATAGTGAAAAGAGAAAAATACAAGAAGTTTAAAGGAAGTGTTATTCAAAAGTAAAGAAGAGAATTGAAATACGTATTTCAATTCTCTTCTTTACTTTTGAATTTATTACTACTTGTAATAGTAGGGTTTAAAGCTAAATATTATTGAAAGAACAGCTGATCTCGTTCAAAGTTGTGTAACCAACTAACAAGGCTTAGGTTATGTTTATGTATTTTTACTATTTGTATGTGGTTATATAGGAACTTGAAGTCACTTTTTATTCAGAAATATACTAATTAAAACTATTTTATACGTATAAGTTGATTTTAAATAGTAGTTACAAAGTTATACCTGTTTGTAAAATGACAATGCAAGTTTTACCGGTAGATTGTTTGTCAAAAAAAACACAATAAACTCACCTTATTTTCATATAAAGCACTAATACGTTTACAGATTATTACAAATAACACATTTATTAAGCTGCACTGAGATGTTTAGATAAGTGTTTTATGTTGGTCCGACCATTTTTATGGAGTGGTTAGCGGTTGAAGCATTTGGGGTGGTGCGGCATTACTTGGCTTTGTAATGTTAGTTCATATTTTAGGTTGCTCCTCGAAACGCAACTATTTTAAAGCGTATCCCACAAGCCACAATTAATATTCCTTGGAACGCAATAATTTGTTCTGTTGCGTTTTCAAAATTCAAACTTAAATTATTTTATTTGTTTTATAAGACAACTCCCGCATTAGGACTAAATCATGTATCGCGGGGGACTTAACAAACATACAACTAACGGACACAATGAACACCCAGACTCGAAACAACAATTTGTGAAATACACAAAGTGTTGCCTTGTTTGGGGATCGAACCCACAACACTCGACGCAGTGTCAAGCGGCGTATTATAATTTTATTTTGCGCCTCAAAAGTTTTTAAAACACAATTAACAATAGAGTAAGGGGCATGATGGATTCATAAATGATAATTATGGATATACATGTTTTGACCAAGCTTTCTATTGTGCTATAGTTTTTTTTTTCAGAAAAGTCAAACTCACGGGCTTACTCTTTTTAAACAATCTTGGAAGTAAAAACTAATGAAGTTAAATATATGTAGTAAGAAAAAACTAAGATGGTCAGTTTTTAACATCTGAATAAGCAAACTCAACTCCCATCAAAAGCATACCAGTCAACTCATCTGATAAATTCATTGATATTATATTTTTTTAAAGAATTACTAGTACAGCGGATTTCATTTCTAGTAACTAACCTGCCAACTCAGTTAAGTGCTTGTGAAAGTGCATAGGCAATTTACGTCAATTGACCAACTGTTATGAATTGGTTTCATTAATATTTTTGTGATTGTTGCGTCCATAGACTCTTACCTAATATAAGTGGAATCAATTTATAAGGATTCTTATTACTAGTCAGTTGTTAGTTTACTTCGGCTATGCAACGGCTATGAATCGGTTTCATTAGTATTGTTTTGTAAATGTTTAACTTTCATCGTTTACGTCATTTCGTATTTTACCTAATTATGCGAGATGTCCGCCTAACTCAAGACAATGACTGTTTCATAAGACTACTCTCGGACGTTTATTTGGACATTCGTCATATTTAAGTCTTACTGATCCAGAATTTCTTTGTCACGAAGCTCAAACTCAAATATTGTAAGAAAAATTGTTCTTAGGGACATTAATTAAAATAAATAACCAACTTATTCTAAGTCGGTTCTGAATGAAATTGTTCTGCTAATTTGTTGTTGGTTGCAAGATCTAACTCCTTTCAAAAACCTTAATTAATAAACGTTCTTTGTCCTTTGGACTTCTTAAATTAATAAAGGCATTGGCCTTTATTAATTTAAGAAGCCATATTAGTGTATTATGAAGGTTTATTAATTAAATCAAGAACCCTTTTGTTGATCGATTATTCCGAGACAAGACTTTGTCTTGTTTTGGTTTTGACCAATCTTAATTTCCCAACTTTGAACAACTAGCCTCATATTATATACTATTATTGTGATATTCTATTTCAGTAGCAATAGGACATAGGTACTCAATACAATGTAAAATTAAATTGGTGAGCTGTACGCGTAATGTGCTCTGTCGATACTAATAGGCCCATATACTTAATATACCACCAGATTTAGAGTTCGATTTAAACCTTAAAGTAAAGCTTTAAGTTTGCCATTATTTTATTTATTCCAGCGAATTTGAAAAGATATATTTTTGGAACAGTTTATTCGGAGTTTATAATAGCTCTTACATAGGGGTGGCTAGAAATAGGATTCAAACTATATTGCGTAGTCTTTGTTTTGTAAAATAATCTGATGTATAATATTGTATCGATGTGAGTATACTACTTCAGATAATATAATACTATTCCAAGTTATTCATACGTATATTTAGTAGTTCATGAATGGGTATTCAAATTCACTCAAGTTCAATTTTAAAATTCCAGAATGATATGACTTCAACACTAATATATTCAAGCAACAAAGTACTTGGGAACGAATCGCAGCTTGAAAATACGAAGTAACAAAATTTTGATTTCCATGAATAACATTTTCCTATTCCGCTAACGTGGAACGCGAACCGAAATGGTCAGTTACCGTGTAGTGCTAGCTTTTCTAGGGGTTATCAAATACAATACTTTGGCTTCTATGCGGCAACGTAAGACTTTTGATTAGTCATTAATAGGTATTTTATTCATATTCTTTTTGAAATCAGGGTACGGTTACGAATTCTGTCACGATATTTTGCAAGAAAAATTATATTTTAAGGTCAGAAGGAAGCAGTTATACAAAACCAAGAAAACATATAAGTTAGCATAATGTACACCACTGAGCATTAATAATTTCACATATTTTTATGAAATTCTGTTCACCTTCGGTTTTCAATTGCATCGCGTATTTTCACAATAAGTACATACTACTATAATTTATCATATTATAACAATTTGTGCCCACTAAGCGCTCAGGCTTTAGCAGTAATATACATAATTATTCATAGTTTCAAAATTTCTTAAGTTCTTAAAAAAAAAATAGACATAAAGAGACTACATAAGTCTCGACCAATTATCGTTTTTTATAGACTCACGCCTGTATCTCCGAAGGGCCTACCCCTTCGGAGATACAGAGGTGTAATATTACACCCACATTTTGCCATGAATTTTTACGTCCTACGTAATAGGGGGCAAGCCTATTGCTGTTACCGGACACATCAACGACTCCGCGCTGCTACTGAGAATGCGGAAATACCCAGTAACACTTTTGACCGACCCGGGAATCGAACCCGGAAACTCCGATCAGCAGTTGCATACGCTATCCACTGGACCACAGAGGCAATTATCAATTTGTCTCTATCCATCATTCTCCTAGCGTTATCCCAGTTTCAACCTGGGGTCCGCTTACTAGGCTAACCGGATTTGGCTGAATATTAGCTTTTCCACAGAGTGACTGCCTGTCTAACCTCCGCAACCCGAAGGGATAGCCATATTCCATGGTTTAGACTAGTGTCAGTTTATTTAGATGGTACTGACGCCCTATAACGACTGTCATAGATCTTCATGACAACCGGGACCGACGGCTTAACGTGCTCTCCGAGGCACGGGACAAGCGATAATTGACAATTCAATACGTACGTAACTCCAAGAAGTCATTGGTGCGCGCCGTGGATTCGAACCCGATACCCTCTGCATGGCAGTCTGTTGGTATCTCCACTAGGCTATCGCTGCCTATATCAATTTGTCTCTATCCAGGGAATGATAAGTTTCGAGAAGGTATCGCACTTCATACCACTATTTTTTAATTAGTACAAAAAATTTAACAGGGCACTAAGTATCTTTAACTGATCATATTTATGTTGTTAAAAAATAAAAACACTAAGTCCCAAAACTGTCCACAAAAATACGTCATAATTGGTAAATGCTATGACTGACCCGCGCACTAAACAGTAGTAAACGGATCCATTGATAAATTCCCCCACCCCTCTGTGCCTGCGCCGCGTCCCAACGATGCGACAAACAGTGCTAAATTGCTAGCGAAAGTGAGCGTATCTATTATTTTTTTCATTACAAAAGTTAATTGTTTGTCTACGTTTGCCCGACGCAATGGCCTATCATATCAGTTCATATCACGGGAGTATGTAGCTATGCTTTGTGCGTACTTTTTGAGTTGAAAAATTGCGAGTGCAGCTGTGTACCCATGGACATCTTATTGTGAGTGTACAAAAGTGAGCCAGTTAGTGTCAAACTATTAAAACAGCGCATATTGGACGCTTTTGACGAAGTGAATGGACAGAAGCATACTTCTCTCGTTAAAAAATTGTCAGTGTTATGTGTATTGACAACGGTGGTGGACATTTCGAAGGACAATGGTGTAATGTTGGGGTTTGTGAGAGTAAAACAACCACATCGGTCAACCTATCTTTAATGAATAATAATCACACATACAATATAAAATGCGCACATCGCGGAAAGGCAAGTCAGCAAAATATGTATCTATCGTTATAAGGAATCGTACAGAATATACCAATTGCTATTAAGGAGCATATATACTTATTAATTATTACACTTCACCTCCCACAGAAAAAGAAAAAAAAACAAATAATTCAATGTGTCTTTTTTTACAAATGAAAATTATTTATATTACTTTTACGCATAAAAATTATAGAACGTAATACAGACAATACAATTTCGTATCAATGAATCTAGTAAACACCTTAATATTATCTTGGGTATCCATCTTACCTACCAACTAATTTTATTTAACTTATATACTAATTAAGTATTACTACACTGCAGTGAAACAATACATTAAATTACTGATAATATGGTCTAGTTCTATTTTTATGAACTACATCAATTTTATTATTTTTATTTATCCTAACATTACAACCTAAATCTTCTAATACTATATAAGGACCTTCAAAAACAAGATCTAACTTACGACCTGTTTCGTTTTTTAATAGAATTAAATCGTCTTTATTATATTTAATACAATTCATGCTTTTGTCATACATAGCTTTTCTCTTGTGTTTTCGACTTATTAAGTTTTTCTTGGCATCGGCATACGCCAATTGTAATCTATACTTTAACTGTAAAGCATAGTCATCGGCATTGTATAATTGTTCAACAGATTCACAAAGTCTACTAGGTATTTGACAGAGTTTACCAAAAACAAGTTCATATGGTGTATAATCCGTTTCAGAATGAACAGTGTTGTTGAAACTAAAGCACCAGAATGGTAACCAATAGCTCCATGCATCGGAATGATTTAGACATTGTACTCTTAAAAATGCACCCAGAGTTTTATGGGCATTTTCAAGTGCACCTATCGATTGGTGATGGTAAGCTGTGGACATTAATTTATCGATATTTAACATTTTACAAACCTGTTTCATTGTTTCTGAAATGAATTCCGTCCCGCGATCAGTTGCTATACATTGAGGTACACCAAACCTTAATATAAATTCTCTTACGAATGCATCAGCAATAGTCACGGATTCTTTATTTTTAAGTGGTATGGCCTGTACAAATTTTGATAATTCGCACTGCAAGGTCAATATATAACAGTTATCATTTATATCTCTATCTAAAGGTCCTACTACGTCTAAAAATATCTTCTCAAAAGCCGTGGACGCCGTTGTGGTTATTTCCATTGGCTCTTTAATGTAACGAAAATATTTTGTCTTCTGACAATTCGTACATTTTCTTATAAATGTTTGTACGTCTTTATAGATACCTGGCCAGTAGTATCTTCTTTTTAACGTATTTATCATTCTACGTACCCCAGCATGTCCACTGGTAGGTAGTAAATGAAAATCATTAAGAATTATTTTTTTTTCGTCATCATCAGTAATTCTTTTAATTCCTCTTAAAACATTTATTCGTGGTCCGGACCAATTAGTACATGACATTATTTCATCGCAAATATTCTTTATATATTCTACATTATCTTTATTCTTTACTACGCAAACTTCATCAATGCACATTTTATTACAAAACAATCTTAATTTTTGCACAAATTCGGCTCGCGAGAAATGCGCCTTAAAATCAAGATTGATATACAATATTTTCTCACTAAAATTATAAGCAAAACACTCGTCTTCACGTGTTATCGTCTTATTATGTCTTTGTTTTTCCAAATCACTACCTTTCATAAGAACCATTTCTACCGATTCGCACGGTTTTCTTAATATATCTACGACTCGTGGTTGATCAGGCCGTTTGTCTGTAGATTTATTAAGATCCGTATTCACATTCTTCTCCTGGCTTCCACTCAACTCATTCAATCTTTTCTTCTGACCTCTCGTTAATACTGCCATAACTTGTGCATGCATACTCTTTAATTCATCCGATGTCTTACTTACGCGTGATAAGGCATCTGCAATAACGTTTTCTTTTCCTTTAACATACACAACATCAAAATTATATTCTTCCAAAACTAAACGAAATTTAAGTAATCTACTGGATGGATCTTTCATTCCAAAGAGATAAACTAATGGTTTATGATCTGTCATGATGGTAAACTTCCTGCCATAAAGATACGGTCTAAAGTGCTTGACTGACCAAACTATTGCCAAAAGTTCCTTTTGAATTGTTGGATAATTCTTTTCAGCTTTATTTAAAGGCCTACTTGCATAAGCAACTGGTCTTAGATCTTTGTTACATAAAACTGAACCTACAGCCGTACCAGAAGCATCTGTTTGTAAAATGAACTCATTATTGTTAGAAAAATCAGGATATTGCAAAATAGGTGATGATATCAGCGAGTTTCTAAGAAATTCAAACGCTTCTTGACATTCTTTTGTCCAAACAAATGGTTCATTCTTTCTGCATAATTTATTTAATGGTAGAGTTATATTCGCAAATGACTTAATAAATTTACGGTAAAAGTTACAAAAGGCTACAAATCTTTTGACCTCATCAGTATTTGTAGGTGTCGGATAATTTTGTAAAATTTTGGTTTTTGCAGGATCGGGGAAAACTCCTTTTTCTGACACTATATGACCGAGATATAATATTTCTTTCCTAAGAAAGTCACACTTTTGGGGATTTAATTTTAAGTTAACTTTCCTTAATCTTTCTAGCACGTTTATTAAATTTTTGTTGTGGCTACTCAAATTACGTCCAAAAATTATCAAATCATCCTGATACACTAGACACTTTTCGTAATTTCGACCAGACATTGCAATGGACATCATGCGACTAAAGGAACTTGGACTTATCTTAAGTCCCATTGGCAAACGTTTCATTTGGTATTGGCCATCATTTGTAGTGAAAGCTGTTAGCTTTCTACTGTCCTGCTGTAATTTCACTTGATAGTACCCTTGGTAAAGGTCAAGATGAGTGAAATATATAGCACCAGAAAGAGAGTCTAAGATTTCGTTTATATTTGGCAAAGGAAATTTATCATCACACACTTTTTCGTTTAGTTTTCGATAATCTATAACTAAACGCCACCGTTTTTCGGTTCCTTCTTGATTTTTCTTCGGGACTAATAGAATAGGGCTTGACCATTCGCTATTGGATTGTTCTATTATATCATCTTCTATCATTTTTTTAATTTGCCTAGTTATTTCTGGTTTTAATGCTTGAGGTAATCTATATGGTTTTACATATTGGGGTGTTGAATTTGGTTTCACTGTAATAGTTTGTTCATAAATATTAGTAGTGGATAACTTGTCCCCATTCAAATAGAAAACATCACAATACTTTGCACAAATTGATTCAATAGATTCCTTTTCATCTGCATTTAAATGATTTAACTTTAACTCGTCTAGCAACATTTTTAACCTATTAGCATTCACTTCACTTTTATCAAATTTATACATACTATACTCACTTAACGGTTGCAACTCACCTAGAGAAAACGGCAATGTTAAGTCTTGATCAGTTACATTTAATATTTTAACAGGAATTCTATAGTTATTTTCTTTCGTTATTGCATTTGCCAAAAACACATCCTTCGCTAACTCTCTCCCACAAACAACAACATCATCATTCATATGTTTTCCTAGATAAACGTAATGTATAGATTCGGAACGACTTGGAATATAAAGTATATTATCAGTTTTATGCTGCTCTTCAATAAATTCTAAATAATGTTTTTTATTTGCCTTACTAAGTGTTAACATATTTGACGCTAAATTAATATTCGCATAAAATTTGTTTAAAAAATCTAAGCCGAGTATACCATCTGCTCTCAGTGGTAAACTATCAAAAACAATAAATTTATGACGAAATATTTCATCGTCATTTCTCAAATTTAAATCAACTAAACCTTGAGACCGTTTCTGACCACCTATTCCATTTATCAAAGTATCATCATTAGAAACTAAAATATTTTTAGGTAATGCTTCTTTCTTTATAATGGATAAAGAAGCACCCGTATCCACAAGCCAGTAATATTTAATGTTATTGACATGAAATGCAATATATTTGGCATTACCGTCACATGATAAAATTATATGTTTAACCTCGAAAAAACTTATCTGCCTCCGACTGAATATTATCCTTGTCGTTCTTACTACCGTGTGGTACATCATGCTGTTCTCCTACAAAAGCTTTGGGTGTTCTACCATGGTTATTAAAATATCGCGCTCCTCTGTTACTACTACCTCTAGAAACCCTATTACGATTCTGTACATAATCAAAGTTTTGATTTGAATTCCTAAAATTACCATAACCACGTGGCATTTGACCTTGAAAATAACTGTTATGGTATTGACCTCGATAGTTGCGAAAACTACCTCTTTGCTGTTGATAACCACGGGAACACGTGGCGTTATGATTACGCCGATTGTTAAAGTAATGCAGCACGTTACCTGGTAGTGATGAGAGGGACGATACCTCTTCGTCCTTTGCTGCTTGAATAGCGTCCTTGAGGTTGTCGTAGTTGCGCGCGGTAATGATTGTGCTCAACCTTGGACTGCGAAGTCCTTCTGAAAATTTTTTAAGGGCCAACTTTTCATTTCTGGGTTTTAAAAGTTGGAAAGCATTGGAATCATCTTCTGCCTGGGCGATGGTTAAATCTGTTAATAATTTTTCTATTTCAGCACCGTATGTCTCAATGGATTTATTACCTTGCTTAATATTCTGTAATTGACTTTGTATTGCAATAAAGGATTTTTTCGGTAAAAGATGAGTTTTTAAATCTTTAATTAAATCATCAACAGTTTTGTAAGATTGGGCAAGTCGTAGTTTCGCATTTTGTGATAATCTACTTTTTAAGACGAACGTAATTAAAATAATTTTACCTTTTTCATCCAACATGCCCGCATACATGTCTATCGAGTCAATCATCCGCTGCGTTGTCTCCTCAACACCGTCCATAGCTGGAATCAGACTACACGCCACCTTCATATCGAACTCCATTTTGGTAAACTTTGTCTTAGGTAAAATACACAAGTTCTTTATTTCCTCATACACCTTTCTAATATTTTCGAATAACTCTACAGCCGATGTCAATAAATTGCTATCATTAGATTTTTTGACAAGCAATATTATTTCCTTACATTTATCAAAACTATTTGACGCTTCATTCAACTTATTTTCTATAGTTTTACCTAAATATCTACTCTGACCTTTTTTAATTAAGTATTGTCGAATAGTTACTAGACTATCATACTGCTCTGTTAAACATTCAATCATTGTATTATAAAGGTAATTTTTTAAAATGCCATATCTAATGATTCACCACTCTATGTATAATATTAGAATCAAGTAAGTAAAGTTATTGCGAAACGACAACGCATGAAATGTGCCAGCTTGCATTTTTGTCGTGAGGTATTAAGTTCGCTGTGCCTTTGTGCACGATTCTATGTCGTTTTAATATTAACGTTATAAAACCAATGTTATGCCACAAAATATGAAACATCTATAGGTACATTATATAGTAATATTATTGATATACATATCTGTGGATATATGTCTAACGCTACATAATTATTTACTACAGAAGACGTATATAATTGAAATCTAAAGACATAATAGGAAAAAAAAATCCAAAAAAATATAACTTATTAATATGTAAACCTTATAGAACCGTCTGATCCTTTTTCAGTAGTAGGTATTCGCTTATCCTGATGTCTCGGCAGCTCGACCTCGAACGGATGCCCGGATACGTTCAATTGTACGAAGACCCATCTCTTCTTGGATCCAGCGACTGTGACACTTCTTATAGAGGCGTAAGCCAATGTATAAAAGGAAAACAATAGTTACCACGAAAATGACGAACGTCAATACGCTCAATCGCTCTAAGTGACCTCCAATATCTTTCAGGAGTGCACCATTGTCTCCGCCAGCGGCGTTTTGGCTAAGAAAGACCTCTTCCTTCTCGACGGTCGATCCACACATATTTGACGCAAACTGTTTTAATACGTATATCTATATGTATAATCTATTTATATCCACTTATAACTTTCAAAAAGAAACCCCTTAGCAGAGCCCTTAGGCAGGGTCGCCATGTAATGTTGGGGTTTGTGAGAGTAAAACAACCACATCGGTCAACCTATCTTTAATGAATAATAATCACACATACAATATAAAATGCGCACATCGCGGAAAGGCAAGTCAGCAAAATATGTATCTATCGTTATAAGGAATCGTACAGAATATACCAATTGCTATTAAGGAGCATATATACTTATTAATTATTACACTTCAATGGAAGTACTTGTAAGTTTAGTAAATAATACGTACTTAAGTTAATTATAATTTGATACGGGCGGGCGGCTCAAAATCGGTCTGTGTGGAGAACCTTGAGGGAGGCCTATGTCCAGCAGTGGACGTCTCTAGGCTGACATGATGATGATAAAATAATATTTGTAAATAGCAGATGATTCTAACTTCATAAATGCGCCAAATTTACTCTTTTCTTTTATTACAGAATACCTTCTTTTATTTTGATATGTGTTTACTTTCCAAATACATACCTTCGTATTTAAACGGTAAATTTTTCCGGTCTTAAGCCAGGATGAAGTACGAAGGAGAGGGTAGAATTTAAAAAAATAAAAAGTATCTACCTACACTTATTATTTTACTTCATTTTATTATCTAAGGTTACCTACATTATAAGTGCGACGGAAAGAATGCGTAAGAGTAGGACGGAAAGTAAGTACTATCAATGAAGTAGTGAATAGATTGTAAAATATGTTTATGATTTAGGTGAGAGTTTCTACAAAAAACAAATGATTATAACTTCGCTAATTATAGATATTATGAAATTCTTACGTCACATGTATGATAATAATGTGTTCGCTAACATGTCCTTAAAGGTTTTGTACTAATTAAAAAATAGTGGTGTATATGTCTATAACAAATACAGATCATACACAATCGATACATACTCGTAAAACATAACTTGTTCGTGTCATAGCTGAAGTTTTAATCAATGAAACTGAAATCTAGAGGTCTATTATAAAGGACGTTGAGTGTAACACTTAACAAGAATAAACTTACCCAATCACGGTGTTCTAAATTTAGTCATTTTGGACATTGTACTTGAATTAGTTTATTTGAGGAAACGGTATATAGCTCGATATAGTCTGCTTATGGGCCAGTATGTGAGGCTTATTTGGATAAGCATATATTAATGTACCGTCGAACAACTTCCCGCTATAAGGGTGAAAATCGCTCAGCAAGACATCGTCGCTTCCAGTGATACTTTACACACACATTGACACTCGTATACAAAACCAGTCTCTAGTGTGCTTCGAGTCTGTGAGCGAGCAATGGGATTTTTTTTTAAACTGGTCCAGCGCCGACTTGTTTGATTGTACCCTATTTTAAAGTATCTCCTGAGAAGTTTTGAATCACACAAAATGTTGTACCGTACGTGTTGGCTAAAGAGAACACACTGTGTGTTTCCTTTCGAAGTCTACTGCTGGACTTAAGCCTCTCCCATGTTATTTCACAGAAGCACTGTGAGTCAATAAGGGCAAATGGCCTACTATACCACGATGGCATGCTGGGTTAGCACAGGATTAATAATATAATCCCTGCTAATATTATAAATTCGAAAGTGTGTATGTATTTATGTATGTTTGTATGTATGTTCCGTTTTCACGTTAAAACAGCTGAACCGATTTTGTTGAAATTTGATATAGAAATATACTGTACCATGGAGACGGACATAGGCTACCATACGATGCAAAAATTAAACTGGGACGGATTTTAGGGAGGGTAGAAGTTTATTCGGCACAAATTTATCTCTTGGAAGTAAGAACGCATGCGCTATAATAATTGAGTGTGCATGTGCGTATATCTGTCAGTACTGACACATCATACATAATGTCATATTGTACACGGTGATTACATTGTTCGCATATATAAACTAAGAATT
Organism: Euclidia mi; assembly: GCA_944739405.2. Taxonomy (NCBI): domain Eukaryota; kingdom Metazoa; phylum Arthropoda; class Insecta; order Lepidoptera; family Erebidae; genus Euclidia; species Euclidia mi. Next base: position 11,490,668 of record OX123184.2, on the reverse strand, counting down.
ATATACTACGCTTAAACGGCTGAAACGATTTTCTCTACTAATATTATAAATGCGAAAGTGTTTATAGATATATATTGGATATGTATTGGAAAATGGCTTTGGCATTTAACGGTATGCAGAGCGATGTTATAATGTACCTTTTGGTAGATATAATGGTACATATATAGTATCAAGAATACTTACCGAGCTACTTTTTACCCTATAGTTTCTGAAGTATTTAGAATAATCAGGACTGTCTTCACACAACTTGAGACTGAAAGTAGATTTGTGTTACCCCGAATTTAACGCGCGCGAAGCCGCGGGCAAAAGCTAGTTTAATAATAATATTCTACCAGATTCACACAACACCATCTTGTCACAAACTAAGCAGAGCTTGTACTATGGGTACTAGACAATGGGTAAACATACATATTATATTCTTTTTTTTGTAAATACATACATATTATACATAAAAACACCCAGACCAAGACAAACATCCATGTTCACGCACACAAATGTTTGACTTGAGCGGGAACCGAACCCGCGACCTTCGGCGTGGCCGTCGCTTACACCTGTACAGGTAAGGGTTGGGTGTCGAACTTCTGTATCTTTGCAAAGATATAAATAATTCGTGTATTTTGGTTAGTCGTCGGTTACGATACGACTACCTACGAAATGAAATGGTGTAGTGACATGTTGCATTCTTAATCCGCCACCATTTGAATATGAAGGTACGTGTAACATTAATTGGCGTAGATGAGCATAGAGATTGATTTTATGGGTGGAATCAAACATCACCGACTACTGGTTTAGAAGTCAATGCCACTAACCTAATTCCACGAGCAAGCCGACTTGCGTACCCTTTACATCGTAATCCTACAGTTACTGTTTTCGAGCAATTAGTAGTTACAGTGGACAGCCGTGTAAAAAGCAATCACATTTATTCAAACAAAAGCGTAACACAGCTTGTAAATCAGTGAAAGGACTAAGCAAAACTAAAAGCAAGGAAAATATTTAAAAATTACAAAACAACCTTAAATACCACAATAGCTTTAAAACGTAAGTAATTTATCTTGCCAACGGATCCGAGGCAAACAAAAAGGGAAAATAACAGTGTCTATCGCAGTCTCAATGCTATTCATTCGACAACAAAAGAATTCGACGTAAATTGGTGGTTATCCAAGCAGTGTCACGGGCTTAACTGACAGCTGCGGATAGTGATGGGACACACCGGACTTGTACACGGGAAGTCACAAATTAACTGCCGACATAAACGTGACAGGAACTAACTAATGTTCAAAGTATGTTTCTGTGTGTGTTTACTCAGTATCAGATCTATTCGTGGATTTAGAGATGAATATTTGACTTAAGACACAAAAATGTTACAAAATATAGACCGCCCTTGTAGATAGATAGATAGATTATTCTTTATTGTTCACCTTACAAAAATTACATTATAAAACAAAACAGAACACAAACAGAATGTACAAATGGCGGCCTTATCGCTGAAAGCGATCTCTTCTAGGCAGCCTTAGGATGGACAGATGGTAAATAAGCCTTGTGCGATAAATGGTGCAGTTTCAAAGACAACCATAATAATATACTTACTAAAATACAAGAAGTTCATAGACATACACAAACATATATAGATATGCTCTACGAATGTCTAAAGGCAATGCATTCCACAGGCGCACAGCTTGGACAGTAAAAAATTTGTCAAAGTAATTAGTGGAATGCATTGGCATCTCCAGCTTCAAGTCCTCAGACGACCTCAAGGACCTTAAATGTGTGTCATGAAGGAACTTAAAACGTTCTTTAAGATAAGAGGGACTATTGGGATTAAACAGGATATTATAAAGTAATGTTTTTGAGACGCTCTAGTTTGTTTAATTGCTCCTCGGTAGGGTCAAGATAGCTGACATCAGCGTAGTCAAGGATCGGCAGAAGCAAAGACTCTGCAAGCGCAATCTTGGTAGCAGTTGGAAGGAAATTGCGTAACTTTCGTATTAACGCGGCTGAAGCAAACAGTTTTCGACTTGTTTCTTATATCTGAAGCCGCCAAGACATTGTTTCATCCATATGTATACCCAAATTTTTAACAGTTTTGCTAAATGATAGATATTTACCATTAAAACTGATTTGTGGTAGATCAGACCAGACAATTTTAGCTAACAATCTTAGGCTGCCAATAACAATCAGCTGGGTTTTTTCGGGGTTTACGACGAGTCCATATTTCTGAGTCCATTCACAAATTCGCTCGAGGTCCGAGTTAATAGCCTTGCAGGCTTCTGCTAGCTTGTCAAAGGGAGCTTGCGTGTAAATTTGTAAATCATCTGCGTAAAGGTGGTAGGATGAAACTAATTGGTTTGAAATAGCATTTATAAATATTGCGAAGAGTAAAGGGGATAGCACCCCACCCTTTGGTACACCTGCATTCGTGTTTGACCAAGTGGAATAAGTATCTTCAATGCAGATACGTTGCCGGCGACCAAACAGGTAACTTTGAGACCAGTCAATTACCGATGGAGATATGTTAAGAGAGCTGAGGATGCCAAGCATGATGTGCAAATCCACGGTGTTGAACGCATTACTAAAGTCAAGTAACGATAACACCGTTAGATTGCCACTGTCCATTCCTTGCCTAATATTATCTGTAACGCAAACTAAAGCCGTGGTGGTACTGTGTCCAGGTCGGAAACCTGATTGATATGGATTTAGGAGGGAATTTTCACGAAGGAAGGAACTAAGTTGTGTATGGATGAGACGTTCTAGGACTTTTGAAAGGAATGGTAATATGGATATAGGACGGTAATCTGCTAAAGTAGAAGGTTTGGGTTTTTTAGGCAGGGGAATAATCAGTGCTTCTTTCCACGCTGAGGGAAAGATGCCGCAGGAAATCGACTGATTCAAAATGTTGCATAGGACTGGAAGGATTTCGTCAAGGATGGGAAGGATCATTTTGCGGCTTACACAATCATTACCGATTGCATTAGACGTGATTTCCAGAATGCTCTTCTTAACATCACAAGCGGTGAATTGAGAGAAGATAAAAGGAGAATAATCTGGGGTTGGTAAAGATGAAAGATGCTGTAAAGTGTTACTTTTGATACATTCATCAAACTTGGACGAGAAAGAGAAATGTATGTTGAGAGAGTCAATATTGAGATTATTTGGAATTGATTTTTGCTATGTCTTACCAACACCCAAAGTTTTGAGAAATTTCCAGAACTTTGCTGGATCACCGTTTTCAACTGACTTATGGATATGTTGGCGTTGTGCTTTCCTACACACCTTGTTGCAGTGATTTTTGATAGCTACGTATTTTTCAAGGTTTATAGGAGTTGGTTTCTGCTTAAATCTTGACTTTGCTGCACATTTCTTCGCCATGATCTTTTTAATGTCCTCTGTCAGCCACGGCGCAGGTAAATGTTTAATTCTGATTGCACGAACTGGTGCATGCACGTCATACAACTGGATTAATTGAGTTGTTAAGATATGAACTTTAGTGTCGACGCAATCTGAAGAAAACAATGACTCCCAATCTATATTAATGGCATCCTCACGAAGTTTTTCATGATCCATCCCACCAAAATTGCGCTGTAGAATTATCCTTGGCTTTGGTTTAGGTGGGCGTATATTGTAAGAGAGATAGATGAGGTCATGATAGGAAAATGCGTCAGCTGAACATTGACCATGCCTATGAACATGATTGGAAGAAGAAACTAGAATAAGGTCGAGAAGAGAAGGAGTAGAATTAGGAAAGTGATGTGTTGCATCAAGATTTAAAATAGTCAAGTTGCAGGATTCTGTAACACGTCGTAAAGATATAGTTCGTGAATCCTGCTTGAGAAGGCAAGTATTAAAATCACCCATAATAATGGTATGATCATAGGAAGGAGTGAGATTTTCCAGGATTTGCTCAAATGAAGAAAAATAATTAATATGACACGAAGGAGAATAATATACGCCCAATAAAAGATTTGTATGTTGAAGTTCCACTTGTAATAAGAGATGCTTGCCAGCATTCGACGGTGGCGGTTGTGATGACGTAGAGACAATCTGATAAGGAATGTAAGTGCGTAAATATATGGCAACACCGCCACCACCGCCGATAGTGCGATCATTCCTGATTAGTTGGAAACCTGGAACAATATAAGAAATTGATGGTAGGCATGGTTTCAACCATGACTCGGACACAAGAATGGCATGTATATTATGGCAGTCTAAGTTAGCCAGCATATCAGGGTAATGAGCAGGAACACTCTGTGCATTTATATGGACTACATTAAAGTGCGTCCGAAAACTGAGATCGAAGAATGTCTCCCAGAGAAGGTACACTAACAAAGCTGTCATCAAAGCTAGTTGCTGAATGAAAGCTTTCATCATCGCTTTTCGAGTCGGTTTGCGACATATATGAAAAAATTAATATATATTTATATACAAATAATAAATAATAAGTACACGTATAAAAACAAAATATCTAAATACTCTTATAAACTCATCTGAATGTCCACCTGCCAGTTGCGCATTGACAAAGTAAAGTGAAAAAAAATTCTAAGATAATAATTATGTGTAACTAACAAATATAAACACCAAAAATATTGTACAGAAAAATTAAAACACGTACATAATGTGGGTATTTAAAATTATTAACGTTGAGTGATTGAATCCAGTGCAAAACGGAACTTTACTCCATATTAACGACGTTATGTCATTACTGACAGTTCTGACAGTTTTGATTTGTAAATAAAAGTATTTGTTACGGTAATTAGAAAATATTGAACAAGTTATAATTATGACGGTGTGTAACAAGTATCTTATGGAAGTAAATATAAATACCCACAGACATCCAAGGATCATGGGAAACCTATTTCTTGGCAGCAACTCGCCTGGCCTTGGTTGCGGTCGATTTAGCAACGGGCTTCTCTGCGTCTAGGAGCTTGATCTTGCTAAGATCACCAACGGATGTTATGCGTTGGCGGTTACCATCAGGAGCCAAGATGTAGATGTGGCCCTCCCTTGTCCAGCACTTCGCAACCCCGAACTTTGCACGCGCAGCCATGAATGCGTTGTGTCGTGAGCGGGTCAGGAACTCCGACAAAGTGATTCCCGAACTCCTCAGCTTTGTCTTCGCAAACCATATGCTGTCCCGCACCGCGACAGATTCAAGTTTGATCAAAATCGGCCTTGCCTTGTCGCTGGAAGTAGGACGCCCCATTCTGTGACAGCGCCGGACATCAGCAGGTGTGAAACTGTCTATCTTGAGACGCTGTTTGACAACGTCTGCTACCACCTGGACTGTCTCCTCATCTTTGTGTTCCTCCACACCATGAAGAAGTAACATTTGCCTGCGGCTACGCATCTCCATTTTGTCTACTTCATGGCCAATACAGTCAAGCTGCTGTGAGAAGGACTTGAGCGCCTGTAGCACAAATGATTTGAAAGCAGCAAGTCATCTGCTAAGTTGCCAGTGTTCTGCGAGGACTTTTTTTGAAGCTCTTCCTAGAACTGGGCCATACGGTCCTCAAAATAGGATTTCATATCAAGGATATTTGTGACTTTCAATGCTTCCATTTCAAGTGTATTTTGTGTTGGTTAAATACTTTTCAGTGCTTGAAGATATTAAGCGTTACGATATTATATACGAAGACTGTGTATTTTTTAACCATAGCCTTTGTAATATAATTGGAAATGTAATTAAATCACTGAAACAATAAAAGCAAAGAAAATAACTTATCACACTTAAATAAAGGTTGAACTTAACTCTAGTAATAAATAGCTGTCGATTTCAATCAATTAAAAACTGATTTACAATTTGAAAAACCACCGCGTAGAAAATAGAAATATATATTTATTTAAGCCCACTCGCCTAAAAGTCCAGATATCAAAAACAGCTGAAGCTGCAAAAATAACGTAAAAATACATTCTGTATTATTTAAAGCCAAAAACTGTCTATGGTGGTTCTGATTCAAACATTTCATAGGAACTCCAATACAGATTTAGATTGACTTGTTCACAAGTTCTACGTATAAAAATTACGTTTCCAGTAAGGCAATTTGATTTATATTCTGGGAACTCATTCTGTAAGTAACACAGGATAAATCCTAGATTAACACAGCGCTTAATACTCCTGCTGAAATTAACCGCGTCCGGTGTATGGCACAGCATTTGGGATTTACCTTTCTTTGTAAATTGTAGACACTTTTTGAGATAGTTGAACTATCTAAGCTTTGCGCAAGCATGACCTTGGCTGCAGTATAGTTTTGCGATTGGTATATCAGCATAAACTAACACACAGGCTGAATCTAGTCCTGAATTTGTCAGGTCACAGGGACCAAAAACCTGTTTTTAGCTGAAATATGCACTACATGGATGTATTACCATCATCCTGCGCTTACAAAAATATAGCTTGTATTGTCAGATGGCGATTTCATTCAGGAATAGCTTCAATAAATCAAAATGACTAATCTTCTTATAATTTTCTAACTGACACTAAGTGTAAAGCTAGTATCCAATAAATATTTCTCACTAATGGTAGACTGTCTGAAAGCGAGGCGTGATCCCTGTCAGGATCCCTTTTTGAAGAAGGCTCGATCTTTGCAACCCCTATGTGATTTGAATACATATTCTTAGCAGGTTCGAATATCTTATGCCGAATGTGAAAAATAATATTTACCAAACATTTCACATTTGCAGCAGGTAGCAGCATTTCTTTTCTTTAGAAAATATATATTTCAGAATTTGTCGGTATGAGATTCTGATAAATAATTGCTAATCTGCTTAGAAAGTATTTGTACTAGATTTTCGCATTTTTTCAGTACATTCTTATTCGTTATTTCCACATGCTCGAATCACTTAACTGCAATTTTTTCGCCTTTTTTCCATCATGTAGTTCGTTTAAGAGGTGATTTCTCTGACGTCTGTCTTATTGGCAATATGACTAATTATACCTCATCATACAGCCTAATTATACCTCATCATACAGCTTTTCGCTGTCCCCTGCAGCACGAAAGCCTCTCTATTTAACGTTATAATAGCATATTGAATCCTTATGAAGATTTGACTTACTATACCAAGCTGGCCAGACGGTTTGGTATCGAACTGCCCATAGCTTCCCTATTTAGCTTTGTGTATTTTCTTAAGTTGCCTCTTTTTTTGCTTGTGTGTCGTAAACCCACGGAATGAAATTGGGGTATTAACACTGAGTATTTTAATCTCTACACGGAAAAATTACTTCGTGACATCATAAAAATAACTTCTCCCAAAACTTATAAACCAGATTTTGGTAAACAAAGCGCACAACACTGTTTTCAGGATGCTTACTGCGAGTATTATTAGGGAGAGCCTCGACGCAAAACGGAGAGGAGTCGTTTTATTACAGCTTTTACGATGTCAAGAGGAATTTATCGGACTGTGACTGTTTGTTGCCATGGAATATAATGCTGCCTTGAAATAACCGGATGTATTGTATACTTTGTTCCATTTATTCGTCATCTCTGTGAAAAAAAACCGTCATCTCTGTAAAATGTCTTTAGATTTGGGAATGACGTTCTGTGTTCGGAATGTTTTAAATAGATTAAATGCAATGTATTTTTATGAATGTTGAATGAATAAGCCACAGAATTGTAAATTATACACACACATATATATATATATATATATATATATAATTCATGTAATCTGTGGAATAAGCTAAGATTGCTGTGGTATTTATAGCGTCTTCCGTTATGAAATCTTTCTTTTAAAAAACAGGCTCAACTGAAATCTAATAATAGATACCTGCTCTCGACTTGACTTACTGTAAGAGTCGCTCACCGAGGGATCACATTGTTTTAAAATAATGATTATTATTTTAATTTTCACAAAGCGCCTTGACTCGCTTTATCAATTACCATTTTATAATAATCATTTTTAAACATGTTTTTTATAATTTTATGTTTTTTTAATATTTTTAGGTTATTTTGCCCAATGAAATTCTATGTTCATGGTTAGTACTACTTGTACCCTAATTTATTAACTGCATAGTAATGGATAAAAAATTACCCCTCTTAAACCTGGGCAATATACGACCTGTAAAAATGTATCACATAGCGAAATATGGGTAGAATATTACACCTACCCTATAGCATGGGTTCTCATTCCTTAGAACGTTTTCCGTCATTCTTAACTCTCTCAACAGATGGCTTTACTAGTATCGATTTTATTGATGACTTTCATGCATAAATGATAATTATATATTAAATTATAAATAAGAAAATAAAGTTCTAAAATATGATATATCTTAATTAAAAAACCCCTTTATTACGATTCAATAAAAAAATGAAACATTAAATTGAATATTAAAATTTTTGAAAAATATGATGTGCACTTCGTTGCTCTGGTGGCCAAAATACGTACTAGCTTGTAGTAAAACGTTACAATGAGTTAACTTTCACTCGGCATTCATAGATGGCGCTTTTACGTATGTATATATTTATTTTTATTTAATTTGGTATTAATCTGTAGATGGTAAAATAAATAAATATTTATTAAATAAACATCAAATATTTGAAAAAGTAAGATATTATGTTAACCAATGAACGGCCATGAGCATTTATTTCAAAAAGTATATAGGTACCTAGTCGAGCGATTGCGTTTTGTTTTTACATTTAAGTTCGTAAAAGTAGTGTAATTTAAATTTTATACATAATAAAAACTTACTCTGTGTTTGTAGTAGTATTATATAATGAATGTTCATAAATTATGTTAATCAATATGCGTCTTACATTTATACGAAACAATAAAATGTAAACAAACCATAAAATGGTTCTTTTAATGTCGCCTTCGCAACAAAAGTAGATTTAAGTTAAATACTCCAAGCGAAAGATTCAGTTAGTATTACAAAAATACGCCTGTCCCTTCGATTCATAAATTATACAGCATATTTTATATTTTCCTGTATTGTTCATAATTATAACAACGAATATTTTTTTTATGTATTAGTAGTTATGCTAATAAACTATTTTACACGATAAAGAACCTAAAAAGCCAATGATTCTAAAATGTCAATATATTTGATATCCTGTCAACTTATGCATTACACCCAAAGTAACTATTTCCCATCACAGGGGGCCATTTTTAATTAGGTCGGGTTATCCCACAGAAAAATAACTAAAGCATGGAAGGAACGATATTTTTAAGAACAAATTGAATATAGCTACAGTCTTCACTCACATGACAAATTAGAGTTGCCAGAAGAAGATGGCACTATGTTTGTCAGTTAAGGCTAAAGACAATCTGAACACAAATATCGTAACTTTTTAATTTAATAGTGATTGAGCAAATCCGCTATCGATATCGATCAAAGTTTCAATCATCATATCAGCCAAACGACGTCCACTGCTGGACATAGGCCTCCCCCAAGGTTCTCCACACAGACCGGTCTTCAGCCGCCCGCATCCAACCGCCTCCCGCGATCTTGACGAGGTCGTCGGTCCACCTTGCGGGGGGCCTACCTCTGCTGCGTCGTCCGGTACGTGGCCGCCACTCCAGAACCTTTCTGCCCCAACGGCCATCGGTTCTTCGAGCTATGTGCCCTGCCCACTGCCACTTCAGCTTGGCTATCCGGAGAGCTATGTCGGTGACTTTGGTTCTACTGCGGACCTCCTCATTTCTGATTCGATCTCGCAGGGAAACTCCAAGCATAGCTCTCTCCATCGTCCTCTGAGTGACCTTGAGCCTTCTGATAAGGCCCATAGTGAGCGACCACGTCTCTGATCCGTAAGTCATCACTGGCAACACACACTGGTCAAAGACTTTCGTCTTGAGACACTGCGGGATATCGGACGAGAAGATATGTCGTAGCTTCCCGAACGCTGCCCAACCGAGTTGGATTCGACGATTGACCTCCTTCTCGAAGTTAGACCTACCTAATTGGACTACTTGTCCCAGGTAGGTATACTTGTCGACAACTTCGAGCGTAGAGTTCCCAACCTGAATAGGAGCAGGTACAACATGGACGTTCGACATGATTTTCGTCTTGTCCATGTTCATCTTAAGACCTACTTGTTGAGAGACTCTACAGAGGCCATCGAGCATTGTGCCTAGGTCTTCCATGGTCTCAGCCATGACTACGATATCGTCTGCGAATCGCAGGTGAGTGATGTACTCGCCGTTGATGTTGATGCCGAGCCCATTCCAGTCCAGAAGCTTGAAAACATCCTCCAGCGCAGTGGTAAACAGTTTCGGGGATATGACATCCCCCTGTCTCACCCCTCGCTGGAGTTGAATAGGTTTCGAACTCTGGTCCTGGAGGCCGACTGACATAGTGGCGTTTTCATACAAACACTTTAGCACTTCGATATATCGGTAGTCAATCCGGCACCGTTGGAGAGACTGTAGCAACGCCCAGGTTTCGATCGAATCGAAGGCTTTCTCATAGTCCACAAACGCCAAGCATAGGGGCTGGTTATACTCCTCGGACTTCTGTATAACCTGCCGCAGCGTATGTATGTGGTTTATGGTACTATAGCCTTTACGGAAACCGGCTTGTTAAGGAGGCTGGAAGTCGTCTAGCTTGCTCTCGAGACGATTCGTGATGACCCTCGAAAACAGCTTGTAGACGTGGCTCAGAAGTGTGATGGGTCTGTAGTTCTTTAAGAGGGTTTTATCCCCTTTCTTAAAGAAAAGCACCACCACACCTCTGTGCCACGCCTGTGGCGTTTTACCCTCGAGAATGACGGAATTAAATAGCTTCCGGAGGGCTTCTCTAGCGGGTGCACCGCCGGCCTTCAGAAGCTCGCTCGTAATTCCGTCATCACCCGGCGCCTTGTTGTTTTTGAGCTGTTTGAGAGCCACACTAATCTCGTGCATGCTGACGTCCGGGATATCTTCGGTATAGTGTCGGGTCAATCCAGCTCTAGGGTCTGACGATGGAGTGCTTGCGGGTTGTTGCGTTGTCGTGTATAGCTGTCCATAGAACCTTTCGATCTCCTCCAAGAGCTCAGGCTTGGACGATACGATTCTGCCATCTTCCGTCTTCAGCTTTGTCAGCTGACTCTGCCCAACAGACAGATCTCTCAGTTTCAATATAGGTTCAAAATTAAACAGACTTGTAAAGTATATTATGTACATGTTATTCATTTTAAATTCCGTAAGTTTGTGTCCATAGCAGTCAGAACGCTAGTTGATGGACAGTCTTTAAATAATTATTACACAAACTTGCATTTTTAAACTGAACTTTTATATTGTTGTTTCTAATGGGTACTCAGTAGCACTTATTCTTTCGAGGCGTTATTTTCTAATTTTCATGGTATTTTTTTTTACGCTTGTTATTAACAACAATCACTTTCATATAATTCTCCTCAAATTACACATTTTTTGCTAGAGAAAGTAAACAATTAAGAATAAGGCAAAACGCATGCTTTAGGCATTATGATAACTGTAAATGTCATATTTTTTTTATAGACTCACGCCTGTATCCCCGAAGGGATAGGCAGAGGTGTGATATAACACCCACATTTCGCCATGAATTTTTAGGTACCACGTAATAGGGGGCGAGCCTATTGCCGTACCGGGCACATTACCAGACTCCGAGCCGCTACTGCGAATTTCCTAACGGAAAAACCCAATAAAACTTAGCCCGACCCGGGAATCGAACCCGAGACCTCCCAATCCCACGCGCACATTTAGCCGCGAGACCAACGGTAGGTATCTAAGGGTCAAACACAAAAAACGAAAAAATATGTTCATGCAACGTAAAGCCGTTATTAAAATATTATATCAACATTAAATGCATTAAATAAATATTTCGTGTTGAAAACTAGTTACATTTCATAAAAAAATTGCGTTGTATTGAAATTTAATTTATAATTTTTGCTTTTGAATCTGAAAAAATCTTCTTCTGTGGACAGTTCGGATACCAAGTAGTTGAGTTTAAGTGATGGTTAAAAATATATACACATACTTTCGATGATTTAATATCGTTTCATTACATGAGTTATAATATCAAATATTCATAACATAACGTATAAAAAAATATATAATTCAAAATTTTGTAATAAAACGTATACACATGTTATTCGCAAATTTTTAGTCTACTTCTGTAGACTTATAAAATAAGCCAAAATATGCCGAAGATGAACGCATCGTTTTTATTTTGTTTTATATGTTAGTAGCAATGTATTCTCTGTCATTTGCTTGGTTGGGATTTTACGTAAAGTGCGTGTGACATCATCATCATCATCATCATCCACAGCCCGACTGTGTCCACTGTTGAACATAGGCCTCTCTTTGTTCTTGCCATTTCCCTCGATCTTGTGGTAATCTCGTCCAGGTTCGGCCCGCGATTGCAACAATATCGTCGGCCCATCTTGCTAAGGGACGGCCGACACTTCTGGAGCGCTCCATGCTTGGTATCCGTCAGATTGACCGAGTTCCCAACATTGAAATTCGAAAACGCACAAAGGTGCGCGACGTGGGAACTCAAATAATAACGTCAAAATGGAATTGGGCAGGACATCTGGCTAGACGGAGTGATAACAGGTGGAGTAAGGCCGTAACAGAATGGCAACCACGGATGGGGAAAAGAAGTGACATTAAAAATTCAAATTTTATTTAATTACACAAGTTTTCGGTAAAGATCAGTGTGTCTTTTTGCAAGGGATATCTGAGTAAGTAGCCTTTACAAATAAATAAAAACATCAAGATAGTTTAAGCTTATGGGCACAGTATGCAAATATCGCATTGCTTAAACTATAACCTCATAATAAAGGATGCCATCTTTGATTTATGAAAATATGTCTCTCGTGTAGACATCTTTAATGTAGACATTGTATCTACAGAAGAGACGTATGTCAACAGAAGTGAATAGGCAAAAGAAATTCACTGTGTTTGAAAAAGAAATTGGCAAGTGCGAGTCGGACTCGCGCACGAAGGGTTCCGTACCATCATCTATAAAATAAAATCATGTTTGTTGTATGTATACTTAAATATTTTTTAAGCTTCTACCTGTTTATTAAGATCAAGTAATAAATTGCTTAAAAATACGTTTGTTGTATGGGAGCTCCCTTATTTATTTACTTTTTTAAATTTATTTTGGAAGTGTAACGGAATCCTATAGACCCCAGGCTGATTAAAATTTTAGTTTTCTTACTAACTGGGTCTAAAATATCAATTTCAGCCTGGCCCCGCCAAGTAATTTGTGGCCAGGGTTCCCGCGCCCCTACGCCCGCGCAGGAACTATGGAATTCGTCCCTTCCTCTATATTCCTCTACTGACAGCATTTACCAAACGTAAACGCTTATAATTGAATGAAAGTGGTCATCAAAATACTAAAGACAGCGATACATTAGTATTGGTTTGTCATCACAAAATCACTCTCCATATATTCATGCTTCACATATTGGTACTTGAGTACAAGGCAGCGTATCTCAGAGACGGCAGCTCCAGGGAGACGGAGAACATGATCCAGGTATATTAGTCATATAGTATTATCGGCGCCGAGTATTTCAGCCATATCCAGTGTATAGTATTGAACGTACAGTAACAGTCTCAGAACTGATGTCACAAAACGCCTCCTTGCCGCAAGTCACAACATTGAAGCCCATACAAACATAGTCAATTAAAACGTATTAAGCCATCGCGCATAGTTTGCGGGGAAGCTCTCGTTACAATCGCCGCTAGGTTAGCCGCATTAGGTCTTACTGCTACCGCGTGACCGACAGGTGGCTCTTCTTTCGCTCTTTAAAACCTTGTCAGCTGCTATGTACTGGCCTGTACGCAGGTTTAGACAGCGATTGTGAAAGTCCTGCATTCTACCACCTGATCGCAAATACGGAGACTCCCATCATACATCGCTCGTCTTTACATCCATCATCAACAAGGTACGAACCACTACTAATGGTACACGCGGTTATTGATAATATAACTATGTACAATATCTCATAGAGAACTTTATATTTTAGTCAGCCTGGTATATATATATATGGTGTGATATAGACATAGATACACAACAGAGTTATTAATGTTATACAGTTCATGCAATAAATTACAGTAAAGTGAATAACAGACACTCACCGGACTATTAGCTGCGTCACTGCCAACCTTACCCCTTGCCCTGTGCTGATCACCTTCTCTTGAAGCCGCTCGCCTTGTTCTTCGATATCACTAAGCACTAATTATCGACCAACACCGAACCTCTTACGCGCTAGGCCAGGTCCGAACTCTCTCGCGCCAAAAGACCAACTGTCTGAAACACCACGCTAGAGCGTTCCCGTGAACTGGCCTCTTCCGCGTCCTAAGACTGACTGTCCGAGATCCGCCCGGTTCCGCGTCCCAACATTCACTGTCACATCCAACACCCCCACTACCACGTCACGCTGTCCTGGGACCCGACTGGCCCTGCCTCCTAAGATCGACTGTCCAGTCAAACACCCCCAAGGCAACGCCCCTGACCTCTTACTACCTGACAAGGGTTCGTTTTTTATCGTTGATCCCCTTTTTTTATGATCCTTTTATGATCCTCAACTAAACAGCATGTGAACACTACAGTGCCAATATTTTCTCATATTTCATGGCTATTTCTTTACTTATATGCCTGTCACATAACTCTTATAAATTTGTCAAACTCTTGGGATTTATGAGTTTCCTAATTGCATAACGTTGGCGCCAGCGTAGCGATAAGACAAACACATGTGGAAACAAGTATGCGACCTAAGGACTATATATTATTATTTAATTTGGTGTAGCGAGCAACACCATTACATTCCCCCCTCTGAAAATCAGACGCGTAGACTAAGTCATAGCGTATGAGCTTTCACTAAAGATACAATAGCATATGTAGTAGAGTACGCCAGTTAAAACTGCATCTTATTTTCCACCATTTAACTGCCGGCAAACATCATACAACTTCCAATAAGTATCCATTGCTTTATACCACTTATCCTAACTTATAGTTGATTGATAATAATAACCCTACCATACCTTTGCTAAGGTCACTCCGTACGATACAATAACTAACTAACTATACTTCAGCCATCTCCATATTATGACAACATTGTTGCTTATAAGTATCCTATAGCAATTGTTGCCTCAACTGTGCCTAATCAAATATGAACGTTTTACTATGCCTATGAGGAATTATCAAAACTCTTATCCATCTGTATACTACTTAACTTCTCCTCAGACCTAAACTTCTTATTGGAACCAGTGCACATAACCGAGATCACCAGTGGCCCGTAACCTATGTTTTCCAATAAGCCAAATGGCGAATTAGCAATAAATTCTCAAAATAGTAGTACAATCTATAAGACATCCTATCCATGCTTAGAATGGAAGTGTACATACCAGATGTCTTCTTGATAAACGGGCAGCGTGGTATGATCAAGGTACCTGATTCGCCATTCTCGCTCGACGAAATCGGGTTCAGTAGTAGGTGTACATAGCGTCAGGTAGCAGTGGCTGAAATAGTTCGCACACACTCGTATAAGATACTAGTTAGTTTTATCAAAATTGACAGACACGTAGTTGCAATTGTTTTATATAGTGAGCTAAATAGTCGTAAACAATAGTATAGTGCAGCAGTCGGTTTCCCCAGACGATAGCTCAACAGTCCCTACAACTAAACAATTCTCAACTCGGTCCCACATAGGAATTATTCCCATTTAGCTAGAAATTGTACGCGCGGGGATCGAACCCACAACGTCTGGCGAATTTGCCGCTCCAATCAGTTCTTCATTCGGATCATCAAGCGTATCGACATGATATCTGCTTCATTATTAAGGCTCTGATTACAGTTAACGTAAATTACAATTACTATTATTACTCGTGCAGTTGGACGCAGTTGCCAAACATATTATGCCATTAAAAAGTTCTATATAACGAACTACACACATAAGGCCCTATGTAACTTAAACCTTCGTTTAATATTGTATGTATATCTGAGAGTTCGGATCAGAGGGAGTCCACTTGCTTGAAGTTAGTCGATGTGCGCGTTTATAGTTAGTAAGGATAATGAAAACTTAGCTCTGTGTAAGATGATCCAATGCGAGATATGTCCTTCGACGCATACTGCAGCTGCCTTTCACGTTACCGGAACGCCGCTACTTTGTAGTCACAGCCGATGGACGCAACAACACGTGCGGTAGTTGATGTAAAAGGTGACGTAGGGTCCTGGAATTTTAAATGAAATGCCACGAGTATCAAACTTCCAAGATTAGTCATATAATATACGACTTCTATTTGAGTACTAAACCCGGATACAAACTAACAGATGATTAGAGATGTGATGCGGATCACCAATTAATATTTTTCAGTACGGATGCGTAATAAGTATTTTTGCATGAGTCTAGCAACAAAATATTATTTTTATTTGAACTCCAGAATCAAGTTAGCTGTTTACGAATATCACACGATAGGGCTAAACTATGTCTATGAGTCTAGTATGTATTAGGACGTTTGTTAGCATACTGCTTACACACCTCTCGAATCTCATGAGGAATATGAACTCAATGTCAAGCTCTAAGCAAACCTGGGGCTCGAACCCTGGTACATTGAGCGCTCTTAAAAGTTATGTGTACAATATACCAGGCATAACATATGCATACATCATTGCCACTGGCTATCACATTGTAACGCAGATGAATAAGTATTGTAAATACTCAGCTAAACTAACATCTGAGATAGCCTAAACTGTAACAGTTAGGTAAAATACTGATGCTTAGAATTAACACGTGTAGAATATCTATTTCATATGACGCACGGCGGGAATCGAACCCATACCAAAGACGGCAGAAATGACTTACAAAATCCATTCAGTTTTTCAAAAGAATGCAGCACATGTGCAGTCATATCTTAACAAAGTAGCCGATCTTGGCCCTTGGACAAAGCACATCAATAATACAAAAGAACTATGGCTCCTTTCACGATGGGAATCGAGCCCATCCTAAAAAAACGGCGTAAATGACTTTCTAAAGCCATTCAGTTCCTTAAAACAATGCGCCACATGCAATCATATCTTAACAAAGTAGCCCATCCTGTCCTTTTCACGTGCGCGTTGGCGCGTTCAAAGCACATCAATAATACAAAAGAACAATAGTTCCTTTCTAGCCTTCTTTCTTTTAACTAATAAACATCTAAAATGTGTTTCCCTTTTTTGTTTTATCCCTTATTTTTTCACACGCTGGCATTTGGAAACAAAACGTGCCAGATGTCGGCTTATTGCATTGCCTTTCTAGTTTGGGAAACAATTTTAAAACAAAACATTTTAAAATAATGGTCACTAAACCCAGCTCCAGACGATAATAACAACAATTAACAAAATAGTTTCGTGTTCAACAATAGTGTGCATTCTTTTTATGTTTGGGAATCGAACCCAAAAAAATTTAAAATCACATTGTGCGACTTCTATAAAGCCGACGCCGATCATTAGGTACATGAGTATAATATCCGCCGACTTTCACCAATGCTCAGGAATCGAACCTAGAGCTTTTATAAAGTATACCAAAATGCTGCAGTGGGCTAATATTACCCTGATCTACTTGCTAACATGTTAGAAAACTATTTTTACTGATATATGACCTAAGAATAATCCTTTTCTCAATTAAAGGTTGTGTACACTTCATCAATAAAACCCCTATGCATTCTGTAAGAATCTCAACTCAACCAATGTAATAAACTAATACATGCTTGCCCATAGAACGCGTATGTATAAGATAGATATTATTACTAAATTTCGTAATTTAATACGTTTGTTGAAAACATTTCAAAATATCGTAGCAACAGGAGTCGAACCCGCCATTTCAGTAAATTTGTTGAAAACATTTTTAAATTTTGTAGCAACAGGAATCGAACCCGCCGAACATTTTAAATAACAGAACAGTATCAACCCGCTCCATAACTCCAACAAAATATGATACATTATTTATCTTTAAATAATCCCCTCTATATCTGTTATATACAGGTATCGAACATGTTATCAACAGTACGGCGGCTAGTTCGCCGACGCTTCACAACAACATATCGTTATCGCCACAGACATTACTCAGGAGTCTAACCTGATTTAACTACACCTAGGTGTTTCACGGAATATTCTGGTGGGCATTATACATTAATCTCAAGCCATGCTAATGTCCTACACAAGATATCCTATAAATATAATCTAAATAATATAAAATCCTTCTCTTTCCTTATCCAAAATTAGTTCTAACCATCGCTAGTCTGCATCACGAATCGGACTCAAACAGCGAACCTGATACGCAAGTGCTTGTAACCAATAATATGCTTATTATCGAGAGTCGAACTCGAGATATTTAAACGTAAAGCATTTTCTCTAGCCAATAATATAACCACTGTCGAGACTCGAACTCGACATACAGTATAATTGATACGCATGAGCTTTATGTAAGCGGTGGATCCATGTAGCCAATTATATGATTACTTTCGAAATGCAGCGATGTTATAAGAGGAACCAAAGTGCTATTAAAATAAATAACACGTGCGAGTGAGCCCTCCTACGATTATTAAATATTAAGATGATTGGCGCGCTTTATCAAAAGCATTTCCATGTACCCAATAATATAACCACTGTCGAGACTCGAACTCGACATACAGTATAAATGACACGCATGAGCAGCATTTATGTAAAGCGTTTCAACATATGTAGTCAGTTATATGTTTACTTTCAAGATACAGCGATATTATAAGAGGAACCACAGTGCCATAAGAATAATTAACACATGCAAAAGTGTGGCACTTAGGCGCAATATCGCCCCCCTCGGACTATTACATATTGTGATAATTGCCGTGACTTAAATTATTTCGTCTTGCTAAAATGAACATGATCGTCTATCGATTATCGAATAACAAGTTGTGCTTAATTAGATCGATATTTTCCTACGTTGTGTTTGTATTTTTCTACGTTGTGTTTGTATTTTTCTACGTTGTGTTTGTGTAGTAACCCTTTAGTTCTTCCTCGTTGTTCTGAAGTGAATCAGAACATTTTATGACGAGGATCCTGGTCACGGCACCAAATGTAACGGAATCCTATAGACCCCAGGCTGATTAAAATTTTAGTTTTCTTACTAACTGGGTCTAAAATATCAATTTCAGCCTGGCCCCGCCAAGTAATTTGTGGCCAGGGTTCCCGCGCCCCTACGCCCGCGCAGGAACTATGGAATTCGTCCCTTCCTCTATATTCCTCTACTGACAGCATTTACCAAACGTAAACGCTTATAATTGAATGAAAGTGGTCATCAAAATACTAAAGACAGCGATACATTAGTATTGGTTTGTCATCACAAAATCACTCTCCATATATTCATGCTTCACATATTGGTACTTGAGTACAAGGCAGCGTATCTCAGAGACGGCAGCTCCAGGGAGACGGAGAACATGATCCAGGTATATTAGTCATATAGTATTATCGGCGCCGAGTATTTCAGCCATATCCAGTGTATAGTATTGAACGTACAGTAACAGTCTCAGAACTGATGTCACAAAACGCCTCCTTGCCGCAAGTCACAACATTGAAGCCCATACAAACATAGTCAATTAAAACGTATTAAGCCATCGCGCATAGTTTGCGGGGAAGCTCTCGTTACAATCGCCGCTAGGTTAGCCGCATTAGGTCTTACTGCTACCGCGTGACCGACAGGTGGCTCTTCTTTCGCTCTTTAAAACCTTGTCAGCTGCTATGTACTGGCCTGTACGCAGGTTTAGACAGCGATTGTGAAAGTCCTGCATTCTACCACCTGATCGCAAATACGGAGACTCCCATCATACATCGCTCGTCTTTACATCCATCATCAACAAGGTACGAACCACTACTAATGGTACACGCGGTTATTGATAATATAACTATGTACAATATCTCATAGAGAACTTTATATTTTAGTCAGCCTGGTATATATATATATGGTGTGATATAGACATAGATACACAACAGAGTTATTAATGTTATACAGTTCATGCAATAAATTACAGTAAAGTGAATAACAGACACTCACCGGACTATTAGCTGCGTCACTGCCAACCTTACCCCTTGCCCTGTGCTGATCACCTTCTCTTGAAGCCGCTCGCCTTGTTCTTCGATATCACTAAGCACTAATTATCAACCAACACCGAACCTCTTACGCGCTAGGCCAGGTCCGAACTCTCTCGCGCCAAAAGACCAACTGTCTGAAACACCACGCTAGAGCGTTCCCGTGAACTGGCCTCTTCCGCGTCCTAAGACTGACTGTCCGAGATCCGCCCGGTTCCGCGTCCCAACATTCACTGTCACATCCAACACCCCCACTACCACGTCACGCTGTCCTGGGACCCGACTGGCCCTGCCTCCTAAGATCGACTGTCCAGTCAAACACCCCCAAGGCAACGCCCCTGACCTCTTACTACCTGACAAGGGTTCGTTTTTTATCGTTGATCCCCTTTTTTTATGATCCTTTTATGATCCTCAACTAAACAGCATGTGAACACTACAGTGCCAATATTTTCTCATATTTCATGGCTATTTCTTTACTTATATGCCTGTCACATAACTCTTATAAATTTGTCAAACTCTTGGGATTTATGAGTTTCCTAATTGCATAACGTTGGCGCCAGCGTAGCGATAAGACAAACACATGTGGAAACAAGTATGCGACCTAAGGACTATATATTATTATTTAATTTGGTGTAGCGAGCAACACCATTACAGAAGGTAATATATAACTACATAATCTGTGAAAATTTAAAGCGTCTACCTGTAACAGTTAGTAATTTTGAGCAAAAAGTACGAAAAAAACACGTTTTTTATATGGGACTCCCCTTAATATTTGATGTTTTTTTTAATTTTTAGTATTTGTTGTTATAGCGGCAACCGAAATACATAGTTTGTGAAAATTTCAGCTTTCTAGCTACCACAGCTTATGAGATACAGCCTGGTGACAGACAGACAGACAGACAGCGGAGGCTTAGTAATAGGGTCCCGTCTTTTACCTTTTACGTACGGAACCCTAAAAAATCAACAGTTACTCCTGAGGCTCCAACTGAGCCAAATTTACCAAGCCTCTCAGATAGACTGACTCCAGATCTCTCTATCGAAATATTCAACCAAAGGCATAAACTCCAGAAGAGAAAGAATCTATTTAGACGACTCTGAAGCTACTGAAGATTCACCACATAAAAAACGACCGACGAATTCCATGTGGGATGATTCTGACGAGGATAATATATTTTAATATTCTGTTCCTTTATTTGCCTACAGAAGCGTAATGTCTGTTCTGTGGACAATTTCTTTTTATTTTTTTGTACTGAATTGGTATAGAATTTTGATTATGTTTTGTTTGGAGGTTGAGGAGAACTCCATTTTAAGTACTTTTTTATTGTTTCTATTCTTGATCTTATTGATATGATTATGTAAGGTAAATTTTTGTTCCCTTCTGTAGACAACTCAATCTCTTCTGTAGACGTGAAAAACTAAAAACGTGATTAATTCCTAAAATATCCAAGACTGATCTCTAACGATATTATTGTTAGCATAACATTAGCTAACTTTAAATAAATATAATGTTTCATAAAAATCGTGAAGTTTTATTTTAAATATTTTGCAATGTTCAATTTTTGTGTATGACCCTTAAGTTAATTATGTAATTAAACTGCGCATACTGTCAAACACGTGATAGAAAATTAGACCGCTGGTCGTCTTTGTTTATTGCCAACTTAAAGTGAACGCAGACTTGGCCGCACCGCATGCGCCGCAGTATTCGCATTCGAATTCTTTATATTAAATTCTATGCAACCTCGCACACCCACCCGCGTCGCAGTCGCCGCAGTCCCTGAAACGACCGAACTCCCAAAACCGCAGCTGATGACGTCACCAACGCCGGCCCGCACTCAGCGGACGCTGCGGCTAGCGCGGCGCGGATGACGCCCACTCTTAATTTATATTACAAACTGAATAAAAGAAATCAAGTGCGATGCGTGCGGTGAAGGGAACGACTGTTGTGACTGCGGTGCGGATAGATGTGCGAGGCCATTAACAAAAAGCGATGACTGCGGGGACTGCGGAGACTGCGGTGCGGCCAAGTCTGCGTTCACCTTTAGCAACCGCGGCGCGTTGTCGCTTCCAGCTACAGTTTGATATTCCTGTCCGATGGTTTGATTCCGTATTTATCCCTCATTCAAAAAACATCGATATCTCTTTTCACTGTCCAATCCCATCACTCCTTAATGATGGGATTTGACAGCACGGCTATTTAGAGAATGCAGTCAAAGATAGGAGTCTGTAAGGAATCTATGCCTCTTTAAATGAAACGCGTAATTTGACGTTGTGATTAACCAACTAAGACCAACTGACATTACAAGTTGCACGTTCGGTATAAGGAAAATAAAAGGAAATGAAAAAAAAAAAACATGAAATAGATTTATCAAAATATCCAAAACCGCATCGGAAGGTATCCTTTCGTTGCAAATTGATGGTGCCAGACCGATTCTAAACAGAAAAACCGTAAGGATGCCGACATTTAGCGTATTTACCCTACTACGTTACGGTCGGGAGTCGGTAATACGCGAAACGTGTTCGCGTTCAAGTAAAAAATACTTTGAAAGTGTTGCAAATATTTTAGTGTTTTGCGCGACAAAGTTCCGTAAATGTATGGCGGTAAGGAATAATATCCCATGAAAGTAAAAGTACTCCGTTACGATCGGGGATCGGCAAAACGCGAGACGCGATCGCGTACGTTCAATTCAAGTAAGAAATACTTTGAAAGTGTTGCAATTATTTAAAAAAAAATTGGGCAAGTGCGAGTCGGACTCGCGCACGATGGGTTCCGTACCATCATATATAAAAGAAAATCACGTTCGTTGTATGTATATCTACTTACTTAAATACTTTATAAGCTTCTACCTGTTTATTAAGATCAAGTACAAAATTGCTTAAAAATTACGTTTGTTGTATGGGAGCCCCCCTTTATTATTAACTTTTTTTAAATTTAATTATTTATTTTGAAAGGAAATATACAACTACATATTCTGTGAAAATTTAAAGCGTCTACCTGTTACAGTTAGTAGTTTTGAGCAAAAAATACGAAAAAAAACTCGTTTTTTGTATGGGACCCTTAATATTTTTTTTTTTTATTATTAGTATTTGTTGTTATAGCGGCAACCAAAATACATAATTTGTGGAAATTTCAGCTTTCTAGTTATCATGGTTTATGAGATACAGCCTGGTGACAGACAGACAGACGGACAGACGGACAGACGGACAGACGGATAGACAGACAGACAGCGGAGGCTTAGTAATAGGGTTCCGTTTTTTACCTTTTAGGTACGGAACCCTAAAAAAATCGTTACAATCAGCTTCAAAATTACGAATCCTACAAAACAAATGATTTTATAATATTTTAATTTAGTTTTTTATCTAATTCTATTTATCCACTATGATGGAGGAATAAAAAAACTACCTACCTAATTTATCAATTTAAAAATATTAACACTTTCACAGCGGAGCGTTTAGAGCGCCGCACTGTGTTTCGTCTAGAACATGCTAGCTGGACAAAAGTCATTGTCTAATTACCTGAAATTTATTACCTGAGCCTTTTACCAGATACCCAGGTGCCCCAATTCTGAGAATTGTTTTGGACACGTGTCAACTACTGATAAGGTAATGAGGTTAGTATATAAGGAAAGGGTAAGAAAACCACTTATTAATTGCATTTTTGCGTGTACGGAAGTACATCCTATGTCAGTGAGTTTAAGTTTTTTCAAAAGTGTTAGTAATGGATCTTCAAGTTAAAAGTATGTTCTTTTTATTTCTTATAAGAAAATAGGTTTACATTTTCCCATTTTTTTTAAATAGCTCGAGTTTAAAGAAGTTTGTCAAATTTTGATGATTTTCTGAATTCATTGGACTAGAAACTACTTGCTGAATTCATTGGACTAGAAACTACTTGTACCCTCTTGTACCCGGGCTAGATTTTATATATAGCATAGCCATATCTGTCAGCTTTTAAATTTTAGTCATCTTAGCCTGCACACTTGAGAACAACTTTGTCATTTTGTCTGTTTTCTAGAATACGAATTCTCAGTCTCGAAAATGGAGTTTTTTGATGAATGGCAGAAACATGCTAAAGAGAACCGCAACAGTAGACTGTATGAGTTTATAGTGATGAAACATGATCTTGTTAATATCATGGAAGCATCTGAGCGGGAAATTAAAATGACAATTGGAAGATTGTCATCCAAATACACAGAAAAATGGGAAAAATGTGGGAAATGCCGTAATCGCTTCCTGACTTAGAATTCTGAGTGGTTGTCTGGGGATTTTACATTCAAAGCATCTGTCCACCTCTCAACACCATCATCATCAAGTAAGAGTTCGATTCGTGGACGTCCATCAATAGATTTTCCTGAAGCAAGTGAAAAAACGAAAAGGAGACGCGTGGAGGACCTACTACACACGCGAGATGTAAACCAGCTAGTAGCCGCTGCTGAAATATCGGCACGATTATCCGGACATCGGAATTTGGCTACTGTGATTAAAGAAGCAAGCCATAGTCCGGAAAAGTGCCAAGAAATGAAAAGATATGTGGGTGAAAAGGTACGCGAACAACCAAGATGTTTGTCCAAAGAGGAGGCTTTGGCATATTATGTGGATGCCAAATCCACGAGCCACTCTTATAAACAAACGAGGAAATGGAGCATCAAGGCAGGACACCAGGTATTCCCATCATTTTATAGTGTTAGGCAGGCAAAAATTGAATGCTAACCTCCCGAGAAACAGATTTTTATAAGCGAAACGTGTGCAGAAATTAAACTTCAGGCGGTTTTAAATAAAACAGCTGAACGTCTAATTTGTGCACAGCGTGAAGTTTTAAAATCTGTAAATTCTGGCTCATCACTCTCCCTTGTTAGCAAGTGGGGGTGTGATGGAAGTTCCGGTCATAGCACTTACAAACAAAAATTCTCAAACAGTGAAGACACAGATGAGTTTTTGTTTATGTTCTCATTCGTGCCACTTCAGTTACGTGACAATAGTGGTTGAGTTGCTTGGCAGAATCCTCGACCATCTTCTACCATGTATTGTCGACCGATTAAGTTTATTTTTTCCAAAGAAACAACAGATTTTACTGTAATAGAAACCAATAAGATTTTGGAGGAAATAAACCAATTGGTGCCAACAATAGGTAATATAGATGGTAAAGAGATATCGGTCAAACACGAATTATTGTTCACGATGATTGATGGTAA
Organism: Euclidia mi; assembly: GCA_944739405.2. Taxonomy (NCBI): domain Eukaryota; kingdom Metazoa; phylum Arthropoda; class Insecta; order Lepidoptera; family Erebidae; genus Euclidia; species Euclidia mi. The sequence continues at coordinate 11,465,486 of OX123184.2, read as the reverse complement.
AGTGTGCAACGCTATGACTGAAACTTCGTCAGCACTTAAATGTTACATTTGTGGAGCTACTCCTAAATTTATGAATGATGAGTCTAGGGAATTTGTTTCAAATAAGGAAACTCTTGGTTTTGGTATATCTCCCCTTCACGCTTGGATCCGGTCTTTTGAATGTTTGCTTCACATAAGCTATCGTCTTGAAGTTAAGAAATGGCAACTTCGAGGTCAAAGTGACAAAGAAAATGTGTAGCAACGTTCGGCTCGTATCCAAGAAAGGTTTAAGGTTGAAATGGGTTTAATTGTAGATAAACCAAAACCAGGATTTGGTAATACGAATGATGGGAATACTGCTCGTCGGTTTTTTGAGAATCCTGAACAGGCTTCAGATATTACAGGTGTAGATGTGACACTAATTAAGAACTTTGGCACTATCCTTAGAACTTTAGCTTCGGGTTACGATATTGATGTTGTTAAATTTAATTCTTTTACACAGGACACAAATTTTTTTTATCTTAGTCTCTATTCTTGGTATAAAATGCTTGTTACTGTGCACAAAATTCTTGTGCACAGTGTAGAAATTGTGAGATCGGCTCTTTTACCTATTGGGCAGCTTTCTGAAGAAGCTCAGGAAGCGCGTAATAAGGATTATAGGAGGTTCCGGGAGCACAATACTCGAAAATATTCACGTATTGCCACGAATAGGGATTTACTTAATATGTTGCTAATTACATCTGATCCTGTAATAAATGGCCTTAGGGAAGTGCCGAAAAAACCGACGAGTAAACTTCCTTCTGAGGTTTTAGAATTAATTATACCCCCTCCTGTAAATGTAAGGTCTAGTGTAAGTCATTGTAGTTCTCATCAAAATATGTCAGATTATATGGTAGATGATTCTTCAGAAGAAGAATTTAGTGATGCAGAATAAATAGAAGTTGTAAATAATATTTTACTAATGTTTTTTTAAGCTGTGTACCTTATCTAACTTTATTATTAGTTGTCAACATATTGTTTTTTAACTGCATATTTTTTAAGTAAAAAGTATTGTTATTGAGTAGGTAGTAATAATGCCCTATTATGTAATTAGAAGCCAAGTCCTTAGTAGCACAATATTTTATGACTATTGTTATTTTTTTGCATTGTTATTTTTTACCTGTCTGTCAATAAAAGATTTCGCTATTATATTTTTTTTTTGTTGGCACACGTGACTCTACCTCCTGTTTTTTGGTGTTATATGCGCTAATACCCCATTAGAATATCATAATAAAGCCGTACGAACTAAAAAACCTCAATAAATAATTTTGTCCAGCTAGCATGTTCTAGACGAACCACAGTGCGCCGCTTGATACGGTACGCGGCCAATTTTCTGCATAATTGTTAGCATCATAGAAAAATTACGGACAGGAGTATATGGATAATTCTTTTTGTGTATATAAAATCTACTATTATATTTTATGGATAATAAATAAAAACAAATTATATTATTTATGTTAATTTATTAAAAGTATTTAAAAATTGTCATTTTTTCAATTAAAAAAAAGTCATACAGACTCCTTAGGTCTTTTCAAATGTGATAATTTTTAGTGTGTGGTACTTTTTGAAGCACTAATTAGCATGACATATACATACAACATAATTATTTTGTAATAAATCAACAATTTCATGCGTAGAAACATTACGTTGTGATGCAGCCATTTCGCGCCAAAAACAGTTACACTCCCTTCGTGCACTCGCCGACGGCCGACTGAACGGGAGCGGGCGATCGCAGACTGTAGCTCTCGCGTTCTAACTACATACAAACATTGCATATGTGTGTGTAGCATATTAACTCAGCCACAAACGCGTACAAAGCGGCTCACGATAAGACGTCGTGTTTTTCTAATAAACAGTATGAAAGGCAATCACGAGTGCTACTTGTGATTCGCGAATAAGAGAAAAATATGAATGCCGAGCTGAGATCGTGATCCGCTGTGAAAGTGTTAATTTGCCAACATCTGGGTTTAAGTTAATTATCTCAATAACTAACTTGCACGTTTGCATAACTTGCTTGTAAGGCCGAATTAATAAACCAATTGTAATGACTAGCTTTTGCGCGCGACTTCGTTCCCGTGAAAGTTGAAGAGAAAAAATCCAACGTTTTTGCAAGATTTTTTGTTAGTTGACGAGGTATCATAGTTTCATAAATTAAAAAAAAAAAGAACTGTATCATGTATCATTGCTACATTTTAATAGTTACCTATTCCCCTTTTGCAATCTCGACTATTCTCGACGTGCGCTTTGCCAGGGGCTCGCCATTTAGGTTACATTAATTTCGCCTGAATACCAATTTAATTAAGAATATAATAATAATATAAATTAAGAATAACAATTTTCACGAAGCAGAACTCAAAGGAAAGCACCACCTAGTATAGTAAGTACCTATTAACACGCTCGCTGCGTTAAGAGGTCTGTAGACCCCTTGCAAGTTCTTCTGCGCAGTGCGGGTGAAAATACTGTTGTTTCGCTCTGGTGCGGGGCCTATAACTTTTAGATTAATAGGTGTAAGAGAGAGATAAACACATTGTTCGCTTTATGTTAGAACGTAGTACTATAGTATGTAATAAAAAGTGTGAGAGGTCTTTAGACCCCCTAACGCACTGCATATGAAAAAACATAATTCAGTGCGCTTAGGAGGTCTAAATGTCTCTTATAGGTGAGTGGGGCGCATTAGCCCCCTACCGCACCTGTAAAAAGGGTCACGGTCAAAATGGGCGTAAGACCAACAGCTTTAAAATATTTTTTTTGTGAAAGCTAATGACCATTACTTAATTTTATACTATGACGGCAATCACCCAAACAACCGGTGAGCAGAGATATTCAGTGATGTACAAACATATTTTTATAGAATCCAAAACAATCGCTAATACAACGGAGAAAACACGACACGATGTTGTGCAGAGCTAGGCCAATGAAACCAATCTATTGGTTGGTAACCTAACGGAATTACTACATTCCATCCCTTTCTAACTTCTCTCTTACTCAGGTGCCGACCAAAAAACAAGCGTGCGGGCAGGCCGGGCAATGCGCGTCAGTCGTTATTCATATTTAATTGAATTATATAGAGAGGAGTCAACAGATGTAATATTCTGCAAACTAATGTGTGGTTTTTAATTAAAAGTCAACAGTCGCGGCATGTCAGATCGCGCACATATAATACTTACATTTTGATCGATAGGGACCAAATCGGTAGAAATGCGATAGTTGAGCATTACTGTACTTGCTTAACAGGCAGAAGAACAGTAGGAAGTTGTGCCCACATAGTTTCAGTTTTGTGGTTTTTAGGGTTAGGATGGCTAGGCTCGTGCGCCTTTCATTGCACCCGCAGAACATTTATTGGATGTTATAGTTGATGATAGCCATTGATATTTAAATAAAATAATTGCCATTGATATTTAAAAAAAGAAAACTACTATTAGTTTTTAACAAATATGTGTGTTTTATTTAACCAATCTTTGGGATATTTTGCTGTGATACCCGGTCGATATTGGGGTTAACAAGTATATAGGGGGTATTTAGAAGTACAATAAAGTAAATTACAACACATTTTATTTCTGTTGGTTTTACGCCCAGCTCTCATACAAAAATGCCCATGATCCTTTAGTTCATAATAGTGATGTATACAGTTTTGTTTACAACACACGCGTGAGTGCATAATTTCACATTACATAAATCATTTTGTATCAATAATATCTGGAAAAAAACGGTGCAGAAGAATCTTTCAACTGGTAGCACAAAATTCAAATGAACCAGAACAGAAAAAGGACAGCTTGAAACCAAAGTATCGTCGGGTTTATAAGAAAATAACAGAAAACTCGGTGAATTCAAGTAACTGTAGAACCAGTTTCGAGCACTTCCCACGCAGCTATTCAGGTGAAACTTTTAAAGTAGCTCACAATTTGATCACAATCCAGTCTTAATCTATTTGTAGCCCTTCAAAGCAGCTCGCGCTACTTTTTTCCAAAGATTCAATATTTAATGGCATCCTCCATCTTTAATGTCATTGCTACGAAGCACTGATAGGTGAATGATAAAGCTATATGCAATTTGATTGATTTCGAGTATGTGGGTATGTGGTGGAAAACGAGCAGACGGATTGCCTGATGGTAAGCAATAACCACCGCACATGGATACTCGCAACACCAGTAAAGACATATGCGTTGCCAGCTTTAAGGAAGGGGAGAGAGGAAAGGAATAGGAATTGGGCCTCCGGAACTCTCACTCACCGAACAATACGCGACAGTTCAAATACTGTCACTTCGATTGATCTTCAGTGAACCACCGTCTCACAGAAGATCAACGTGAAGTATACAGTATTAGTACCTATCTGGATCGAGCAGGCCCATTCATGCTGTTAACAACGTGGCTCCACTGCCTATTATGCTAATGAATAAAATTATTATGATAAATAATATTATGCTAGTAAATTGTATCTTTTCAGGTAATCCACGAAGTCTTAAACTAAAGAAAAATCGAGAATTTATAAAAAAAGGCGATAAACAAAGAAAATGTGTAGGTTGCTACAAGAAACTGCGCTCTACACTATGTAGTCGAGAACCTAATAAAAAGGTTAAAAAGATTTTATCTTTCTGTAAAGATTGTGATAATAAGCCAATGTGCCTGAAATGCTTTTATGATTCTCATATGTAATGAAAAATTACAAATAAACTTTTTATAAATTTCTAATCGATAACCATGCTGTTTTATTGGGTACGTTTAACTGTACCTTAATTTTAGTGCTGCAGGAGGTCTACACGCCTCCTATTTATTATTTTTGAATTTGTGGAAATCTGGCATCAGAACCCCGGGCGAAGCCAAAATAGGATTCATTATTTATGAATCCTCTGCTACGGTTTGATCCAATTTTCAGCAGATATTTTCCTAATTTCGCGAAAAAATATGGATCTAAAGTATCCCTATTTGCAGAAGGTCGATAGGCCCCAAACCGCACCAGTAAAATAAAACATCGAAGGTGTAAAGGCCTCTCATAGCACTGCACGAAAGTACGCAAAATATAGCATCGCAGCCAGCGTGTTATATTTTCTGTAGCATGCACCACAGACTCTGGGACCACAGACCATCAGACCAAGGCAACCTCACAAGGTCATAGGTTTTGTCAAGTCTATTCAAACGAGCCCAAACACTACTAGTTTCTCATGTGTAGTTTAGGAGTTCTAGTGAGCACCTGCCGGCTTCATCATCAGACCAAGGCAACCTCACAAGGTCATAGGCTTTGTCAATTCTATTCAAACGAGCCCAAACACTTATAGTTTATCATGTGTAGTTTAGGAGTTCCTGTGACCACCTTCCGGCTACATCATCAGACCAAGGCAACCTCACAAGGTCATAGGTTTTGTCAAGTCTATTCAAACGAGCCCAAACACTACTAGTTTATCATGTGTAGTTTAGGAGTTCCTGTGACTACCTTCCGGTTTCATCATCAGACCAAGGCAACCTCACAAGGTCATAGGTTTTGTCAAGTCTATTCAAACGAGCCCAAACACTAGTAGTTTATCACGTGTAGTTTAGGAGTTCCTGTGACCATCTTCCGGCTTCATCATCAGACCAAGGCAACCTCACAAGGTCATAGGTTTTGTCAAGTCAATCTAAAGGAGCCCAAACACGAGTAGTTTATCATATATTATGTAGTTTAGAAGTTCCTGTCACCACCTTCCCGGCTTCATCATCAGACCAAGGTACATTCACAAGGACATTCATCACAGCAGCATTTCAATGTTACCGTAACATAGCCACCAAACTTACGTAAGTATGTCAAATATCAGCTTTATGGAACAGTGTACAAAGTGCATTCCAAATTTTGAAGGGAAAGACACGAAGTCATAAAAATATCGCTAGATATTTTAATGCCACCGGTACATACGTAAAATAGGTACCTACTAGATCGGTAGATCGTGTTATAACCTTGAAATGAGGCACACTTGGGTGACAAGGTGAAATATCATAATATTGGTAACATTTTAGACAGAATGCTTTTTTATTATAGCGCCATCTCTTCTTTTTAATTTAAAATAACATTGCTTACAAAATGAGACGTAAGATGTCGCTACCATCGACTCCCATTTTTCGTCGCTAGCGCCATCTGTTGTATTATTTACGGTATTAACAAGTACTTATAAAAATAGAGGTCTAATAATAAAGATCTAACGTGGCCAATTTTTATGGACGACTTGCGGCATCTGTACTGGTATTGTCTTATCTGTGCCTATAGTAAGGGATACCCCTACGGGAATACAGTCATGAGTCTATAAAAATACAAAGTTAGGTGTCTGGAGAACAATTATGGCAACTGTGTCAGCCACAATTACTGTTGAAGTTACATAGTATAAGAGCAGTTTCAGACTAGCGTTTTATACGCGCGTATAAGCTTGTTTGTGGCACACGTGAATCTCGTAAGAGCGTAGGCGCGCTTCTTAGCTCGTATTAGCGCGAGCCGCGAGAACCCATGTTGATGCAGACATGATAATTATCACTACCGTTTTGAGCGAACACGCCGAAATATGGCCGTTTACGCAAGTCCGGTTTTTTGAACCAAGTAATGTAGCGCGCGTGTAAGCGCGTATACTGGAAAAATGCGCTAATTTAAAAACGCCCTAAACAACAACTTTGGATTGAATATACATAGATAGCTTTACATATATAGAGAGTAGGTACTTTATATCTATAGCTATCTAGTTTGTCTTCACTTCGGTTGAATTTGAAATTACCTGTCATTGACAAAGACAACAATGCCTTGTACATTGTTTAGCTGGGGTTAAACTAATCAACAGTTTAACAACGTTTACTTGCAGGAGGTATTTAAGAGGAGCCTTGTACTATTGATTTGTTTGTGTTGTTTGTTTAAACTACGCAACTGCTGTGACAATATATCATTTGCTGTTCAATTTTGAATGTTATATTTAGAAGACAGAACTATCTACTATCTGTACATTATATTATTTCTAAAACAGTTTGCGTAGACTCAAAATAGTATAGCTTATTTGAGAGTTTTCAGTCTTCAAATAGTTAAATATTCTATTTTGAGAGAATACAAAATGGTCTTAAAATATGTTTAGTGCACAAACTAAATATAATGTTATTTTTGAAACGGATTACTACAAATAGCTAACGTGAGGGCCCTGATAGCGTTTTAGTAAATGGACCAAAGAAATATAACCTAAGGCATAGAAGTAACACTAAATAACAACAGCGGTTGCTATGATTGATATCTTCTTTCTAATGGCACATGCAGTATGATAGAAAGAGCTATCGATAGGTTTAGCAGCACGCTCTTATAGCAGCCTTGTGGTAGGCAAACAGTAGACAAAACATAGAGTTAGGAAACCGAGTGTTGTTCGTAACAGTGATGATTTATCGATAAATATTTTTGGTCAAATGTCTAACTTTAGTATGTGTCGATATATTTAAGCCGTAGAAGTAAACAACAAAAATATTGAAATTGTAGTTTTTGCTGTTGACGCCGGACAGTGCTTTGCAAAGACATGCCAGACCAGAGAGTACTAAAAAAATCACGTGTTTAATTGTTCGTTTTAGCCATAAAATCTATTGACAAAAAGTATTCATAAACTAATGAGCGATGCGTTGCGATGCGATGCTAAGAAACTGTCACTTAGATTATGTATTGTACGAATTAAACCAGATTGGCTAATGCGGCACGGCAGGCTTTGGCAATTTGTTTGCGTCGCATCATATCACGTTGCTTGCTATCGCTAACGTTGGACACTGCTCTTTTTTTTTAGAGTTGTAGGTAATCCGACTGCCACGCCGAAGCTTGCGGGTTTGATTCCCGCACAGCACGGCTATTTAGAGAATGTAGTCAAAGATATGAGTATGTAAAGAGTCTATGCCTCTTTAAATGAGACGCGTAATTTGACGTTATGATTAACCAACTAAGACCAACTGACATTACATGTTGCACGTTCGGTATAAGGAAATTTATAGGGCATGTTCTCTCTAGTCTAAACGTAGTCCAACCTCTCTGAAATGGACCAAAGAGCTTGCCGTCTACAACCTTCGCCTATTGACATTAGAAATATATTTCTTACTATAATTTAGTAAGCGTTCTTAGATTGCGAGCATTGTTATTGATGTTCTTATTTGTAACGTTATATAAAATATAATAACGTATAAAGGTGTTACTTATTAAAATAACAATTAAATCTTAACTCGGAAATTATTTACAGATTATCCCGATTACTTCCAAGCACAACCTAAAACAAAACTGTGGAAAAGTCTACTTTTGTATTCGTTGCGCCACCATCCCGCGAAAAACCATTACGGAGGTGTTATCCCTTATCAATATTCCAAACACAAAATATTGTTATTATTCAAAATGCATGGCACGTTTAAAAACCGAGCCCAAAAATACTTACGTTACGTTAGGTAGGTAGTACACCTATCTATTCTGTGATTACGTATAGAATCCGTTCAAAAACGTACAAAAAAGTTATTTAAAGACTAAAAAGATAAAATTTTCCGTTCCAATGCGTCGCTACGTGGGGAAAGGACGTTGGTCGGTTTTCCCAAACGGCATTGGAACGGTTTAATCGGACGAATTTTAATTTAAAATAGGCTTACTGGTTTTGTGTGTTTCATCTAATTTTTGTTGATATAATTTAATATTTAGTAAATATTTCAAACTAAGACGTTTTCACGTATCGTTTACTGTGAAATAATAAAAAAAGTAATATAAGAAACTTTTTTGTTTGCAATCTATAATTTATGAAACTATTGACTCGATTATAACAGCTCGCATTTTTGGAAAGCTTTTCAATCAGAGCATCATAGACTGTATTCTATTTGAGTAGTCTTAATGAAGTAAGCAAAATTCGAAGCTGTTACAGCCGCAACTTTGGTAAGTACTATATCAGAAACGAATTTTCTCAATTGCAATATTTCGTTTCTTTAAAGCATCGGTACACTTCGCTGTTTATCGATTGACATAACACTATGAACTGTAACAAAAACGGTACAAAAATTAAATATTTATGATGGATCCTAAAAACTTTCTACCCATAAGTTGTACTTTTAACCATCTAGTTGGCTTAGAATCCAAATGAAATATTCCAGTAAGTCTATTATTAAGTTAATATCAACGTAGCACACAAATATATCAGTTCACCACAATTTAAATGCCACGACTCCTTTGAGTTGGCAGGCGCGTTTTCTCATTAGTAACCAGATGCTCTAGATATTATTTCTTAGGCGTCATCAAAACATTGCGCCTTAACCATTCTCAGTATTTAATGAGTACGTGATACCGACGAATTTAATTTGCCTGAAGATATATTATTTTATTATAAGTGTGAGATTGTTCTTTGAAAGCATTTGTTGAAGATGAGAAGGCCAATTCTCGTTAATATGATTATTTAATATGGTTCCTATGTCATGTACAATGTTCATCCAGCGAAACAGCAGACCTAACCTGTCTAGGCCAGGGATAACTAACAGTGTAGTGACTCGCTACGAAATATATGAGGCACAGCCAATGGGCACAAATATAATGTCGTTAAAGTAATATTGACTAAACCGGTGAATTCAATGTCCAATCTTATCATGGATTTGAATATATTTTGACATAAGCTCCATACAAAATATATCAAACATGCATCGCATAATCTCCAAATCCATCGATAGATTGAATATGAATACAAGCCGTATTATATTCACAATCTCCTGTCGAATGCCCGCCGAACACATGTGTGTTCGAGACTCTTAACAATATTAGCAGACGTACTCCTAACAATATTAGCGGTGCAAGAACCTCCTCATCAACACGAACAAAAAGATCCTCCCCTTTGTTTCCCTTCTTCCATCAGTCAAACGGCCATCCAGGACTCAGACACAAGGCTGTATCCAAAGCCCATACAGCCTTCACGTTCCAAAGAGGTTGTTAGGAAACGCCGGGAAAGACTGACAGTTATCCTTCAACCAGCATTATATACACACAAAGCAAGAAAAACTTTGCTTGCGCGATTCAGCACTGCAAATTACAAATCATAATTTATCTTCAAAAACCAAATAGTTAATTTCAAATCTTGTATCAAATGATTTAAGACTTTATAACGAAGTGATTACGTTTAATTTTATTTGCATTTCTGTCAGTAATAGGAAGAAATTTTATGTTAATTTTCCGTTATTGTCACGCCTCGTTGACCAATAGCAGCTCGTGATGTCGTGCAAATCGTGCAGATCGTAGAACGTAGTGCAAATGTTCTCCAAAAATAATAATAATATTCTAACTACATTCACACAACACCATCTAGTCCCAAACTAAGCAGAGCTTGTACTATGGGTACTAGATAATGGATATACATACATATATACTTTTTTTTGTAAATACATAAATAAATGTTACAGCTTATGAATTTGATATCTTAGAGAGGTAGAAATAGAGTTGAAATTAGCTGGCATGCAGTTCGTCATATCTTCACGATTGTATTACTCACAGCTTCGCGATAAAATAGGACTGTTATAGAGTCATGTCCTAAATAAAGTTAAATAGAGTCTTGTAGCATATTATATTAATACAGATTACGTGCCTAGCGTAATGGTTTAAATGCTCTCTTATTAATTGTTTTAGGTTTGAGTTCAATGTTTAATTTCAACACCATTTTTTATAATATGATAGATACAAGACGTCGTTCAAGTCACTAGCTTTATTTTCATTACTGGACTTCAGTTGCTAAATATATTATGTAATATGTATGCTATATAATCAATAAAATTAAATAAATAATAATAAAATACTAAAAGAATACCCTGAAACAATACATACATATTTGTACTAAAGTAACCAAATTATGTACTTATTAAATTAAATTGCCCTAAAAGGGAATCGAACCCATAACCTCCAACTTAGCAATCCGGGTCACTAACAACTAGGTTTCTAGACTTACAGGCTAATCAATTCAATTTCGAAAAATTGCATGAATTGTTACGAGTATTCCAATTCCATTTGAATGAATACGTGTCGCAATACTCTCGACGATGCGACGCGCCAGTTGCGCTCCTTCAGTTCAGACCGCAATGCATTTTTTGTTCATTCGTTTTGACCTCATTGGCCTTTCAGTTAATGTAACATTATGATTTACAAATTTTTAAATAAAGACAAGAGGCGTTACGGGGAATGTATTTCATTTTAAAGAGTTGAGTAGGCGCTCGTGGCGACCCTGTTAATAAACACTTTTTAAGAAAGATGCGGTCACAGGACAAAATGTTGTAAGAATACAAAAGGAAAACATCTTCTGGCAACATTCTTTGTTTTTAGACTCGCTTGTATCTCCGATGGGGTTGGCAGTGGGGTAATATTACATCCTCTTTTCACCATGCTATGAAGTTTGAGTCACACGTAGTAGAGATATTGCCAGACTCGTGCTGCTACTGAGAACTCGAAAACAATCAGAAACAGTTTGGCGCGACCCGGGAATGAAACATGAGGCCTCCTATGCGATCTGCGATGACCAACATAGGGTATGAGTGAATACAAACCCACGGTTCTTTTGAACATATATGTATATTCAATTATCAATTATAACAAGTTAAGCCTTCGATCTCGGCTTCCGTCATGGCCTTTGACTGCCGCTATGAGGTGTTAATGTTTCCTGATAAATGCGACACTGGTCTAAAACATGGAATATCCCTGTCCCTATGGGTTGCAGATATCCGACTACAGTCGCTCTGTGGAAAAGCTAATGTTCTGTCAAATCTGTTTTTACTAGTATATAACGCAAAAGTCTTGAATATAACCAGGATAATGTTATGAATTTCAGAAAGAAAGAAATAGGTTAAATCTTTTCCTTACAGCTTTCTAAAATGGCATTTCAAATATACGACAGCTTTCCAGTTATGATGAACCCGCAGTACTTTAGTTGCCTGAAGTTTACAATTACACCTATCAGTTATATCTGAAAATTTTACAATATAATATAATATATGTCATATTTCCAACAAGTCGCTGAAAATAGGTCTTTAGAAATTAAAAAACCTGCTACGAACGCAACCTCACCCAGTTTCAAGTTAACGCTTTGAAAGCGGCGACGAAATAAAGAATATACCGAATAAACACGTTTTTATTCTCATGCTCCTATGTTAAACGTTAGCCGGTTTTTTTTACTTCTGTTCTGTTGCAGATAAAAAACCAAGATATGGTATAAGTTCTTTACAAGCTTCGCTGCTTGGATGTAGAGTATGAATTATGAAAGAATCCATCACAAGTAAAACGACTTCAAGTATGATCTTCTTCAAAACTACCAATGTGGCTCGTCACACCAAATGTAGTATATAACGGTACTACATTTGGTGTGACTCAAAACTAAGTGTTCCTAGTCTCCGTGTGCCTTAATTTACACACGATCATATTTTTTAAATAAGAATAGGTTAATCTTACACTAACATAATAATATACTAGTATCTATATAAGTCTTCATATAAGCAAATTATTTAATTTATACAAGTATTTTTCATTCTCAACACCCCATTTCATAAATTACTTTGCACGAATAAATAATTTCAATTTCACCACGGAGACTATAACAAGAGCGATACAAAGTCCGAAAGCAACGTTCTCATTGAAATACTGGCGGCACAAGATTTCTTTGAAGATACTTAAGATACAGTACAATAGAAATAATGAGAGAGCTTCGTACTCGGCAAGATGCATACATGACACGATATTATCATTTTTTCGTTATTCATTGCAAGCAATAGTAGGTATATTGACTTTAAAAGTAATTTTTTATATGAAATATTTTTTAAATGAAATGTTAGCTTGGTATTTGAAATCGTTCAGCTAGAAAAATGGTATTGAAGTTACGTTTTTGTAAATACATATTTTTATTCATTTACAGACAAAATACTTGGCCAACGTGGTGGACTATGGCTTTACCCTTCACATAACGAAAACTACCTGTGCCCAGTAGTGGGACTATATACATACATAGCTGATGATGATGGGCAAACTGGAGAAGTTGAAAAAAGAGTAGTAAGAGACCATTATTTTACTTTTACACTCCCACAGTAGGCGGTTAGATCACTGGCGTTCCTAATAATTGAAATCAACGGTATAATATTATTACATATACTTCTGGTTTACATTGTCATACCGTGTCTGTCGAGTGCAAAACTGTATCGATGTTTAATGTAACGTGGACAATATTTTTGTTTTAGTTGTATAAGCGTCATTCCTAAATGAAATAATTAGTGTATAGTTATCTTTCTTCATTATTCGTTACATTTAATACAAATTTTAATAGAAAATCTTTCTAAAATCTTGTATGCCATCCATTTATGAAGTAGCCTCCCGAGCGATCATTGGTATTAAGCAGTAAAAAAATAAGATACTCTAGGGTTAATGAGGTAGATGTATGTGATGTGAAGCAACTGAGGCCCAATCGATCTTCCGTACCATGGCGGAAACAATCAACTCTGGCGACATCTAGTGGCCACAAGAGAATTAAATCCTGCATCACGATGCACAGTTATGGCGTAAGAGAACTTTACTTGCACACAATTAACCTAAACTATAAGCCATAACTATTCAGACAAGTTCTAAGAAGAGTACTCAGTTCAGATGATACCCAATTTGGTTGGTGAATGACCATTTACAGTTATTCCAATAATATGCATAGTCCACTGAACTTTTATTAATTAAGAAATAAATCTTTACTGTAAGAATGTGGTGAAATACAGTTGATACATTTAGAGTTTTGTACATGCAGACGAAATTGTAACCTTTGAAAAGATACGACCTATCTCCAAAATAACAATAACTGAAAACGAAAGTGGCACGCACTATTATTACCATTTTAAAAAATTGCTGCACTAAAATATGGTAGTATTAATTAGTAAAGTTGGCAAGAACGTGTTACTTATTGTTAAGAGCAGTTTTATACAGTGCGACTGTTGCGAAAACTTTGGGCTGTAGCCAAATGAGTTAATGGCTGATAAGGCGAGGTTAATTTGGCTTTGTTTCCAGGAGACTCGAGCAAGCGTACGCTATTAAATTTAGTTAGACTTATACAAGAACTTTGTATTATAGTTATGATTTATAAATTTAATACACGTGTTTTGTACCACTAGTTTGTACTAGTGGTGTAAATTATACAATACAGTTTAATACGGTAAGGTAAATACGAGTCATTAGTATACAGATTTGGATCAAATAGTACCTCTGATTTATGGTCACGTGTATGTACACATGTACTCAAGCCTTTTTCGCGTTGGGGTAGGCACAAACTACAGAATGCCACTTGCTTTCATCCTTACAAACGACACGCGCTTCTTCTACAACCATTACTGTTCTCGGCATGCGGATGGGGATTTTGATATCGGGTACTTCGGATTTGTCCTTTTTTCAAGACGTCACCAATTTATTGCATTCATGTTTTGTAAAATTATAATTCGTAGGAATTGGAAGCGTTACAGATCCTGTCGCACACAGCACAATATAAAAGGAGGAAAATGGATTGAAATTCATGCTAGCTTCAAGCTTCTGTATGATAGTTTTTATCACCACAGTAAGCCATATTTCAAATCAAATTAAATATTATATTTAAAAAATTGATAAAAAAACTATAGAGCAATTTTTATCAAGGTGTATTTATACGCGATCGGCTCTATGTTCTCAACTTTCTTAATCCCCAGTCTATTAGAGCGCATCGTTAAACCAGATTTATACCTTACTAGAATACACTTTATTATCTGCAAATCAAATTAAGCCAAGATAAGTTCAACTGAATCTTGGAAAGGAGAATAAATTCGTTAAGCTGGAAACTGTTCAGACTAGTTTATTGTTTGTTGAAAAATAACCAAATAAGATTATTTGTACTGTTTTGAGTGAATGAATATAGGTAAATTTTAGATTATTTATAATTAAACTGGTCTTCACGCATTTCTCTAAAGGAAGCTTCATTTCATTGAATGACCCCTTCATTATAATATTATTGCTAATTTTATACAGATATTTAAAAAAATACGAACATATTAATTTTATTAATAAAAAAATTCTTAAACTCATCTCTATCACAGACTTTAACACATATCTACTTTTAAAATAAATAGGTACTGTTACCAATAAATGAGTTCCAGTTCTCTCGTATATAAATTATTTATAAGATTTCTGCAAAAAGAGTAAACTCACATTTACTAAGACAGAAACCAGATTTAACTTTAAGTTACTAAACTGTACTACACAATAGCTTCACTCCCGGTTTCACGTGATATTTTCTATACCGTGACTGGAACTACCAGTTTCAGTTTTATACATTTATACAATACTACAGAAAACTTTCATTCATATTGTATCACTATTGGCTCAGCTATTTAGGAGTTTAATGTAGAATGACTACTTAGGGAACGTTGCCTAGCTTCGAAAATCAAATAGCGCTTCTCGAACACGCAGTATTCGAGCGTCACTCATTAGGTTAATCATTAAGACTGTGCTATTCTCAGATTATGGAAAGCATTCGTCCAACTAAGCGTGGCACGTTGACAGCTATGTGTGCGTGACATTTGGCGACTGGCACTGTACGGACACGCGCCACTATGTGTGTGTAAAGTTGCCAAATTATGAATAATCTCCCACTATTTTGCATATAGTTATGTAATATTCTTATATTTATTTGCGGTTTTGAAGAATTTACCATGGATTTAATTAATGCTTTTATAAATACATTTCTTAAATGTAGGTACCGAGTTAAGTTTTAACTAGGTAATTCGTAAATTGAGAAATGAATAGAATATGATTTGTGATTCATAGCTTCGATCTAGGAGAAATATATAATACCAACTACTTACATGTATTTACGAATACCAATCATGAGGTTTATTCTTAGAGGCAATCTTAGATCGGCGAATATGTTGTTTATTTTTTGTTTATAAATTCTCAGTATGGTATCTGGAAATGTTTGGTTAGTTGCAAAAGGCTTGCTTCCTATAATTCCTATAATATTATTTAGCTAAAAATGTACACATGTGTTGCTGTACGATTTTGATACTTATTCCCTACGCCATAAGTACGTATGTACACACGGCGCCAAATCAAGCTAAACAGTTGCTGTACGATTTTGATACTTATTCCCTACGCCATAAGAACGGTACAAAGGTCAAAGTGTATAAGCTTGACGAGTAGCAGGGTGTACACGAATATTTGGATCGTTTGGGGATCGAACTCAAAACAATATAATTATGTAAGGTATATACTAATGGAAATTCTATTACTATATTTATAAGAAAGAAGATATATCTACAATATACTTTTATAATACGGTAATGTATTTTTCATTAACATGACAATCATTATCACATAATCAATTGACAAGTGCATTTTCCCTAATTCAGGCAGAACGGCGTTGACAAAAACTGGCAACACTTACATATTTCTTGCACAAATACGAATTTTATCGAAATTAAATTAGGAAACAGTCAAATTATCACTAGTTTCCTGTGAAAAGATATTCCATTTTCCTGTTTTTGTTTTTGGGAACAACTTTTACAGTGTTTAAGAACGCAAGACGGCATTTTGAGAATTTAAAAGTTGAAGTGATCGTGGCGTGTGAACTGTACGATGCTTCGTAGCGCACTGAGACGAGTTTGTATTCGCTTTTGAATTTGTATTCCATAATCTGAGGTGCTACTGTTTTCTCTTCTACTACTTCATCATCATCATAAGATTAGCGTGGTTGCATCGAAGACCTCCATTCACCATGGAGTCTGGAGGCAGCGCCTAGCCTAACAAAATTTCAATTTATATGAAATTTTCTACAGTGCGACTACTGTCTGACTTTTCCAACTCAACGATATACCGATATTCTATGACAAAGACCGGTAAGACCTATTTCTTCAAGTACCTATCAACAATTTTTTCTACTAGAATACTCAAAAGCTATTCAATACAATATTTTTAATCATCATCAATCTACAATACACAGCAACAACAAATTGATAATGGAGTACAATGTTTAGCGCTCAGAAAAAGAAATATACTGTTCACAGTCTTTCATAATCCTCAGTAAATATTCAAGATAGAATAAAATAAAACATGCTTCAGTAAGTAACAATGGGTCTTCGAGGTCCTTTGTGAGCGTACTCGATTCACAGCCGATGTCAACTTATCCTGTAGGTTTTATTTTATTCTTACTTTGAATTTATTTGAACGAGAACTACGACTTGGTTTTGCTTTGTAGGCGGCGTAATGAGTTATTTTGTGTAGTTTGTTTGTTGGAGCGATAATAATCTACGTAGGCATGGGGAATACAACTAGTTGTACCATATAAGGAGGCATGCATACAGTGTCTCCTGTAGTGGTCCGAATGTAAGTTAGTAACATTTATTTCAACGTATAATAGTCAAATAGGGTAGTCGGTAGGCATCGATATATTCGGTCGGTGTAAGCCGTAAAAAAATCAAATAAGGTGAAGTATAAATTGATTAGTGGGCTGCAAAAGGATGTAGTAGATTTCAAAACATCGACGTAAAGTACTTAAGATTTCTTCATCCGAAGATTTTCGCTTGGTACGAGTCTAATACACATACGTGAGCGTCGGAATTCCATATTCTTCAATCAAATCAATCCCATTCACCAGCTGCAATACTTTTCAAATAACCAACCAACAATACACGAGTGATATCTTATAAATAAACTAGAGGAGGCCAGCAGCTACGCCTGCATTTTTTTTAAATTTACCCATTTTGGCCGATCCCGTAGGAATTTCGGGCAATCCCTTCTTAGTGCACCCCTACGGTCCCCAAGGAACATATATGCCAAATTTCAGCTTCCTGCGCCCAATAGTTTGTCAATGGCTGTAGCGTGTCTGTCAGTCAGTAACGCAAGGATTTTATATATTAAGATAAGTCTTAAATGAATACCTACGGTCTCTACCAACCGTAAGCTTGGAGGACAAAACAAGAGATCCGTCGCTGTACACAAAATAGCAAAACACGAAAGTTTCATGTCTGCAGAGGCACAAGTACAAAAGGTTTCCAACGTTTATTCACTTCAGAATTAAAGTTTCTCCTTTTCAGTCACATAAAATTATTTCCTTAGAAAATGCTTTTAATATTTATAGCGTTCGTCTGATGCATCTTGGACGGTTTTAATATTGCTTCGTGCAGGAATGTCTTGTAATGATATCTTGGAGTGTAAAACTGTAAAATAATTCTACGTTATTGACCATTACAATTTATGTTTAAGAGCGTCAAGTGATTTAGTTTAATATTTCTGTAACGTTATGAATGTATATGTACATCTGTGTTATAATATGTTTATAATGTCTGGTTGCTGAGTTCTGTTTATGATAAACATACGCAGCGCTCGTTAATTATAGTTTTAGTTTTTAGTTTTATCTCAGATTGTTTGTGGTGTAGTTTAAATTTAGTTTTTAAGTAAATGGCATAAACTGTAGCTTGTGGCATAGTAAGAGGTTACCCATAGGTCCTAGCGTTGCAATCCTTTGGAACAATTTAGATTAGACTGAGTTTTTTAGACTGCAGAAGGTGGTTTCTTGTTTATCAAAATGTTAGTTGTATAGTAGTGAAGTGAAATAAATATACTAGGTAAGTAAGTATTAAAACTTTCTTAATAACTTGATACCCTAATAAAAATATAAGTCAATGTCCCACAACATAGTTTCAAAGTTGAAAATCTCAATCGTAAGAAACTAAATAGCTACCGTTTTACAGTCAAACTCGGGCAGAAATAGCTTACCATTTTAAACGGATATGTAAAATTTAAACCCATACATAAAATACAGAGTAGTGGTATCAAACCTTAGCCACTTTAATGAATTCGGATCGGTCACGTTTGGTCGGACGCTAGAATGCTTAGGCAACGGAATGATACGACCAACTCCCAACGACCAATCGTTTACGTAACGATAATGTAGTAACTTTGTGGATCAATTTTATTACTTTTATTGCAAACCGTGGTGATTCCGTCGAGTTACTTCTAAGTTTTAAATTACTAGGAACGTGCTTTTATCACCCTTGTTCCTTTCAGGAGTGAGTAAAAAGATAACTTTGTCACGCTGAATTCTTTCGTGTGTTCAAACAGTTTTTAACGTTGTCGTCAAAATCTGCTGAGATGTTAGATTTTAATGGTTGGACAGAATGATGGTTATGTTTCCGTCTCTACTCTATACAGTTTAAAGCATTCCCTTAGATCTAATTTGTTGTTTGTTAAAGTTCACATAATCAATAACCAATAATCATTATGCTAAGACACGTCGTCACGAAGTCCTTCACGACTCGAAAATCTTCTATGGTTCATATAATTTCAAGGCACAGTAAAGGTAAAATTACAACTGGAAAAGTATCCATCTTCACCCATTTTTATGATAAACCTACTTATTATTGCTGTTTGAAGAATAAGATGGATTTACTTAATGTGATCTAAGGCATTAAACGTATGGTGCAGTCTTACAGACGAGCACAAGAATATTCAACAAGTTTTTTATTATTTAATTTCGTGCCAATAAGCATCTTACTTTGTTATTTTTACATACAAGCAAACTTTTCACTATTTCACCCACAAAACTCAATAAACGGCTTTAGAATGTCATGGAAACATACCCCGTAGCTCACATCACTAAGTAATATAATGTCAGGCGAGTAAGCGAAGTGGAAATCGTTCAAAGTTCGCACACCAGAAGCCACAAGATGTCTATTTTCCAATACAGTGGCTTTTCCGTCACGAGACTTGCAAATAATCGAATTATCTGCACCTTTCCCACTCTTCTCGCCATCTCCCTCACTAAATGGAATCCCATTAGTTTTAGAAATATTTTTATACGATTTTTCTTCGATGTTTTTGTTTATTTCATATGTAGTAGTGGGTACCAATAAAGTTATTGGGTTTTTGTTTTGAAAAAGAAATGTTATTATTGTTTCTAAAATTATTTTTGTTTGTTTTGAGTTTCTGCTATAGAGTATAGTTTTGAGATATCTTTATAGTTAGTGAAATAAACTGTGACCATTAAGAATTGGGCTGATAAATATTGTAAATAGAGTCCAGTTCAACATGCAAAACACCATTTAATACAACTTGAACTCAAGTACATTAAGATTTTATTTCTTATTTTGAAGATGCTTAATTTATTTACATCATGTCTTTACAATTAATGGCAAATCTGATTCTCAAAGAGTAAACCAACTCTTTCACCGTAACTTGAAATGATGATCAATCGTTCCAATAACTAAATCAATTCGTCACAACAGTTTGGCATTATATGGAATTCCCACTCCCTCCACGACCACGACCGTTGCAAGCCGGTGGAAACGTTGCAGTAAACTAGAGGTATTGATACCGGTAAATAAATCAATAATCGCGAGCAAAACCCGCAAAATAATAATGTATGATGTATAACAATCGCGAAAGTTTCAAATCGATTATAATGAAGTTACACTTCTGCGATAGACTCCGAACGTAGCAACTGACTATTGACCCATTTGATTCAAATTCCCTGTATTCACGTGTCTTTGAGTGGCTATGTACACGCGTATGTTAGCTGGCTGAGACAATACATGACTTGGTAATCTTTGACACAAGTTTCATAGAAAGAGTATGTAGTTTGGTTTGAATATGTAGATTTGCTCTTGACTTTTGGTTTTATCAAATTTATCAATAACGATTCTGAATTCGTAAATATGCTGTTGATTGGAAGATGCATGATACCTATCAGTTTTATCATATATTTTCTTATATTTTCGTACGTGAAGTGCTTTTGTGTAGCATTTGATTTCGCTTGTATAATTATGCTTTGTCAACGTAACGTAATTTCGGGTACGTAACAATCATAACTTCACGCCTTTATCCCCGAAGGGGTAGGCAGATGTGTATTACACCCACACACTTCGCCAGTTATGTTATGGTCCCAATGTTATAGGGGGCGAGCCTATTACCATCTTTCGGGCACAATACTAAGCGAGCAATAATTTACATTTTTAATGCACCCATAACTGCGAAGAGTCTGATATGTATGCCCGGTATACCTGGAGACCGAACTTCAGATAATCGTTTGGCAGTCCGTTACGTACACTACTAGGCTATCGCCACTATATTACAATGTGCTAAAATAGCATCTTATAGCAGGATAACGTGTAAAATTATTTCCTTATCATTTTACTCTGGTAATATAGTATCGTTTAAAGACTCTTAAAGCAACATCGCACACCTGTGAACTATTATCAACATTTTACTAGCTAATAGTGATCGGATCTCCAATGGCTTGCCAACGCTGCCAAGTAGGGTGCCGAGAAGGTGACACAGTTTTTAGGCAGTCAATTGATTGACTGTATTATATAGTCCGAGCAGTAGCACAGTAAAAATGAGCTACATTTAATGTCCATCGAACATGAATAAGTGATTACATAAAAGGTTGTACATTTCTTTGAACAAAGCAAATAAAAAAATATAAATTGAATAAAATGAAGACTACTACTATAGGATAAAGGACAAGTAATGTTATTATGAGTCAGAGATAAGTAACGGTATGAAATTCATTGTGTCAATGGAGCATGAACCTTCTTTTTCACAATGGATTGAAGTGTGTCAAAGTGAAAGAGAAAACAGAGGGACTAATTACTTAAATGAATTAATTAGCATGTTAAATAAACACACATAATAATACAAATAGGAAAAGTACAAAACGTTAATCATTAAAACCAATTTAAATAAATTAATCAAAAGTTATTTTTCCATCACGAAATAACAAAACAGCTTATAGCCGCTATATTAAGACAAGCCGACCCATCCTATCAGCTTTTACTTTAATGCTAAAGTATGCTGAGCATTGAAGTTTTGTCTATCCGGGGCTTATCCGGTTCTAAAAGTTGAACAAAGTTCTTCAGTTGGCCACGTTTGAACAACGGTGATTTATTAAATACGTCGCTGTCACTACAGCTTATGATACGCCGGCAATACGCTGTGAAAATACGTACTTGGATATTGCGATAAGGTGACTACAAGGCTTAGTGTGTGTGTTTTTATTTTTCGTGTATCGTCACATTTGTATGTTTTCTATGTTCTAAGACCCTTTCTACAAAAGCAAAAGCAGCGATAGCTTTGTTGAGAGACCGACAGACTGCTACGCAGAGGGTCCAGGTTCGAATCCACTTGCTTGCTAAACGGTGAAGAAAAACATCGTGAGGAAACCTGCATGTCTGAGAGTTCTCCATAATGTTCTCGAAAGACATGTGAAGTCTACCAACCCGCACTAGGCCAGCGAGGTGGACTATGGCCTTAACCTTCTCATAGTGAGAAGAGGCCCGTGCCCAGCAGTTGGAGAGTTTAAATACAGGCCTGATGATGATGAAGACACTTTTTCACTAGCAGCAACTGTGGACGCGGCACTACCGGTTCTTAGAGCCCTACGTTCTGCTGTGAAAATAAATGCAATTCCCTGTTACTTATTCTTATACCTACATTTTTTGTGCACGGCGAAAAATTTACTCTTAAAATTTAATCATACGTGCAGTAATCATTGATAGATAATTGACCTTAATGAGATAAGGTACTGACTGCTGCACTTCATTTATTTTTAGTTGCAGGAAAGTTTGAAGTTTTCCTGTAACTTTTGGACATACGCCTCTCCTAATTTTGCTCACTGTGGCATTCTGAGTCAACAGGAAGACTTGGCCTACTATACCACACAGGCCAGACTGGTTTTATAGACATGCAAAACGTCTAGTTAACGGCAATTATACTACCTTATACTACATTCTAAATAAATGGGCGTACAAATATCTATACTACGCACTTCTGCTTACCGACTTCGGGTACAGGACAAACCCGCGTTGACACCAAACGCCATAAATTCCTCCACGCCGCGGATTTTATATTCTACTTTATTCACTATATTCACGTGTATATTGCGATTAAATTTTATTGACATTATTTATTAATAGCAGTGACAGTGTAAATTGTTTTTCGTGTTTGTTTCGGGGGTTAGAGTTGATTTAAGCGGGGCAGATTTAGCCATAAAACCGTATAAGTAATGAACGGGCTATTATGGGTAGCGATGGTGTAATAAAATCTATCAGTGATATTGATTTTTCAGGAGCGTCAATATCACGAATTGGTAAGATACCTATTCGTAATCCCTACTAATATTGTAAATTCGAAAGTGTGTATGTTTGTATGTATGTTCTGTTTTCACGCTTTAACGGCTTAACCGATTTTGTTGAAATTTAATATAGGTATATGTACATTGGACCATGGAAGCGGGCATAGGCTACCAATAGTTGCAAAAAATAAACTGGGAGGGATTGTAGGGAGGATCAAAGTTCGTAGGGCACAAATCTAACTGTTGGAAGTAAGAACGCATGCGCTGTAAAATTGAGTACATGTGCTATCGTATATCTGTCAATACCATTGATCTATATAACAACTAGATTAGCAAAGAGTGCATGGATTTGTTGCCATGTGTTACGGATCCGTGGACCTATTACCGTCACATTGAAATTAAGTGTCAAATTTGTCGACACGAAAAGACAACGATCGTAAAAAGGGTATACTTGATACTTAATACTTGATGGCACGGGCTGTTTCCGCAACTCCACGTCTTGGCGTGTATTTTGCGTGCAGGTGGGAATGGTGTCTTCATTCGAGCCACCCCAGCTCTTCGAGGAAGGCCAGCAGACTCTTGATGTGGCCCACTGCCTCCCTCAGGGTGCTGTATCTCGTCAGGTACTGCTGCCTGTACTGTGCGACCTCAGGGCAGTCGAGGAGCAGGTGGGCTGCCGTCTCGCCTGCTGCCATACAGGCCCTGCACAGCGGGCTGACGGTAATACCTATAGTAAATAGGTGTTTATTAAAGAAAACGTGTCCTGTGTAGGCGGCCGTGACTGACCGCAGTTGTTGTTTGGACATCCGGAGGATTTGTTTGGCTATATTACCGTCTACTGCGGGAAGAGCCTCCTTGGCCTGCCTACATGTTTCAATACCAATCCAGGACTGGTTGTGTTGGGTCCTGGTCCTATTCCTTACCAGGTTGCGATAAAAACCAGAAGGGAGGGGAATAATGGGCTCGTGTCCCACCACCTCTAAAGTGGCCCCTCTTCTGGCAAGTACGTCGGCTGCGTCATTCCCTCTTGAGCCACTGTGGCCCTTGATCCATTGCAGTGTTAATTTGTTTTGTTTACCTACCTCTGTTAGTTTCTGGTGGCATTCAAGCGTGAGTGCCGAGGTGATAGTATGGCTTTTGAGGGCTGAGAGGACAGCCTTACTATCTGAGAGGATCCTAATGGATCGTTCCCTTACCTCACGTGCCATGATTGCTGTGGCAGCTAGGATTATGCCAAAACATTCGGCCTGGTAGACCGTGTTGTAGGCTCCCAGCGGTGCTGCGATGTTGATGTTAAGGTCCTCGGAGAATACTCCTGAACCCGTACCTGTATCCGTCTTAGACCCATCTGTGAAGATCGTGAGCTCGTTGTGGCCAACCGCTCCCTCGTGTAGATCCTCGTACAGTTGGATTTTGTATTTCTTATCGAAAACAAATTGTTTCGGTATTCGGTTGCCAATGGCTTGTGTGAGAGGAACTTCTTTAAAGAGTGTGTTTAACTTACTAGTGTGCGGTGTGTTAGTGTCTTTCCAGAGCTTCAGAGCTCTTAGCCGGATCGCCGACATCGTTGCTTCCTGTTGTATGAACAGGTGCAATGGAGGCAAGTCCAGCAACACTTCGAGTGCCGCTATAGGTGTCGTTTTCATGCAGCCTGTGGCCGCTAGGCATGCAAGTCTTTGAAGCTTTTGAAGCTTGTTGGCGGCCGTTGTTAGGTTGGTCCGAGGCCACCACACTACTGCGCCGTAGCTTATCATCGGACGTATTATTGTCTTATAGAGCCATAAGACAATTTTGGGGGATAGGCCCCATCGTTTACCTATCATCTTCTTGCACTGCCAGAAGACGATGCTGGCTTTATTGAGCTTATTTTCCATGTGGCTGTTCCATGTCAATTTGCTGTCAAGAGTGACGCCCAGATACTTTACCTCGGTAGACAGCTTGAGCTCTGTGTTGAATAGCCTGGGCAGTCGGTAAGTACCCAGCGCGCGTTTGTGTGTGAACATAACTAGTTCGGTCTTGGTCGGGTATACTGATAATTCGTACTCATTACACCACCACTCTACTATGCGTAGAGCCTGTTGAGTAAGGTCGTACACTGTACTAGTTACCTTACCTGAGGTGAGAATGGTCAGATCATCTGCATATCCTATTGTGTAAAAATATCTCGCGTTGAGTTTGTCTATGAGTTCATTGATGACTAAGTTCCACAATAGCGGGGAGAGAACACCGCCCTGCGGGCAACCTTTAGTTATCAAGGCTGTCTGGGAGTCGCCGTGCAGGCGCACTACTCTTTTGCTGAGCATGTTTTGGATCCACTGTATGAGCATCTGATCCATACCATGTCTGGCTAGGGCGTTGCTTATACTGGAGAAGTTTGTCTTGTCAAAGGCTCCTTCTATGTAAATGAAGGTGCCCAGACAGATGCTTTTTTGTTGTATAGCAGCTTCTATCTGGTTCACGACCTGATGTAAGGCCGATTCCGTCGATTTCCCTGAGCTGTATGCATGCTGATTGGCATGTAGGGGTAGGTGTTTAAGTGCCCCACTTCTTAATTCCCTCTCGCATAGCCTTTCCAAGGCTTTAAGCATGAAGGAGGTCAGGCTTATTGGTCTGAAGGACTTTGCATTTGTGTAGTCTGTTTTGCCTGGTTTTGGTATGAAAATTAGTTTGACTTCCCTCCAATTCTTCGGTACATATCTAAGGGCCAGGCTAGCCCTCATGATTGCCAGAAGTCTTTTGCGGACCGGTTCACCCCCCCATTGTAATAACCCTGGGAAGATGCCGTCCAGTCCGACTGCTTTGATGGGATGGAAGCTATCGATGGCCCATCGGAGTTTTTCTTCTGTGACCACGGTGTTTGCGTGTCTCCACTCGTGTTCGGTCGCCACTGTTGGTGTATCGTGCCACGTTATTACCGGGGTGAGGACGCAGCCTGGGAAGTGTGTTTCTAGTAGGACGCGTCTTGTCTCCTCCTCCGATGTGGTGTATGTGTTATCCGGTTTACGGAGAGTACCTGGTGCAACCATCGGTTGCTGAGCCAGTAGTTTCCTTACCCGGTTTGCTTGTTGGCAAGATTCAATGCTCCCACAGAATTTCCGCCATCCCATGGTGCGTCTGAATCTGAGGCATTTCTTGTAGCTCTAAAAGGGTATATACGCAGTGAAATATTGCTATCCACGTTTGTAAAGAGTCAGGAATTTTCATTTAACACTTAAGTTAATTGTTTATCACGACATTTTGTTGTAAATTACAATAAAAATCGCAAAAATCATTGAACTTCACGGTGTTGTCAATTAATAAAAAGTTGAATTTCCCTATTTTATGGCAGATTCGTAATGTGATTTGACTACCGAAATTGTAGGACTAATTCCTGGTTTCTTATTAAGACTTATTCCTCCTATAATACAATTCAGTAAATAATTATGTTAGTTTTATTTTGTTCCTGTTTTATTTTAAAGATTTAATTGCTTTATTTTTAAAGGGAAATCGACGAAATATAATCAACAATGAAAATATTACACTCCTTTTTTGGGCAGTCGTGTAATAATGCCTCAAAATATTTTTATTTTAAAACATTTATTTATTTTGTTTATTTCAGATTCAACACAATTTGCTACCAATTTTTACACGACTGCTCATCTTTTTAGGATTCAGAATGTACCTATGTATGGGTGCTTCTTCTCTCTGTTATGTTCTCAGGGAACAACATTTTTACAATTGGAAAATACCGAATTTCACGATTGACTTTCAGTTGCTGTCTCATTCAAATTTACGTTTTGGATCGTCATTTTTAAATATGTGAAAGAGATGAATATAGGTTTTTTCTAACGTGCTTATCTATTTCAAAGCTACGTCGGCTATATGGACTAATTTGAACGTCAATTGTAGGAGTTTGTTACTCTAGTTGTTATGTTACCTCAATGGTCAGTACTGTCGCTTCATACATATTGTCATATTAAAGTAAATATTAAAATATACGTACTATACAAGAGATTTCTGTTACCCTGAATATAACGCGCGAGTTAAGGAACCCCAATCCACTACAATTAGCTTTGTCAGCCAATAATATGCTAGAATGTTCATGTACCAACAGAGCACAGTTATCTAGGACACGCGTCACTGATCAGACAAGCTGACTTAACATTATATGAGTATATAAGCTTAGTATTTTAGATAATTAAGATAATTACTGTATTAGCTGCAACTCTGTCGAAATAAAGTATTTTTTTTAACTTATTTCGTTGGGAGTCACTTAATTGGCGCAGCCGGTAGGATCTCTGTTGTAGTCAGTCTGTCGCGTATACAAATCTACGAGAAGCAAACGACGTCCGTTTCTACAGTTTAGCAGAGATCTCTGTACAAACAAATTTATAAAGAAACCACTTCGGCAAGGAGGAACAGCAGCAGCCAAGCAGTAATTCTGGAAGCATGAAGATAGCTGCGGTATCTATTGTGAGTAAATCTTTTCACCTTCCATTCAGCACTTCCATTTGTCTTCCAAACCTTGTGATAAGTCTATGTTGTGTTTATTACTAGGGATAAGACAACGCCGTAATAATACTTACGTAGATCATAGCTATAGCAACTCACTATAGTGTTTTTTTTTTCTATTTAAAATTTGCAGCAACTAGTGGCATTCATTGGCAAAGTTTAATGTAGCTTTGCCGGACTGACCTGCTCTAGTTTTCTTCCTCGTTTCTGAAACACAACTTTTCTCATTCCAAATAACACTGAAATCACCCAGACTTGAAAAAACAATTGTTGGTCACAAAAGTGTTGCCTTATGTTTTTTTATATTAAATAATGTTAATATGTATGTAATGTAAATTATAATAATGTTAGACGATAGGTTGGCGTAGCGGAAGTGTAAGCGACTGTTACGCTGAAGGTCGCGGGTTCGATTCCCGCTCAAGTCAAACATTTGTGTGCCTGAACATGGATGTTTGTCTTGGTCTGGATTTTTCTATGTATAGTTATGTATGTATTTACAAAAAAAAAGTATATAATATCTATGTTTATCCATTATCTAGTATCCTTAACACAAGCTCTGCTTAGCTTGGGACTGTGGTGATGTGTGTATGTGGTAGAATATTATTATTATTGCCTCAGATGAGAGACGTATCAGATGGAACGCGCGGCACAGTTGCGTGCGGCCATTAAAGCAAATACAAAATTGAAAAGCGAATACAAACTCGTCTCAGTGCGCTACGAAGCATCGTACAGTTCACGCGTCATGATCACTTCTACTTTTAAATTCTCAAAATGCTGTCTTGTGTTCTTAAACATTGTAAAAGTTGTTCCTAAAAACAAAAACAGGAAAATGGAATATCTTTTCACAGGTTACTATTGATAATTTGACTGTTTCCTAATTTAATTTCGATAAAATTCGTATTTGTGCAAGAAATATGTAAGTGTTGCCAGTTTTTGTCGACGCCGTTCTGCCTGAATTAGGGAAAATGCACTTGTCAATTGATTATGTGATAATGATTGTCATGTTAATGAAAAATACATTACCGTATTATAAAAGTATATTGTAGATATATCTTCTTTTGAAAGAATTGCAATTTCCATTAGTATATACCTTACACAATATTGTTTTGAGTTCGATCCCCAAATAATCCAAATATTCGTGTACACCCTGTTACTCGTCAAGCTTATACACTTTGACCTTTGCACCGTTCGCGTAAAGGATAAGTATCAAAATCGTACAGCAACTGTTTAGCTTGACTTGGCGCCGTGTGTACATACATACTTATGGCGTAGGGAATAAGTATCAAAATCGTACAGCAACTGTTTAGCTTGACTTGGTGCCGTGTGTACATACATACTATTTATTTCTCAACTAATCGACGCCAGCGGCTTCGCACGCACATTTTTTTGTATTTCTCGTTTTGCCCGATCCCGTGGGAATTTCGAGAAATCCCGTCTTAGTGCACCCCTACGGTTCCCAAGAAACATACATGCTAAATTTCAGCTTCATGCGCCGAGTAGTTGCGGCTGTAGCTTGTCTATCAGTCAGTCAGTAACGCAAGGATTTTATATATACAGATTTACGAAGATGTTAAAACTTAACTCGGTACCTACATTTAAGAAATGTTTTTATAAAAGCATTAATTAAATCCATGGTAAATTCTTCAAAACCGCAAATGAATATAAGAATATTACATAACTATATACAAAATACTGGGAGATTATTCATAATCTGGCAACTTTACACACACATAGACGCGCGTGTCCGTACAGTGCCAGTCGCCAAAGGTCACGCACACATAGCTGTCAACGTGCCACACTTAGTTGGACGAATGCGCTCTATCTGATACTACTTCTCTTATCTGTGATTATTGCATTATATTATTGACTTTGTAACTGACAGTTTGCCGCCTGATCTGTGGGGATGGAACCCACGACACTCGGTGGAATTTAAAACGGCGAGGCTACCGCTTAAACCACTACGGCATTTGTGCAATTAGGAACAGATGCATTACAAAATAAGTTTAATGCAAATAGCATAAACAAACACTGATTCGTTTCATTCAAGTATTGGAACCATTACGCTCAGTGTGTATAGCTATTTTACATGTTGCTTCAATAAAACCGCTCAGAGTGTGTTACAGGTCTAATAAACTGTGTACTTGATAGTCATCTTTGATATTTTATATGCATTACGCGATTTTTTTACATAAATTCAGTATGGTTAAGTAAGGTGTACGTGTAATGTATGAAAAACGTTATATTTATACCGTTTGTAAAGAAATTTGATTAGGTATAAGTTATTAATAAATATAAATAAATGTTGGACGATTGGTCTATATCTATTCGAGACAATATTATTCTTTGGTCATAAAAATCCGTGGATGTAGATGAATGAATTCAGTTTTTCGTAAATTTCTGACAATTTGTTATTTTACCTCGACGACGGTAGTTTGTTCTCGAGTTTACGATTAGTCAAATAATGTATATTTCTATAAAAACTTGTCTATAGACCTGGTTAAAACTATATAACTACTGTAAGTTTCATTAAATTTTACTTTGAGACGCATAACATTATATTCCAAGCTATTAATTGAAATTCAGTCGAACCTGGTTAGAAGCTGCCTAGTCCTGCCGCGACCAAGGCTGTTGTAAGACGGCCGAAACGTCGGTAAAACATAGGTATTTATACCTTAAATTAATTAAATATATCGCGAATAAGACCCGTTTAAATTAAATTGTATGAACTATTGCTAAGCCGTCAAGTCTGTATATGTTTTGTTGGTTCTTAGAGTTCCTCGTCAGAAGTTTCAGATCTTTGATTTATATAAGTCAACAAAAAATGCTCATCAGACTGAACAACTTTTACAAAGACGACAAGCCAAATGTTCGAGATCTTCAACTTTTAATCTCTCTTTTCTAGGCGTAATGTTTTTTGCTTAGCAATTTTTATGGCTTATAGTTTCGCTGGGCTGTTGTGGTCATGGCAAACAAACAAACAGGCAAACAGGCAAACAGGCTAACAGGCAAACAGACAAACGGACATTTTTTATTTATTTAAATATTTTATATAGATAATCTCATACACCGAGTGGTATTTTCATACAATCGATATCGATATATTATATGTATTGGCTTAACCGATACGCGAAACCACCTGCAGCAATCAATTTGATTCTTCTTTTATTTGGTAAATAAACTCGATACTAAAGTACTGAAGAGAAACGGTCAGATACGTTTTTTACTGCATCGTATGCTTGGAGGAGTGTTCGTTTGGTATAATTTGTATACAGAAAAGTGGTCGGAGCTAAAATGAGTGGAAATTGCGTAGAACAAAAGCACTATATTCAATAAAATAACTGGTGCGCAATTTACGATTAGGTTGATGATTGACTTGCCGAAATTAGTCGTAACCGGATTTAAGCTATGAATTAATGGGCAAAATTTTGGACTACTTGCAACTCTACCCACCTATACATTATACTATTTTATATACCTATACAATCTTTTTTTTTGGGACTAGTCCCACCCTTATTCCCACTACTGTGTCACCTGTGTAGCCAGGTTAAGCAACAGTGACCATTGATGACAACGAGTTTTGTCTCTTGTTAAGTCCCGCGGAAACTTAAATTGTCTTGGAACCCGCAACGAACTTAATCAGAAGTATATTGGAGGAGTTTATATATACAAGACGTCATACACTTTTCGATACATTATTTATGAATGATTAAGCCTCTTTACCTTGGTGCACTGGAAACAATACAAAAGGCGCTTAAGACCATGAGCAAACCATCCAGTTTCATAAGCGTGTGACGGCTACTCTTGTCTCACTGGCACCAGTCAACTCCATTATTATAGGAACCAAACCTTCAGAAGAGCGGTAGTGGTCTGCCTTTACAAGTGGTTACCCATCCAGGTAGTGGTCTCCGCTGGCGATGTTTCACAAGTCGGCCTAAAGTTAATCAAGCTACACTATGAGACTGCAATAGTTATTAAATTAAAGCAACCAACCGAATAATATAACCTGTAACTTGTTATTAACTTTCTAAAATATTACTTTACAACCGCAACGTGGATGAAAGCTTAATTAAAAATAATATATTTTAAATATAACAAGAATTAATAACTGGAGTTATAAACGACTGAGTCAGACTTAACGATTTGCTTTATAGCCAATTTCATCGCTTTAAATTTTATATTATGTATTCTTGGCTAGTAGAACATTCAGCTTCCTATTTAAAAACCTCTATGATTATACAAAAAGCTGAGATGAAAATTACTAAGGTAAGAGCGAATAGGTAAAACATTTATAAAACAGCAAATTTATCCTATGACTTAATAGGGAATAAGAATTTCCAAACCCTCCTTTCTTAGTGATTATCAATGTCTTATTATGAAATCCTTTGGGCAACAATTATCTGTATAACACAGTTTAAAGAGTTATGGCGAATTTCAAACGTGCAAGTTTGCTTGCGATGTTTTTCGACATCGCGTCGTTCAGTTATCGAAAACTATTATTATTATTCTCGTAGAGTTAAGTTAGGGTTGTGGTAGAGGTTGTTATAGTTATTATTCTAGTTATATTCCTAGTAGTTGTCAGCTGTCGTATTATAGAAGCGGATTACAAAAGTTGTAGATATTTTCTTTACCTAAAACTTTTGCCATTTACGTTCTTGGACTTGTTGTTTTGCCGGCAATCGAAATAAACGCTTTTTTACCCATAAAATCGCAACCCCATCCAGTTCCCGACCTCAGATCGCCCGTAATTTATTCTTCCTTTAATGTTTTTTATATTCTCTTCCTTCTCCAATGGGTTTCATCCTACTATAATTTTATTTCGAATAAAAAAATATCTACCCTGGTCTATAATATATTGATTATTGTTGACAAGCTGCATAAGTTTTTGTCTAATAATTGACATCTTTCAAAAAGTAGGTCGTAATTCATATTTCGCCAGCTGTTGGATCAATATACTCCTGATATAAACACGGATACATGGCAAGACCATGAATAAAACTTTAACATCCTAGAGTCCTTACAACGGTCACAAATTCTCCATTTCCGATTCTAGATTTTCCCAGTTCAGCGTTTCTCTGCGGCTTTCAGCCTGTCCCAAAACATTCGACACAACTTTTACTCGAAACATGCATTGAGGCATTTTAGAGGGGTACCTCGTGTGAGTAGTCGACTTTTATAGTCCGACTTGATGACGTACAATCGTTGAGAACAATTGACGCCGGCGTACTAAACCTATCGTAAAATGTTTATTCCCCCGAGTTTCCTTGTTAAGGGCCCCATGTGTGTGTCATATACAAAATATTTCGATACTTTTCCGTTTTTCTGTAGGCTGTATGTAATTTCACGTACACACGTCGTTTTGGATCTGTTAAAATAATACGTGTTGAAAGAGCAAGTCCGATCCAGGTTAGTAAGAGGATAAAATTGTATGTAGTAAGTAAAACTAGTTATTTCCGTTTGAGGTTTCCTGTTGGATGGATTGGTGGTAATCAAAATTATTAATATATTTTAATGTTATTTTTTTACGTGCAGTTGTGATTTGATCAAATGTCGTCAGATCGGCATGAGCAATCTGTGAAAAATATTAGATGAAACTTAGAAACAAAGACTATATTAGAATTATATTGTAAAAATAAATACATATTGTCCATTCCTTAAACTACACAGGTCATCATAATATGAACTCATTCTTAAGCTTATTATAAGGACAAGTGAAAAGTTGTCACTATGCATTGCTGGGCAAATTCTTCACAAATAATAAGTTAGAAAGACGAACATTTTTGACGTTTCAAGAGGCGTGACAAAAAATCGACAGTACCAAATCATAAACATCCATGAACTACACGAAATGATATTGAACAATGTGCTAGTACGTACTTATTTTGCAATATTATTCTAGCTCATAGTTCATTGTAATGCTGTAGGGTAATTAAGCTCAAAGCGCCTTGAAGCATAATGTTTTAATTTCATCAGAAACGTTCGTTAAAAATTTATAGCAAGATAGCTCATTAATTAATATCATGTTGTCTATTTTATATTAGCATCATTAACTTCACCGTAAGATGAGAAAATACAACTCTTTTTAGATAACGAAAAATATAGTAGCAAGCTATAAGACACGGCAAAGACTTTGTGGTGAGTAGTAAGTTTTGTGGTTGACTGTACATCTAAATAAAACTACACAAGAAATACCTCTTAACTATCGTGATCTGAACTCTTAATAAAATCAAGGAACGTGTCTCAATCTCATTATTATCATCGTCATCTCATAACCACAGTTTGCGTAACCTATACCATCAGAAATAACACATTTGTATTTAGCCTCAAAAATACAGTTTTAGAATC
This sequence comes from Euclidia mi, assembly GCA_944739405.2. NCBI lineage: Eukaryota > Metazoa > Arthropoda > Insecta > Lepidoptera > Erebidae > Euclidia > Euclidia mi. Next base: position 11,431,557 of record OX123184.2, on the reverse strand, counting down.
AATGTAGTTTACTCTTAGTATTTGCGTTACAGCACTATGTATTGGAGTCATTATGAATCTCTTTGTGAATAGTTGACCGGGCTTGACCAAGTATCCATATTGTATGGGGTTTCCAACCATCGGACACTATGTGGTAATAAAAAAATACACTAACTCTCTACGTGCAACAGTTACATCACGCAATCCCTGTGTAGCCCCTGGTGCAAAGCTTTGTGTTGTCCAAAAAACGAATTTTTCGCACCCGGATATTTTTTGTGTATATTATTTTAGTATTGGCGTACCGTCACCTGCACATTTCATTAAAATGTAATGATAATTAGATTCTAGTGCGAGATTTTTGCATAGTAACAAGCAGACAAAGACGCATAATATGTATGTACATTTTATTTAGTTGCGATTTTTTTATGCTTTACGGTAAATTGCAGATGGTTAATGAAGCAACCTTTTTACCTTCTAGCACTATGACAATTTTGTATGATCAACAAATTGATAAATCAAGCGTGACTGGCAATACAGGCCTTTTACATATTTCGATACTATTTTTTGCCCGCCGCTTCGCACGCGTTTAATTCGGGGTAACACAAATCTACTTTCAGTCTCAAGTTGTGTGAAGACATTCCTGATTATTCTAAAGACTTCAGAAACTCTATAGGGTATAAAGTAACTCGGTCAGTATCCATGACATTGTCTACCGTTATCTACCGAAAGGTACATATTAACATCACCTTGCATACAGTCAAATGTCAAAGCCATGTTCTAATACATGTTCAATATATCTCTATAAACATTTTCGCATTTTTAATATTAGTAGGGAAAATCGTTTCAGCCGTTTAAGCTTATTATATAATTATTAGTTTATATATGCGAACAATTAAATCAACGTGCACAACATGACATTATGTATGACATGACAGTATTGACGCATATGCGATAGCACATGCGCAGCTTTCAATTACTAGCGCATGCGTTTTTACTTCCAAGAGGTAAATTTGTACCGTACAAACTTCTACCCTCCCTACAATCCCTCTCACTTAAATTTTTGCAACTTATGGTAGCCTATGTCCGTCTCCATGGTCCAATATATAGCTATATTAAATTTTAACAAAATTGGTTCAGCCGTTTTAGCGTGAAAACGGAACATGCATACATACATACACACTTTCGAATATATAATATTAGTAGGGATTTTAGATGTTAATCTTCTAAAGTATAATATATAAATCTGAATTGAACATGAGTATGTTTATTAATTATTTAATTAACTTCCCCCCAGTGGATAGCGTTTGCGTCTGCTGATCAGGAGGTCCCGGATTAGATTCCCGGTCGCGCAAAAGTGTTAGGGGTAATCCGAATGCACAGTAGCAGCACGAAATCGGGCAAAGTGCCCGGTAACGGCGATAGGTTCGCCCCCTATTCCGTGGGACCTACACTTATTCATTACATGGCGAAAACTATCTTTCCAACATAACGAACGTAACTGCACTCCGTGATTAGAAGTCACACGTAGGGAAAGGGCACTATGGATGCAAACTTCTAAGAGGTTGCGCCGTACCTAACTCTTGGTTGCACTTCACAGTAGCGTATATCTTTCGTTTTCGTGTCATCATCGTCATCACCTTAGCGTTATCCCGGTTGCATCCAAGACATACGCCTTGGAGCCCGAGATCCGCTTACTGGTCTAACCAGATATGACAGAATGTCAAATTTTTCGCGGAGAACCTGCGATCTGACCTCCGCAACCCAAAGGGATAGTGATATGCCATGATTTAGACCAGTGTCGGTTTATTTGAGGGTACTGACTCCCCGTAACAACTGTCAAAGATCTTCTGACAGCTGGGACCGACGGACATTTACCAACTCATGCTGGAAATCTTAGGATTTACTGGTAAATCTTAAGATTTACCGTACTTCGGGCTTTTACAGTAACATATATATATCGCGTAAGTTTAAAATCGTTTATGCTACGTTAAGTATAATTTTTGGTCACTTTGAATACATGAGAGTCTATTACTTCACGCTTTATCTGTTGATTTAGAAAACGTAAATATTACACGAATGGTACTATGTCTGTCATTATGTATTTCATCATCTCTTGTTATGCTTGCTTGTTACATCTGCTGATTATGACATGGAGACACTATAAACATCATTTAGTGTTTAAAATTCCGATAGAATATAAAGAAAACTGGCAAAAATCATGAATGTTTTATAATAAAAGTCTACAGTAGCAATATCTTATTTGCCTTTCACCATTAAGGCAGCCAACGTTGAAATTACAATCAGTATATTCAGCAAAACTTATCAAAACGGCCCCGACAGCTGCCGAGAACTGCACTTGCCCGACACCTGATATCACCGAATCTCATTTATGAAGTCCGTGCAAAATAAATATTCGCCGCCACCCAGGGAGTTGAATCACAGCGAAACAAATGACAGTGTCAACATGGCAACTCTTGTTCATTTTGTGTTGTGCACCTTTTATTTTTCATTGCATCCCGCCAACGTACCGCTACGGAAGGAAACTGGGACGGCAGCCATGAAACCAGCGATTTCGGAGCTAACCCTATTGTTTCTCTTGTTTTTGGGGAAACTATTGATATTGTGTACGTAGAGTAAGTAACTGAATCCTGTTACTTATTTAGCGTCCAGATTTGAATAAACTGATTAGAAAGAGAGTTCACGTTGCAGAGTTATAGTTTGTGATTTATTGTAGTTTTGTAATGACTGCTAACTTCTGGTTCAGCTTGCCAGACTGCTTCATTTTAACAATAAAGCATATTTTTTAATTATGTTTTGCATTTTTATATTTTGTATTTTTGCAGCAATAAGATAATTATACATATACATCATATTTTACTGTAGTATATTTTAATTATTTTTAAATTATTTCCCTAAAACACAGTTCATACAAAATTAAAGGGCTGGAGTGCACATAAAATTGTCTTACTCTAGACGTGACAAATATTACTCCGTTTGCACAAACCATCTTTAGATTTTGTCATAAACTATTATTATCGAACAAGCGAAGATTAATTTATTTTCTAGATTTTTAAAATTTGTCACTTCATAATATTTCATTATACAAGTACATTTCTTCCAAAATCAACCCGCTAACCTAGCAGCCACATCCAAAGAAATGGCCGTCGTGTTGACAATTCTCGTTCCCGGGGCAATGATAAGCGAAAATAAATGAGATATCTCCGTGCCAGGACAACGTCGATACCGGCCAGAATGAATTCGTCCTCCCGAGTAATTGTATGCTGTCGGTATAATCGTGTACAACAGTAATTTAACTGTGTACTGTCGCAACGAAGTCATACTCTGCAAGTATCTTGTTTTTCTTTTTTTTTACATTTTGAAATCTTACCTCCACTATGCAAACGATCAGATTAACATTCCTACTTTATTAAAAATAAGAAAGACATGGATGCTATCAATATCTGACGCGCTCGAGTAAATCCCGAAATCCCTTCTTGGGCAACCCTACTAAAAAAAGAATACTGATATTACTATTTAGTAAATATGTCGTCAATGTCAAGGTTATGCAGTCATCTTTAAATTATAAAACTGGTACTCATTACGATTTATATCCATATTTATGCAGATAATTATGATGTGTAATTTAAAGCTTTCAGTACGTATATAATATGATATGTTTTTTATTAATCTTCCTCCTTTGTCATACCACACGAAACTTTTTTGAGAGAGATAGATAGGTATTGTTATTCACTGTTTCATTTAGTCTTCCCGGATTATACAAAATTATTTTGGACGACCGCGCGACCGGTGCAAGACGGTGGAAACTTCGGCAACACATAGTTTTTTCTACACAAGTTACACCTTAAATAAGTAAATTTTACGCGAATAATACCCGTTAAAAAAATGTATGACTTTTACAACTCACAACAATTTAAAATCGATTATTCCAAGATTATCATAAAAAGGTGCTGAACTTATTGACTTTTTAATAGGACTGCTACTTCTTAATAGTTTCTCGAATATTTTGTACATTCCAATGTTTTGACATGGCGTTCACTAGCCATGTTAATGAAACAGTAAAATAAATAAGTGTAGCTGTCGAGTAAAAGTATAATAAATTTAAAGTACGGATTCAGATTTTAGTTTGCCATTAACTAAGAAATGGCCAAGCAGTGATTCTACAGAAGTATAGTTGTGGTTTCTAATATAAATTATATTTAACTTCGAGCTAATAAAATCCCCTGCAACCAAAGTCTCTACGTACGAAAACCAACTGAATTTTCTGAAGATGTTTCTGTCACTCTGCACTGTTTTGTTTAAAACTGAGATTTACGACTACATTGTTTTAAAGTCTGTGACTGTGTTCCTTTATTCATGGACGGAGAGACAGAAAGATCATTTTTTGTTATTATAGTTAAACAGTGTATTTATATTTGAGTCTACAGTATATCGCCAGGTACGCTGTCATTACGGTAATTATTCCTTGGAAATCCCATGGATTTTTCGTCCCGAGTTTTTGAGTCTGATGAAGATATGATGACAATGGTACTGATATTAAAGTAGATCACGTTTTTTGGACCATGCTTAATTTTGTTTTAATAGATTTGTTGTAAATATAAATTGTAAGATGTAATGGAATTGGGTGCAAAATTAAGTTTACTTTTATTGAGGAAACATATTAAACTCTGATTTATTTAATTCAATGCAGTATTATTCGTAAATTACCTATGTAAACATGCTAACCCACACATGCATGAGAGATGGCCCTTTATTATTGTCTTTTTGTTTTTGAAATGAAGAACATTGTATTATTTTCTCGGTACCAATAAAATACATAAGGTTAAAAACTCACCAGCTAAATCCAAACCCCATGGCAGATGTCCTAACGGTCTGCTCTCGTAGTTAACTTTTCTTACAAATTCATTGATTTTCATAGATTTTGACATGAGAAAATCTTTTCACAGTGTTATCAGTTGGCAAACCACCCTCAGGCATGATGAGTAATTAAGCAATAGCACTTTGGAAAACATCGAAACTGGACCAGAAGATTTTTGGTAAAGGAAAAAATTGTTATTTTTGTGTTTTGTCGCGATGCTATTGCTACTGGTACAAATGCTTGGTGTTCGGAAACAGCTATTTACAGTAATTATCATGTACTATTCTCGCGATATGCAATAACTCCCGTGCCATGGTTGTATTTCTTAGAATCCTCAATATTTTTTTTATTTTAAGATTTTTTACATTTATTTTAAATATAACAAATCATACATAATAACATACTCACGTCAAAATTGTTTCTTTTTTATTTTGTAGCTGTCTGATAGTTAAATAATTATAAGGATTCTTGATGAAGCCTCAGACACACAATCTGGTCCAAAATTTCGACGTTACGCTGGTTAAAACATATGAACTCCAAAATGTACACTAATAAAATATAACAACTTGTATGAGTGACAATATGTGCGCTATCGTGCTTTGGCGGGTACGGAAATGTTATCCCCGGTTCTTATGTCAGCACAAGAATCATTAGACCGTTTCCAACCTTGGACAATCTAGCAACTTCGGCACCAGAATTGGTGAGACGCTCACATGAGAAGAAAGATATACATACATACATACATACATAGACTCACGCCTATTTCCCGGAGGTGTAGGCAGAGACTACGGAACTCTCTTGCTTCATTCACTCCTATCAAGTTTATCATGCATGTTCTTCTGTTTAGGGTACTTCTGATTTAGAAGAAAGATATAGACCTACTGAAATATGAAACATATAACAATAACATCTGTCTATACTTATAATATTAAAAGCTGAAAGGTTTGTTTGGCTGAACGCGCTGATTTAAGGAACTGCCCATCCGATTTGAATAATTATCTTTGTTTTTGATAGCCCATTTATCGATAAAAGCTATAAAGGCTATATAAAATCACGCTATGAGCCATGACTGCGGAGCGATAGCCCTAAATAACGTGGTAGAAATAATTCAAGGTTGTAGAGCCTTGCTGATTTCAGCATGAATGGGCCGGCTCGACCAGGGAAGTACTACCCTCTCACAGAAAATCGACGTAAAGTAACAGTACCTAAACTGTTGCGTTTCGTTCGGTGAGTGAGAGTCCCGGAGGCCCTATCCCCTATTCCTTCTCCCTGATCCCACTCCTCATCCTATCCCTTTTCCCAACCCCAAGGAGCGGCAACGCACTTGTGACTCCTGCGGTGTTGCTTGTGTCCATGGGCGGCGGTAATTGCTTACCATCAGGCAATCCGTCTGCTCGTTTGCCGCCTATTACCATAAAAAAAAAGTGGATGTAACCGCGGGCCCAGCTCGTTATGTAGATGCCAAAATATTTTCCAAATTAATATAATATGGGATACATATATGACATATGAGACATACATATGTATAGCTAAGATTGTATTATCTATCGATTTGTGTATTATAGAGACTCCCTAATGGCCAAATACATTTGTATCTTTGTACAAAATATATATTTGGTCGGACGTGATTTTTTCTAAGATTAATGTGCAGCAGGAGTTCTTCTGGGGCCGAGCCTACTTCCTGAGTTGCCCCTAGTTTTGGCCATTTATTTGCTTTACGGGACGAATAGAATCATATAAATGGAAATTCAGTTACATATGTGGCATAAAATACACGTATTGGTGTATTTATGCTGAGGGAAAAAGTATTAATGATATACAAAATATAATAGTAAATAAAATTACCTAAATCGTACTTTATGCCGAAACTACACATCTGTAAACTTATAACAATATATGTATTAGGGATCTTCATAAGTTGAAACTGGGAACAATTTTGACCACCTCTGCTTTTAAATAAAAATCACATCATAATTGGTCCATTCGTTTAGGACCTACGACGCCACTGACATGCACACAGGTCTCCAGAAACAAATACACGTCAAACTTATAACAACGCCAGTGGCGTAGACTCTGTAGTATAAAGTAAATGCCGGCTGAGGCCTTCAACACGTTGAACCGTTGGTCGTTCTTCCAAATAGCTTTCCGCTCCAGTCATGTCGGAATGTCTTTGACGCTATAGGGGTTTCAGATTAGCGTTTTATACGCGCGTATAAGCTCGTTTTTGGAAGCGCATGTCGGCGCGTATAGGCGCGCCTTTTGGCAAACGCGCAACTCGTACGAGCGTTGACTCGCTTCTAAGCTAGTGCCAGCCGTCAGAATCTATGTTGACACTGGCAAGATGTCACTACCGTTTCTAGTGATCATGCAAAAATATGCCTGTCCGATTTTTTGAAGCACGTATGCTGAAACAACCGTATACGCGCAGAAAAATACGCTAATCTGAAACCGCCCATAATGTGTCAATAAATAATTGACTGTCATTGATATTCTGTTTCCGTAAAAGTCGTTTCTCGTTACGCTCGTCCCTTAAAATTATACAATAAATTTTATAACTTTTAGTTTTACGAATAACTGGTAGGGAATGTTTTGTAATATTATATTTGTTTTTATTTTAAAGATGCTTCACCGATTTAAACCTATTAACAGCCGATAGCGAGTACTAAAATTGAAATTTAATATTTTAAATGTTACAAATAGAAACCAAATACATGTTATATCACATTTATGCAAAATTCTATCGAAAATTTAAATTGTCGCTATCTACCAAAACAATATTGGATTCCAACAGATAGGCATCCTGAACTGAATAGAAGCTTATTATCAAAGTTTACAACTATTCGTTCTTAGAAATATCACAAAAAAGGTATCAGCACTGTGAACCGATAAGGTCAGTACGTTTGTTGAACAACTTGAAAAGTTTCCCGAACTGAATTTCCCTTCGGCTAACTTCGGGGAATCTCGGTTGTAAATCTCATCAATTTGCTGGGTATGACTGTCGGCCGATCGGGCCCGCGGGGAGTGTGGCCAGGGCTTTCTTATTGAATTACGTGCGAATTCAGAATCCTTCGCTTGGCGGGAGTTTTTTCTACGTGACCTCTCCCTATCGATGGGGGAAAGGTAAAGTATTTATGGCCTTTTATTTACGTAGCCTAGAGCATCGGCTTTTTGGTTGTCCAGCAAAAAACAATTCGTAAATACGCCAACGATTGGCAAATATTTGATTTTGATGTCTGAATAATTTATCCTTCCTGTACTTCCGAGATTCAACAACCTTTACACATTTCACGAACAAATACAGTATACTTAAATACAGATGTTATTGGAGCTATCGCCACGCCTCTACCCTAAACTAAAATAAATGAATTTGAAAAATATTTTTCTTTTGTTTCTCTTTCATGTGTTACATAAGTGTTCGTTTTGCCCACTGGCCCGGTGACCTCGATAAAACATTGACTTAGAAGATGATGTGGAGTAGCACCATAACCATTCAAGACAACCCTTTCACAAGTGCATTGGTCCAGAAGCTTGAGAGAGCATGTTTGAACAACTGATTGGTGGGTGTGTGGAGGTTTAAACCCATGTTTGAGCAAAAATAAATGCTGAAACAGGTATCAAACTTGATACAGTTATCCACTTCGTTACAAAATTCAGACTCTTTAATTATGTCTGTTTCAATTCGATAAATTGTTTATTGAATTGGAAATTTTAAAGTCAGAATTAAGAAAATAAAAAAATAATTTACAGCCTGATATCATTGAAACATCGAAGTACCTAGCTAAAGTTATTTACAAGACGACATTTAAGACGGGCACATTATTCAACAACGGTCGCAGCCCATCCTAACTAATTGACCAAACGTCGAATCACTCATTCATCCGAAACACGGATGACTGAACTCTAAAATATAATGCAAGAAATGAACTAAGTAAATATCGTTTGTAATTAATTCGCCTTTTGTTGTGAAGATAATTGGAAACGATAATAGGACATGAAAAGTGAAAATTGAAATAAATTATCAAAATTTGTGGCGTTCTATCTGAGGGCTATGTTTTTATTTTATATTGAGTTTCACTGGAGTTTAAGGATACTTAGATAACGATAAAAGGGTTGTTCTTAACTTTCAACACGAGTTGCTTCTAATAAGAAAAGTCGAGACGCCAAATAGAAAAGTTTAGTTGTTTTAATTTGATTAATTGTGTAACTGTCTGCTCTGATTTGTTATTGGGAGTTCGGGCTGAAATTGAGGGTCGAATGGTGATTTTGTACGCGTGTAGCATCCCAAATTAGATAGCATAATATGGGTTATCGTGTATTGGTTATATGCTACTACTTTGGGTACAATATCGTTTATATTTCATACGAGACAATTGACTGCTAGTTATAAATTATAGTTCTTTTTGTGTAGTTTTTAATGCAACGGCTATAGCGTTACTTGACTTCGATTTCGTAATAAATTGACAAATTCAAGCAACGCTTGCACAGGTCACCATAAAGATGGGTGTTTCAGAGGTTACGTGAAGACGTTGGTCTCGTTTCTTGTCTTAGGCCATGTCGTAAAACTTTCAGTGGCTTTCAAACTAAAAAACCAGAGTTGGGCACATTTACACTTGAATAGAGATAGATAGAATGTAACCATAATTATGTGAGGTCTTTTTCGTATCCATTAGTGTAGTAAATACAACGTTTGGTTGATCATTAGACATGACTATGGCATAAATAGTTTCATGTATTAATATGTATGAAACTCAAAGAAAATGCTTTCAATTAGTTTAATTTGTTTGCTATAAAAAAATCTGAATAAAATGAAATTGTAAAGTTCCGATCGTGGCTTATAAATGTCGCAGTACTAATTCAGCTTCGGCCGCGCGCTGATCGGTTCTCGAGATAAAAGGGAGTCTATGTGCTATTCTGATGCATGTGCATCAGAATAGCACATAGATTCCCTTTATTTTTCAATATTACTGCCAAGTTTTATAAAAATGCATTTTCTAGAATTACACCAAAATAGTACAATCTTAACAAAACTACAAACACATGCGTGTTTTATTCGCTCCATTAAATCTCCTTAACCTATTCACATTTATTTTTATGATACCACAACAAAAACCTTTTTCTAACCGAAAAGCTGCTCCCCAGGTAAACTTGCATGAATCAAAAGCACAGAGCGCCGCCAAAAAAACGTATATTCGTAAAAATCCTTGACAATATCACGTACTTTTTTATATTGCGACAGAAGAAAAATGATCTGAAGGTATTCCCGCAAGTTGATAACTCAATTTGTCATTTCTTACCCGGGGCGGTAAACTTCAGTGGAATTTATCTTGGGTCCAAGTTTAGACTAAGACTAGTAAGACAGCTCCCCGGTGCAATCTCTGTAACTATTGTAAGGAATAGAAATTTATAGTCTGCCTCTTGTAACATTGGAGTGCAGTTACACCGTTTTGGTGTAAGATAACGGTAAATATCAATAAGCAATTAATTTGTTCAGCATTGAGTGTTATATTAAAGTATGTTCGGAGATTTCATAATATATTAATCGAGATTTTATAATATATTATGGCAAATTATAGATAAGTACACTCCAAAAGGTAGACATAAAAATCACAACTACCCACTTTGGTTCTCGACACCATTGATTAAAATGATTAAAGAAAAGAATAAATACAGGATGCGATTTAAAACACATAACAACCCTAGGGACCAAGATGCATATAATATGTTACGCACACGAGTCAAAAAGGCCATAGCAACCAGTTTTAGGAATTACATTGCAAAAATAGAAAAATATTTAAAAACAAACATAAAAGCTTTTTGGCGATATACGAACTCAAAAAAGATACATAGAGGTGTCCCTAATCTAGTTTATTACAATGACACAATTGGAGAAGGTGGGAGTAGTGTAAAAAAACTATTTGCCAAGTACTTTGCTTCTGTGTATAACAATGAATGTCCCGGTACTAATTTTAAACCAACTTACGCCTCATCAAATTACTGTCTTTCCTCCATTAATATTACAGAAAATGAAATTGAAAATTTGATAAAGCAAATCGATTTAGGGAAGGGAGCTGGACCAGACGGGCTGCCTCCAATTTTTATTCGTTTCTGGATGGCCTGATCAAACCATTACACCTATTGTTTAATAAGTCACTCACGGAAGGAACGTTTCCCGACTTATGGAAAATATCATACATCGTCCCCATACATAAAAGCGGTAATATGAATGATGTAGCGAATTAGAGACCAATATCGATTATATCGCAATTTGCAAAAATTTTTGAAGGTCTCATATACAATGTAGTTTTCTGTCATTTTCGTCACATAATTAGTCCTAGACAACATGGTTTTGTTGCCAATCGTTCAACCATGTCAAACCTACTTATTTACACCACCTCTATTTCCGAAACGTTGGAGGCCAGGGGACAGATTGATTCTATTTACACTGATTTTGCAAAGGCATTTGATTGTGTTGATCATTCAATACTTTGCAAGAAATTAAATCATGCCGGTATCCATGGATGCCTACTGCGCTGGTTCGAGAGTTACGTAGTTAACCGTTCACTCCTGGTTGCTTTGGCAGGTTATGAATCTGCGCCATTTATACCAAGCTCAGGCATCCCACAAGGCTCAAAATTGGGTCCATTGCTGTTCACAGTATATATAAACGATCTTTTAGATATATTGCAATGTAACAGTTTGGCTTACGCAGATGACTTAAAAATTTACTGCCGTAGTGATGAAATAAGCGACTGTATGAAGCTTCAGAATGACTTAAATATGTAACATCAATGGTGTCTAGACAATAATATGTCCCATAATGTGAAGAAATGTCAGTTCATAACTTTTACCAATAAAACAAACTACTTTAAATTTAATTATCACATGGATATGATTCCATTGAGCAGAGTTACTTCCATTCGTGACTTAGGCGTACTCTTTGATTCATCACTTACGTTTCGTGACCACATAGAAAATCTGGTAAAGAAAGCTAAAAAGATGCTTGGTTTTATAATACGCTTGTCTAAACCTTTCCAAAACTACAGTAGCATCATATTGCTGTACAACTCACTAGTCAGGAGCTCTTTGGAATATTGTTCCACTATATGGTCTCCCTATTACTCAAAGCACATAAATAATGTCGAGTCAGTTCAATGTCGCTTTGTTAGGTATTTATGCATAAAAAATGTATCCGTAAAACGATTCCACAATACACCGATAGGTTGAAACACTTTTGCATGTTAAGTTTACAAGATAGGCGTGTTCACTCTGATTTATTAATACTATACAAAATCATAAACGGCACTATAGATGCCCCATTGATAGGTAACTTAAACTTTAGAATTAATACACGTGTGATGCGTTACCGTCGTACATTCGATATACCTATGTCTACTTTAAATACCACTTTCAACAGCCCCCTCACACGCATGGCAAGGCTGTATAATGAACTGTCTATGGCAGTGGATAGTATTGATGTCTTCTCAATGAAATTTGCAACTTACAGACATTGCATACGAAACAATTCATCCAACTCAAATACTTAAACACCCTCAATGTTTCAATTTTTTTTTGTTCTTGTTTTATTTGATTTTCATTACTTTGTCCAATTCCTTATTTGATTTTGTTTTTAATTTTAAATTTTGATCTCTAGTTTAAATATTGTTATCTGCACTTATGTAGTCCTAACATTATAGATATTATTTTGTTAAACGTCATGCATATCTGTTATCTGTGTAGTTACATAATATTCGAATACTGAAAATGTTATTATTCATAAGAAATAATGTAATTATGCTGTTGATGTGCTTAATATAAATAAATAAATTTTGACTGCTCGGAAGGCGCTGTCGCTTCACCAAGTAATTAATACTGTACCGTATGTGGCTTCGATATCCAAAATGTATATTATTACATATAACAAAAAATCGCGTAAATAAATAAATGTCTTCCAAAGGGTCAGCATCTACACATTTTATCACAGATGGTTTGTAATGACGTGTACTATAGGACACATTGCTTTTAGTCAGGTATTTCTTATATCTGAAGTCTTCAAAACTTTAAATATGTCTGGACCTCTTACTAAAGATCAAATCAATATTTCTACTCTATACATTAAATACTTCTTCAGACAACATTTCCTTAAAGTTTCTTCCTTTGACAGTGGAAATCTTTAAACGCTACCAATTCAAACAACTCCTCACTAATTCCATTACGTTTCAGTGTAACATAGACGAGGTGTCCGCCGCACTCAGTCAATTGCTGAATTTGGAATGCAAATTCGGTTCTTGACGTCTGGACCATTCCTACGGTGCTGTTCGTATCTACAGTATAGCTAGACTGCAATGCCGATACAAAATGGATCGCCCCCGTCGATGGAATGCCGCATGCAGGGATGGTTATGAATTCTTATGGTATTTGACTTTGCTTTCATGGCCTATTCCTAAAGCGATCTACTGTGGCTATTGTAGTTTTTCGGTCTTTATTCCAATATTGGGCAATGATATAGAAATCTTATTCCTTTCTAAATTTCTTGTTTTCGAGTCAGCTATCGTTGGCAACAGTGTCAAAATTTTGGATACTTGAAACCGGTACGATCGGCAGACAATTTAAAATTAAAGATAAAATAATTTTTATTCTCACACACACACGAATAAAAAGAACAATAATAAACAGTACAAGAAAACAATAAAAATAAACAAAAGTGTTACTCGAGTCTTGAGTTGATGGGTTATCATTTGGGGAATTTTCAGTACTGAAATCACTTTTCCCCCCGTGGTATCTCCACCTTGTCGTGGTGGGGGGGCTCAGCAACCGAGGCTTGGACACCCGTGGTGAAGCTAAGAGAGATCCAGAGAGTGGACGCTCCGCGTGGGCCTGGAGGGGCCTGCGCAGGATGCGTCCAAAGGTGCGGCTGCGGCGGACAGTTCTGTCTGTCCCTCGCAGTCGGATGCGGTCGCGGGAGGAGAGGCTTGTCGGTGTTGCGTTGCCGCGGGCCCTATCTCTCGCGACTAAATGGGGTCGCACCATTTGTTGTGTCGCGGTGGGGCCGCAGAGGAAGAGGAGATGCGGTGTTGCGTTGCCGTCCTCCCTATCCTCTGCGGCCGCTGGGTGTTTTGGCGGCGGAGCCCAACACCTTCATCCGCCGCCAAGGTGGTTTGGTTCGGGGCCAGCCTGACCATCTGGCGGGCCAATACCCGTCGAGGGGTCGCGAGGAATGCTTCGGTGATACCCGACCCTCCAACACACGGGTACATGAGGAGCACGGGTTGGTTCTTAGTCAGTAAGAGTCTGACAGTCCCCTTCGCCCTTCCCGAGGGCGGAGGGACTCCATGAGCATTCTCCAATACGATACCAAAAAACAAAAGTACAGAAATCACTTTGATGGAAAGTGAACTCAGAAATAGAATTGGTTTCACTTTGTTTTTCACAATTAAGGCAAGCAACACATCCCGCGTTGAGAAATTTTGACGTCTTACCTTTGATAGGGGTTAAAGTATGAAATTGCCGATTTGTACTGAAAATCAAAATTGTTTATTTTTAAATTTTCAAAATATTTATATAATCAAAGTGGCGTTTGATCTGGGGTCAGCCATTTCATTTTTCTTTTACGGTTATTATAAAAATCCACTTTTCATCACATGTCACAATTCGTTCTAATATTCCTTCATTTCTGTACCGATTCAACAAGGCAACACAAGTTTCAACACGCGTTTCTTTCTGCAGATCAGTCAAATCATGAGGCACCCACTTTTCGTATTTTTTATTTTATTGATTTGACGCAAATGAGTCAAAATTGTCGGTAAGGTAACGTTAAACCATGCCGGTAATTCCTTGGTAGTTTGACTAGGATCGGCTTCGACCATCTCTCTTAATTCATCGTTATTCACCTGTGTGAGCGGTTTTCATCGTGGCTCGTTCTTCAAGTCGAAGTTTCCATCGCGTAAGGGCTTAAACCAAAATTGCACGGTGCGTTCATTAGCAGACCCCTCTCCAAACGCAACATTGATATTACGGGCTGTTTCTGCCGCGTTACTACCGCGTCGGAACTCGTATTCAAAAATCACTCAAATTTTCGCAGTATCCATCTTTCTTGTCTAAGTTGAATAACAAAAACAATTGAATGTTGATATTCAAATGTTTCATATTTTTAAAAGAAGTAATCATAGAAACCATGTGAAAAAAGTTCCATTCAAAAACCTCAAACCATGAAGATTCTATGTCAATTCAAAGTACCTATTACAATAAGACGGCAATGAGGGTGTTTGATATTTCTTCTACCACCAGACGGCGCACATACAGGTATTTTCACGATCTACGCGGCCAAAATTATTTTAATGCTTAATTGGCATCTAAACACTGTAAATAAACAAACAAACTATTTTTTTTTACTTTTTACTATTATTTTCAAAAACAAAAAAAATATAAACATAAAAAACATAATAATTCTAAGTTTTTTGGCTTTCTTCGTCATTATCGTTCGTCGTCATTCGTAAGTGGGTAACATTTCTTCTTGGCTTTCAGTAAGGCACTATAGCACGGAAAAACTCTTTCTTATAATTTCGTACTGTCCTTCTGTCAAATCGGCATGATCTACAAACATTTACAAAGCTTGCATTGGTGTCAAGGGGCTGCCCTTTTTCTGATTTCAAATGATAAAATGCCTTTTTATATTTAGTTGCTCATGTTGGAGAACTAGTAATATCTTTTAGGACATTTGATGCATCCTTTTTACCAGATTTAAAATTAGAACGAAGTTCTTCAGTCTTTCGCCTCTTGCTCCTTTCACTTGCGTCTTCAAACAACTTGGATGGTCGCCCTGGCCGTTTTTGTGTATCAACAACAGGTATTTCAAAAGTACCATCCAGCCAACACTGCTTGTTTTTTATAAATTTATCTTTTTTATAATGAGCTTTCGTCCACCTTTGTACAACTTGTAACAATTTGGTCTTCATTGTAACCTTCACATGACAAAAGATGAGCTTTTTTATATTTTAATTTGGCATCTAAATTAGGCAAATTTTCGTTCGTCAGGAGCTCAAATAAGTATTGTGGTGTCACAATCCTTACTCCTGATGCTTCCTGTGAATCTTACTCAAACATAAACTGTTTTAAAAGTCGCTAAAATCATTTTTAATTTTAGACGAAATTTCGCTAAATATCTTTGATCCCTCAAAAATGTATCTAACCGGACATATGCGGACACGATTTTGATAGAACTGATAAGGAAAAGGATCTAATAATAACCTGTATTAAAAAGAATAGCCCGATCTACCCCGATACATAAACAAAAACACTAGCAAATAAAAAATATTGCAGAAAATCACAGTATTAAAATGGGTATTTTATTTATAAAAAAAAACATGTAGTTTGATAGTTGATCATGACTTTATTTATGTAATATGTAAGTCTCTTACCATCAGAATCCATCACTTTCAGTTCGTAAAAAGTACTTGATAACATAAAAAATCACTTTGTAAGTTTAATGTTTAGAAAAGCGCCGAGAATAGATACGTACACTAGGTAACACGGTCAACTTCCGACTGACCCCACGGGTGCGGGGTGTGAGCTAGCAGGTAGATAAACCTTGGATATTGTTCCCGGGTTCGTAATCTATTCGTGGAACTTGGTTTAAGAATGATATTGTTATTTTGACATTTTGGACTTTTGGCCGCGTAGATCGTGCAAATACCTGTATGTGCGGCGCTTAGTATGCATCAGGTCCAAACTGACGTCAGATATGTATAGTCCGTTCACAGTTATTTTACCTCTAGCTGTTAGATTGGCCAACCTGGGCGTTGTGTTGCTATATTTGGTATTTAATACTCCCATTTTAAATATACATTATTGCTAGAAATGTACTTATTTTTTATTGCCTAAGCGATCGTATTAAATATTTGGAAGTAATGTTTGTAATAAAACCTCCTGATATTGGCATGACTATATGCATGTACATTTATTTTCTTACGAAATAACTAATTTCCTATGGAGATAAGTAGTTATAATAAAAATGTTGTCTATTTAATATATAAAGGTAAACGCATCATAATTACGCCAACGTACCTCACGTTGGCGTAATGGTCTAATGATCAAATACAAAAACTGCAAATTTAATTTTCATATTTATTTTGAATAAGAATGATGTGGGTGTAATATTACACCTCTGCCTACCCCTGCATGGAAACAGGCGTGAGTCTATAAGAATGATCCATGTGGACTGCAATGTTATGATGATTCGTAACTGCTATCATATTCTGTATCAGACTCAGAATTAAATTCTATTATGAACCTGTCCAGTTCAGCATCCGTAGACCCATCTGTTTCACGAAGCTTGTCTTCAATGTGGCGCTCATCTTTGCATTGTTTTTGTCAGTCTTCTGCAGTGATAGATTGAAAAGCTTCTTCAGCTAAATTCACAATGTTGGTTGCCTCTTGTCCTAAATTTTTGCTTGTGACTCGCCTTTTAATGAGACTCCACATAAGTTCAACTGCGTTTAGCTCGCAGTGGTATGGCGGTAATCTAACCACTTTGCGGCCATGAGCTTCAAGCATTTGAATTTTTGAAGCATTTCCACTAATATTGGGTAAAATGTTATGCACGGGTAACCCTATTTTACATTCCTGTTATCACAGAGTATAATTCCAACATAAAGAAAATAAACAACGACATCTGTCAGAGGTAAAATAACTGTGAACGGACCATACAGACGCGTACACACGCATAATACAAACAAACATAGACGTACAAAAATATAGGAACTTTGACAGTTTTGACAGGTTTCTGGATCTGATGCCTCAGTGCTGCCGCATAGTGAGCGTCATATCAGAAGACCCTCATTTCATACTTTAACCCCTATTATTTGACAACGTCAATAATTTGTAAGTTTTTAGCGTGAGTTTCACAAGGTAACTGAGTCCTAAGTTCTTTATTTTTTTAATGAATTTTGCAATGATTATGACTAGCGGCCATTATCAATATTCGATCCATACATGGATTTTGAATTTCGAGATTCGTGTTTGACACATTTTGTATGGAGCTTATGTCAAAAACGAATCTGAAATCTACTGATCTATCTATAGATCGAATTTGAATATTGAATTCCGTAGTAGAACGTTACGGTTCTATTGTAAATTTTAGTGTATTCAGCTTTTGTAGTTCAGGAACAATAGATGTTGTGTCGTATATCAATAAATAACAGTCTCCGATAGACTATAATATTATGTTACTGAGATATAAAGGTATGCATTTCCTGGGCTTTGGCATTGAATCTGAAATATAGAGGCATTGAGTCGTTTTAGAATAAAACGTAGGTAATTACATTTAGTTAATTTTCATTCTTAGTCATAGAAATTACTTTACTTCCTCTCTTCTACACTTGCTGTGCCCGACAGGGTTCACAATGATCAGAATTGTATTTTTTTACCACATAAATAAACATTGTGAAATGCAAATAAAGTATTGAGTATTAAGTTTTCCTTCTTAAGGAGTAAGATTGGCTTATAATTTAATTCAATATTTGTTTTTACTTTTTTTTAAAAAAACGTACCTAGAATCAATCTTGTGTCACCGGGGAAACACATTTAATCAACGGACACAAAGTGCAACCAGACGCGAAACAATACATTGTAAATCAAACAAAGTGTTATCTAATGTTAGGGTCGAACCCATTTCATCGACTTGGTGCAGTGCTAAATGACGAAGTAGTCGCTTGAAGCACAACGCCAAACGTACAGTCAATGCTTCATCTCCGACTTCATATTATATCAACTCATATTAACAAATTCCAAAGAAAGAAACCTCAAGGACTTTTAATCTCTTTACAGTTCACATTGGTAAATAATTTCCGACACACTCAACGGAGAGCAACACAGGACACATTTTGTTGCCACTATTTGTACAAATTAACATAGTAGGTTAACACTGTAAGAGATGCAAGCCCCATCCGTATCTGGTCCCGCAATGTTTATGCAGTTCCCTTCAGACTGTGTTTCTATTGCATTAGTCTGATTCAATTTGACAGAGTACACTTGCAGTGATAAGTGTTTATTTATTTTCAGATTAAGGAGGATTTATGCGATAGGATTTGTAGGAACGTTTCTAGTATTTAATATAAATGTCTTGGAGCTGTAATAGCTTTTACAAGAAGAAAAATTAGTCTTTCCTTGTAACTGCTTGCTGTGTCAGACAAATCAGGTTACCTGATGTTAAGGCTCTGCGCAAATGGGCCACCAACCACAGCTTACGGTGTTTATCGCAAGGAGTGGTGGTGGACGGTCCAGAGGTCACCACTGGTGGCTTCTTGCAGATAACGAGGCGCAAGTGGCCTTTACGCTACACGTGTGCAGAACTACCATACAAAAAGTAGGTATTAAAATCTCATAAACAGTTGTCGCCAGGCACTAGTGGCTGATCCGTGGCCCACTCGGGCTTTCTAAGCAATGCTCAGGAAATACCTCCCATTTTTTTAAAGCTGTGCTGTACACGACAAAGCATTGGACAATAATATTTTCTAAATTATTTATTCCCGCGATATTAACCAGATCGTCGGTCCACCTTACGGGAGGCTACCCCTGCTGCGTTGTCCTGGTCGTCGTCTGTGGAATCGTTTGAATGCGGGCGGCTCAAAATCGGTCTGTGTGGAGAACCTTGGGGAGGCCTATGTCCGGCAGTGGACGTCTCTAGGTTGACTTGATGTAATTAATCATTATCAAGAATGACGTGTACTTCAGTGGTATAAGTAACATAACTGTGTCTGATTGTACCGTTATATAATCATTGCATGGTTAGTAGATTAGCAGCTGAGTATTTGTTTGTTGTTATGCAACGATCAACACTCCGCAAGATGGTAATTAAACTGCGTTGCAATGGTGTAATCTACTAGTATATCACTTTGATGTGGTGTTTCGTTAAAAGACTTAATATTCACCGACGGATTAAAATTCACCGTTTAGCTAGAAATAATTCAGAATTTAGTAAGTCCTAATCGGCACACAATGTTCGCTGCATATGTTCCTATACATAATATTTGTGTTTGCATAAAGCTTTTGAGCTTTGATTGTTCATATCACATTTATGCGGGTGTTGTATGCGTTTTAGTTTTTGTTATATTTGAATTATTTTATGTATTTTATCTTTTCACAATCACTTCCCAATTAAATCATGAAATCATCGAATTATATCCATAAAGATCCGAAGAACCTATCATCGCACACTGTTTAAAATAATTTTAGATGAATAAGTATACTGTCTATATTGTATAATAAAAATATTTTGCAAATGCAAATCAACATCCTCGATCGTCATCGAGTTATGGAAGAAAAGTTGAACTATTTCAGAGAATTAGACAGGTCCCTAACTCAACAAAGAACATTACCTGCTTACACTAGGCGTCACGGAGTCTTAAGTTTCACTGAACTTAAATATTGTTAGGAGTTCAATATTTTAACAAAATTGGCTTTCATGTAACAAAAGCGCTGTAAACGTTTAATTACATTTGAGACCATTTTCATTATAAATTGGAGAAAGGCTTTTTACGTTAGACTAAGGGGTTAAAGACTTGGATTCGAATCCAAGGTCGTTCAAACGCGTAAGCTTAATGTGTTACCTATCGTGTGAATGAACTCTTAATTGTTTAAGGAACCGAATATTCATTGTTGAATAAATACCGCCTCGATGTGTGTCAGAATGGATACATAATTATCAACGCTTTCAACAAAAGTTAAATTGAATTGTTGTTTAATTTCAAAGCTTGAGATCCTGTGATACAAAAGATCAATGTAGAACTTATTTGATATTGAATACTTTATAGAAGACTACCTAAATTTCATCCGTGACTCTGCCCAGGCGGAGGTCGCTTAACGCAGTAAAAAGTAGCCTGTGACTCACTCCAGCTGCTTGTCTCTGCATATAAAAAATATACTGTAAAATTTCTCAATTGCATCGTGAAATAAGGTCCAACAAACAAACGCTCCTATTAATAAAATTACTAGCCGCGGCATCAAACTCCGAAACTTTAAACCCCTATTTTACCTCTTTAGGGTTTGAATGTTAAAAAAGCCGTCATTAGTAGATGCCTACGTTAGAACCCACAGTGCATCGGACAACCTCATGTAACGGAGGCGTTTACTAACACAGTGACTGTAAATACTAAAACAGTAACTGGCCAATGACTAGGGTATTCACGAGCCATATAATATTATCTATGCTCGTGCCAGACATGCCCGCCGAACCATGTTTCTATGGATCCTTGCAAGTTACATACTATCCAACATTGTAAACAAATAAGTAAACCTGTATTGACAAACCTGTATTTACATAAACAGAATACATGAGTTTTCTTTCTAACTTTCTTTCATTCACTGGCAGACTAGTCTGCCGACTTACCCATAGATATGTCCGTCTGGTGAATAAACTCGCTTCATCACTAGATCAACGGACTAGTCTAACCTAACCGGATACCAAATATATCCTCTCATCCTACCCATACGATCCAATTCAAAATAGACATACCAAATACATACATGGGTCATGTATGTATTTATTTTTATTTTTTTATTATGCTAATGAAACCCTAAGTGGAATAACATTAGCATCTAAATTTAATCTCATATTTCGGTGTTGGCAACTTCAATAATAACAATTGCAAACGCTATTCAAACTGTGCCCCGGTCTCGTGTGTGGAAATCAACAATACACCGATATTACCCGATATATAAATACAAAATAGGAATTAAATTTGAGTGAATTTGAGGTTCTGTAATGGTTGAATGTCCACGATTTTCTAATAATTTTAGCTCTGGTCGGTACTTAACCATACATATGGAGAAACAGTGATAAAATTGAGACTAATTATCAAATATATATATGCTTTATATTGTTCTTAAGAAGACATGTGAAGTTTGCCATCCTACACCTATGCAGCCTGGTGGACTCTTACTCTTCTCATAGTCAGAAGAGGCCCGTAACCAGCAGCCCGACAGTATATATGTATATACAAGGCTGGTAATGATAATAAATAAGTTTGACTCATTTTATTTCACTCTAGAACACATCACTCCATACTAATAGGTTACAACGTATGTAAAGATTTTCAATGCGCGAAATAATCCTGAAATAGAACGGCACTGCTACTCTAACGTTGCTCCTACTACCTACCTACGATTATGTACTGACCCTGAGTCAGACCTGCCCTGCTCATCGCACACACTCCGCCGGCGCCTGCCAGCTGAGGCCAGCGTCTGCGAGGATCTGCACCGCTACGCGCAGCCTTCGAGCAGCCTGCCCTGCACACTAGGAGGGAACAGCATGGGAGGCTGCAGCCCTTGGTGTTCAGGCCAGTGTCGTGTTGTTGGTCGGCAATAATCGGCATAGGAAGCGAGGCAATACTCGGCAATAAACGTATAGAACCTCTGCTGCGTTTTAATCCTAGAACCCGTAACATTGGCTCTTATTTAATGTTGATTTTACTGAAGGTAATGTATTAATTAATTTGACAGACAAATAATACTCGCTTAAAGCTGAAATGTGGCATGAATGTTCCTTGGGGACAGTACGGGCTGTGGTATGGGTGCAATAAGAAGGATTCCTACGGGATCGGTAGAAAACTGTTAAATTAAAAAAAAGCTACATATGCTGCTATACTCTAGTCTGTAATAAAAAAGTTGAACTTTGAAACAAATCTTTGCTCTCAACAAATCGCAAAAATTTACATGCAAAGCGCTCATCGTGAAAACACAGCAAATAGCTAATATAAAATGCAAAACCAACTGGTTAAAGAAGTTAAACTAGAATAAGGGCTGGCGCCCATATAGCTGAGCGCAGCAACAAACATTTTAGTCGAACTATTATCACAACAATTCTCATTATGAAATAGTCCAAAATCAATTATCACAAAAAGTTTCATTATCTTTGGGCATTATTAAAAAGTACAACGATGTCAATAATATTTAGTTCGACAGTGAAAAAATACGTTATGATGTGCTTCGGTGCATGTGCGCTGGTCCTAAATCAATAATATAATTTTATTTTCTATAGTATAGAATACAAACTGACACGCCTTTTCCCCGAAGGGGCAGGCAGAGACTACGGAACGCCATTTGCACCGATCCTGACATACCTCTTGTTTGAAATAGAATTAGTTTTTATTATAAGTCAAATCGATTAGATCGATTGAGTAACATTTTGTTTAGTCTATTGAAAATTTCTGACAATGGTCACACTGAACTGTCACTTCCGTTGGCGCCTTGAAAAATTAACACGCGGTTTGCACTCTCGCGTGCCTTGTACCTAATTAATAAATTGATCGCCCTTTGAATTAACGCGAATTGAATTAACTTGCAAATACGTAATTGCCGCTTTTGACTTCCGGCAAAGTTTGTTGTAAATTGATGACATATTGAACATTTGTGAAAAGTTTTGTGAACCGCAAACGTGCATCGTGGTCTGGAGAAGGACTTCGCCGAATACACTGGTATCTATTCGATTCTCTTGTTATTTTGGCCAAAATTATGAGTTAATCCTATAGGTCCACTTCAAGAACATCACCAGGAGATATAAGGTAAAATTTTCATGTACCTACTCAATACTTTACTCACTGTGCAACGCAGTGCCTTGTGTCTGGATATATTGTCTATCGTGGTCAGGTAGATGTATTACACCTTCCACTGCAACTCTGTCCTGAAATTCCTGCCTGGCTACGGTAATTCTAGACACCTCTCTTGCTTCATTAACTCCCATCTAATTTCTCATACATGCTCTTCTGTTTAGGGTATTTCTGACCTGTCCTTTTTAGGATATCTCCAATCTGGTCAGAAAACGTCCACCTATGTCTTCCCCAATCAATCTTACACTATATTCAGTGTATAATATTGCCATATTGCGTTAACATAAACATTATTTACAAACCTTTACAGGTAACTCATAATCGTGTTTATCATTACTGTAGATAGTTTATTTGTGCCTCTGAGAGCAACACATCAAACTAATTTTTATACGGATAATTCGCATTCCACTCAAGCTAAGCTGTACTTCGCTTTGAAGTCACACAATATTGTGATCATCGCGTATCAGACGATGTTCGCAAAGGTGGTGTTGCCATACGTTCATTATAATATCGCTGTTTTGCTCTCCCGCATATTAAGGAGATGGCATTTTCCATTTTAGCTAACTAAAACGGCAAAGTAGTGGCAAACGCTTTTTTACGGCTTCTGTCAACGTTTATTATGATTAATTATAAAATAATTTTAAACCGAAATCTTTATATATACATATAAAATATTCTTTTAGTATTTTACAATAACTTTACACATCTTCTTCATCATCATTATCAATCCTGTATATGAACTATCCCACTGCGGGGGTCTCTACTCATTGTGAGAAAGATTAAGCCACAGTTCTCTAGTGGTGGACTACTTAGAGTCGTACATAATGTACATGCTCCAATATTCTCGAAATATATGTCATGTTTACCAACTTAACATGTCCTTCGAGAACATTATGGACAACAGAACTGTCAGAATGCAGGCAGTGGTCCTTCAGGGTTTAGCAAATGAACATTAACAATTTAATGACTTTACACAAGGTATACATTTAAATAAACTAAGATATAAAGAAAAGATGTATACTATCATAGAATCTCCTTGTTACCACGTCTATTCAAAACCACGTAAAATTTCGGAGGGTAAATTAACCATAAAATATTTATAATTGATGCAAAGCACCGATAAGCCTTTGGTTTTGTTGTGAAAGACTGTGCTAATGACCTTTTTCTGATATAATCTGCATCTTTTGGTTTTAATAAGAGTCATGTTTAGTTCTAGGTAGCTTATTATACTAGTCAAATTGGATGTTTGCTTTAAAATGACAAGACGATCGACATTCACAGACCCTTTTCATTACTACCGCCTAAGTTAACGCTTAGTAAGCAGTAATGGCATTATCGTCTAATTTGATTTCTATAGTTGACGTTGACACATTGTTCATTTTACGGTCTAGTCACGACAACTTCCAATAACATTCAAATATCAGTTAATTTAGGGGATTACCATTTGTGTCATGAGTATGACACTGACATTAGATCGATACTGCATTTTGAACAAATTTATTTATTTTTATGGAGAATTGGGCCTCAGGCCTTTTTTAAAGATGGCGGGATAAGACGGCAACCATATGGTAGAATTAACAATGTTTTCATGGTACTTTACAGGCACACTTTATGGTAGGCTACACTGAAAGCGTCAAGATGTGACGAGGCACTGCCTACTGGAAGATATACTCTGACGAGTCTCGCCTCCAGTGTAACTAGTCATACAAAAGATAGCGATCAAACCATCCAGAACTTGGTGGAAGCAAATCTAAAGATAAGGTACTAGATGGGAAGCAGTACGAGCATCAAAGACTACTACGACCGTCATTCCGCCTGCTTAGCATGGTTACTACGAAAAAAACCCCACGATCGTAGGAGGTTGGGAGATGTATGTTCAGCAATGAAACAAAGACATGTGATGGGCTGAAAATAAAAAAAAATAATGTTGTTCTTCTGAACTGCATATCATTTCACACAGGATCTTCCTTCTTGAAAACCGAGGATGTTGATCATTACATTTATCATGAAGATGAATTTCCAAGTCAAATGTATTAACCATTTAACAACCATTTTTATTGAATAAAAGAAAATTTGTGGATATGCAAACAGTCTAGTCTAACATTTCAATGATTTTATAGCATAACCAAATATATTGTAGAGTTCACTAATATACCAGACTAAAACTGAATTGCTTTGACATAGCTATAAAATCCATAATGATCCAACACGACCTGCAAGCCAAACCTGTTTAGATAATTTTGCCCTTAACTCTAAGCAAAAATATGAGTGTAATATTATAGATTTTGGCTTGTCAGACCATACGGCACAGGTAATAAAAATTAAAGTGAATCAATCTTGCCAAATCAAATCTTGGAAAATAAAAGTACGAGATATGTCCAAAGATAATCTCAAGAAATTTAAAAATTATTTACAAAGTTTACCATTCCATGATGTTTATAATAACGAAAATCCCAAGGAAGCCTACGATAATTTCCTAGACATATTTACTCTTCTGCATGACTTATGTTTTCCATACAAGCCAATTATTATAAGAACCGAGAAAATAATTAAATGGATAACACGCGGAATGCGTATCTGTAGTAAACGTCAGCGTCAATTACTCTGGCAGTTGAGACTAAAACCGACAGATGCAAAAAAGGAGATGTTCAACACATACTCCAGAAGATTTAAAAAAATTATCGAGTTAACCCAGAAATCCCAGAATAATTATTTAATAAACCTCTCAGAAAACAAGTCGAAAACAGTTTGGTAAATTATTAATAATAAAAAAACCATTAAGGAACCCATATCTCAAATACAGAAGCATAATATAATAATTAAAGATCCTAAAGAAATAGCTGAATCATTCAATAACTTTTTTATCGATGAAATCTCACATATACCTAAATATCAATCAACAAATACTAATGATGTAAAACACATCTCTCAGTCGATATTTTTAGCCCCAACGACGCCTGAAGCTATCATGGCCGTGATCAAAAGGCTCAAAAATAAAAAAAGCTTTGGTTACGATGGTATCTCAACCAAAGTCATAAAATTGGTTTCTAGTTGCATAGCCACTCCATTAATTAAGTCATATAATAAACTTAAGCATATATCATGGCATATTTCCTGACAGTTTGAAAACAACAATAATAAAGCCACTATTTAAAAAAAACTGCAAAGAGCTTATGACGAACTACAGGCCTATAGCTTTAATACCGGTGTTCTCTAAAATTATAGAAAGTATACTTAACGAATATCTATATTCTTTCTTGTTTAAATTCAACGTGCTGTGTGACGAGCAATACGGTTTTCGAAAAAATAAAAACATCAACATGGCAATATTTGATTTTCTCAGTAAAGTAATGCCAAACATGGATAATAAAATTCAGGTTTGTGCAATTTTTACCGACATGTCAAAGGCCTTCGATCACGTTAACCATGAAACTCTTTTATATAAACTTCAGGCTTACGGTATTAGAGGGAATGCATTCAATTTAATAAAGTTTTATCTAGGAAACCGGAAGCAATTTACGGAAATAGACAAAATTTGTTTTAAAACCAAAACTAAAGTGCAGTACACATCTACGCCTAAAGAAACTCAATTTGGTGTCCCTCAAGGCAGTATACTCGGGCCACTGCTGTTTTTATTATATATGAATGATCTGCCCCGACAAACATCGCACCCTATTGTTCTATTTGCTGATGACAGCACACTAATAATAAAATGTAACGATAAACATACTTACGAAGAAGATATAAACAATAATTTAAATAATATAATCAACTGGCTTAATAACAAAAATTTAGTGGTTAACATTAAAAAAACCAACATCATGCACTTTCATCAACGAAAAATCGTGGCAGATATAAACATAAATTACAAAGATCAGGTTATACAAAGTGTTACTGTAACTAAATTTTTAGGAATTTTCATAGACAACCATTTAAATTGGAAGGCACAAGCAAATGATTTATGCAACAAGATAAGTAAAAAAGTTAACACTAAAACAATTCTTGTTGCTTACCATGGTTTGGTTGTGTCAGTTTTAAGATTTGGCGTAATTTTTTGGGGCAATTGTAGTGAAAAGGAAAGCATTTTAAATCTCAAAAACGTTGCATAAGAGCAATGTTTAACTTGAAAACAACTGACAGCTGTGTGCCTATATTTAAACTTCACAAGCTATTAACTCTGCCTTGTTTATATATATTAGAAATATCATTATTATTATTTGTAAAAAAGAATAAACACTTGTTTCCATCGTTACATGATGTTCGAAAAAGGACTACCAGCATGAGAACTCAATATCAAAACTTATTGTCAACTGGAGCATATAAAACTACATTGTTGAGGAAAAGTGTTATTGTCATGGCACCTACTGTATATAATAAGATACCTAATAGTATTAAGGAATTACCATTTAATATGTTTAAAAAACATCTTACATATTTGTTAATTGATA
The DNA here is from genome assembly GCA_944739405.2 of Euclidia mi. NCBI lineage: Eukaryota > Metazoa > Arthropoda > Insecta > Lepidoptera > Erebidae > Euclidia > Euclidia mi. Next base: position 11,403,655 of record OX123184.2, on the reverse strand, counting down.
AATGTTATTACTCAATAACAGAATTTCTAAATGATGATTCTATATGACTTATGAGAAACTACTAATATAATGCCAATTTCTCTATTTTATTATTGTACTGTAACATGAATATTTGCATGCCTAAATGGCAAAATGTACAAGGATTCATTTATCTATATTTAAGACCTACTATGTATCACCTACATTTTTGGCAAATAAACTATTCTATTCTATTCTAAGTAATCGTACACGTTCGATATCGTTATGTCTGTTTACTTGTCTTACTAAAGAGGTTTTATAATAATCTCGTAGTGACATATCTCTTTGACCACGCGAGTAGTTTCTGAATACGTTTCAGTGATCTCAATGCATTATTGTACTTTAGTACGGTGTTGCTAGTGCTGTGCATTTTGCCTAAAATCCGGGTTAAAATAGGAAGTGTTATCTTGATAAATTAAAATCTTAGCGGTTTAAGCGGCGGGTATTATCAACTGATAATACAGTATGTTTTAAGTACCCCTAAATTTCGGTAATAATATAATATAGTATAATAGTTACATTATATTTCTACTTCAATTCTGTTAGCCGCTTATGTTATAAAACATATTACCTGCTTTACTGAACAAAAGAAAATTATTGGCCCAAATATAGCAACTAAGGAGACTAGTGGAGTCAGCTTGACTAGGCTGATTCACACAAAGACAAAAATTAGCTAGGTGGACCGCGATCTTGACGCTTATTGTTGTCGAAAATGAAATAGAACAACCCAATTCGAGATCTTTCTACTACTCAATTTATTTACATATTTGAACACAGCACTGAACTAAATAACACAAGAACATGTCCCACAGCATATTCTAATAGCGGCAGTTTTATTTACCAGCTAGTTCTAGGCCACCCACTTCCAGCGTAATAAGGGCTGGGTAATTGATTTAACCTATATCAGCTAAATGGACAGTAGAAGCAGCGGCTAATAAAATTATACTGCGGTCACTAATTTGTTAGGCGAGCGGCCCGATTGTGGCAATATTCCTCCTGGGAATTTCACTAACTGTAATTTGGTGGATTGCCTGTAATGTATTGGGTGATGCATGATTTTATAGCTATGTCAAAGCAATTCAGTTTTAGTCTGGTATATTAGTGAACTCTACAATATATTTGGTTATGCTATAAAATCATTGAAATGTTAGACTAGACTGTTTGCATATCCACAAATTTTCTTTTATTCAATAAAAATGGTTGTTAAATGGTTAATAAATTTGACTTGGAAATTCATCTTCATGATAAATGTAATGATGAACATCCTCGGTTTTCAAGAAGGAAGATCCTGTGTGAAATGATATGCAGTTCAGAAGAACAACATTTTTTTTTCTTTTTTCAGCCCATCACATGTCTTTGTTTCTTATATGAATAATATTCTCTATTCCTAAGAGCAATTGTATGAGACTCCTACTTTGATTTGAATGAGATACATTTGTCTAGATAAAGTAAAATTTAAATTACAATAATAGCTTAGGATAATAACTCACAAATAGTCATCTGATTTCAAAAGGAAATACAGGTTACATAATGATGGTACTATAGAACTTTTTGATTGAGCAACTCAATACTCTCTAGGAGTTCTTGTGTTTTCAAAGTCTATATCCTAATCCCCTTACCGTTTAACCATTCGCATCAACTTGCCACCTGGCAACGCCTTTGTGTAGCATCCAATTATTGACTCAAGTCAAATTGATGAAGCTATCGAAAACTATTGCCATATTGTTTTTGGTCACATTGAATGACAGTTTTTTTATTATCGCCTATATATTGCTGTAACTTTAGAAAAGTGAATCATATTTTTTTATACTTTCTCGTTGTTTTTTTTTTGCAAAAATATTAACGACAACTGTTCGTATAGTATTCAAGCCTCAACAAAGTAATATTTACAGCAACTTGTTGCCACTTTGGCAGTCAAATTACGATCCACAAATCGTCCCACTACCGTTACTACACTCAAGCCCCTTAATGCTTAAGATTTGGCACTGAGACGTAATTGTCGGTGCCGAATTATATCAGCCAAGTGCTTATTAAGTAGGAACGTTCTTTATACGACTTTATCGTGTTATGCGTGGCGTACTTGGAATTTTTTCAATTGTAGCACGAATGTATTATAACGCCAATACAGTGCATGCAAGGAACTTCATTAATAATTGTGCAGGCAAACAGCCAAATATTACGGGTTAATGTTACAAGGGTTTTGAGTGCGAACGATTTTTAAGTGCTTGAGTAATATGTTATCAATGCCTGCGAACTGTATGGATGCAATCATCATCCTCTTACCGTTATCCCAGTTTTGATCTGGGGTCCGCTTTCTAGTCTGACCGGATTTGGCTGAATATTAGCTTTTCCACAGAGCGACTGCCTGTCTGACCTCCGCATCCCAAAGGGAAAGCGATATTCCATGGTTTAGATTAGTGTCAGTTTATTTAGTAGGTCGGTACTGTCGCTCTGTAACGTCTGTCAAAGATCTTCATGACAACCGGGACCGACAGTTTAACGTGCTCTCCGAGGCACGGGACAAGCGATAATTAACAATTCAATACGCACATAACTCCGAAAAGTCATTGGTGCGCGCCGTGGATTCGAACCCGATACCCTCTGCATAGCAGTCTGTTGGTATATCCACTCGGCTATCGCTGCCTTTAAACTGTATGGATGCAATACGAAATTAATATCAATGGATTGATTTGCGCTCCCAGTGGCGTAGCGGGAGTGTAAACGACTGTCACGATATCGAAGGTCGCGGGTTCGAGTCCCTCTTATTTGTGGGCGTAAGCAATGTACATGAATGTTTATGTACTTATATTATATATGGTGGTTACAAGAAAATAAGTATGGATGTACATATGTTTATCCCTTGTCTATTTCCAATATTAGAGCTCTGCTTAGTGTGGGACTAGAGGGTGTTGTGTGTATGTGGTAGATTATTATTATTTCGAAGTAATACTAGAGTCCTCTAATTTCGAAACCAGTATTCTCAAATAATGCATTTCTAAGCATAGATACGAAGTGAGTAGTACTAGTAGAATGCGATGATGAATGCGTATATAATTAACTATATTAAAATAGTTGAATAACTTCTTTCATAAAAAGTAAAATCTATTATTTTAAAATGCCACCGTTTCATTGTTTCTAAAGAGTAAAAGATTTCACCCATTACCACAGTTTTACTCGATAAAACCTTGCAAGGTTTCAAAGTTTTGGTTTGAAAGCGGTCGTCGTACCACTCGTTGGGTGACATAAAAAGTGCTCCTAAGCAATGCGAGGTGATAAAGAAGTTATGACTTATTATGATACCGTGGCTCAACCGTAAAATGCACCGACGAAACTACACGTTCTACTAGGACCGGCTTTGTGATGAAACTGCTTATATTTAAGCTTGATGAACTTCATCGTCCTTAATCTAGTTTTGGAAGCTTTGAATCATAGTTCGCTGCCTCGATCTGTGCATATAATTTGACCCAATTTTACCCATCATACATAATGTAATTATAATATAATGCAGTAGATATTCTTTCTACGACTGAAGATTTTTGATTCAATCTGATCTCTTGTCATCTTGGTGATTTGATCTCATTTATTTCATTGTTACTGGCTTGGAGGCCTGTCCTTCCTTATCATACATTGTTACATACAACGGTAGCTAAAAGAAAATTGTGTTTTGGTGTTGAGAGGCCAAGGTTAACCCAACTAGAGGGATGATCTTCTGACCAGGTTACATTTTCCTGCCTCGTATACAGCATTGACGACCCGACGGATGTTGCTGACAATTTATACATTATCAGAGAAATCATCATCTTGAAACTATGACCAGTCTGACAAGTGTGAACGACTGAAAACAGTCATCTCGTGTGAAATGTTTATAATGCGGTACAGGCATTTCAATTTTTGCAGTTGCGTCAGTGATGATTTTTTTACTTAATGAGATGAGACGGATCTCCATCATATAAAGCATAGAGGATGGGGATTACTACTTTAATCATCACTTTAATATCCATTGCTACCCAGAAGCTTCTAACCCCAATAAAATACACCAAAGGCGAGTTCACACAATCTTTTAAATTCAAAATACAAAAGGCGAAGGCAAGTAAAATGATTACCGCGTAATACGAGTGAAGCATGTGTGAATGTTCAGTAACACTTGTCAACGAGCACTGATATAAAAACTTTTCCGCAACATTTCTCGTTTATATTTTTATTTTTACGCTTGCACATTTATGAGTACCTACCTCGGAGAGTTGACTTGTACCAAGGTGTAGTTTAAATTCGACATTTTTACAGATACATTTTTTGGTTGTCATGCATTTTCTAGGGGTAGTCGCTGCTATATTTTACTCGTTCCTGGTATTACAGTTTAGGTATATGCCATTGCAAGACAATGTCGATAAGACTTTATTAAAATGTTTTTTTTTAAATATTATATTAAAAAGTGTATTTTACTATAATTATATTAAGCTACAGTGCATGTTGCTTATATTAACACTATTTAAAAAACTTACGTACTAAACATGATAAATTCATAGCATCTAATACTTAGGCCTGATTCAGGTTTTATGTATATTGACATAGTTAGACACATAATAGCAAATCAAAATTTAACAAAAATAGTCCATAATGTCATTTTGATCTTTTTATTGATTTGCTAATATATGTAAACGACCCATGGAATTTCTTACAAGGGTAATTTGCAAGTAAGTAAGTCGAATTCTTTTTAACATTACCATTAACTAACATTTAGATGCCAATTTTACAATAAATTCTGCTATTTAGAGAGATCAAGCAGCTATGCTCACACATTTTAATTTATTTAACCGTTTTTTTGCCGATCTCGACGGTATTTTGGGAAATGAAATGGAAAGGAACACTTATGCCAAATTTCAGTTTCTTATGCCAAATAGTTTTGGCTATACGTTGTCTGTCAGTCAGTCAGTAACGCAAGATTTTTTTAATTATAGGCTAAAAGTTACATCGCTTTCTTATACTTTGCACGAAATAATTAAAAAATACTCAATCGATGGCAAAGTGTGGGTGTGCAACACACTGCCTACCCCTTCGGGGAAAAAATGTGTTATGTTACTCAATCGACTTACTATCCCTTACTAAAACTACCCTTGCATAATCCACGTAAAGAACAAACAAAATAATTATAATTTAGGATTTTAGTAAAATTTGACTATAATAATGTAAAATCCAATATGTTTTTACGCTTTGTTGTCAGTTTTATGATATGTATATAACAGTATCTATTATAACTTACTTTGATGTGTACTATTTACCTTTTAATTTTTGCAACAACTTGGGAAAATGGTTTTCCGTGTGGGTATATCACCAACAACGCGCGGTTAAATGGTAAGGTGATCCCTTAAAACACTACACCATCCATTAAGTCGATCGACTTCGTCAACGAGGATAATCTTTATTCATTCACATGAATCCAGAACCTAGCAAGAAATAACAATACGTCAAGATTCTTGGAACTCATTTTATGTAAAAAGAAACACCAATAATAAAACGACGCTAGTAGGTACATTGTAATACCTTCACTTCAAGATAGCTAACACCTCCGTCTCTTCGTGACTGTGCATACTAACAAGATTACTTCGTTATCTACTTCGGATAAGTAAAGACAAAACTGTACCAACGACTCGAGAAGAAGAAGAAGAAGTAAAGACAAAAAGCTATAATTAAAATATGAAATACCTTAAAAAGTATCTAGAGTTCCAAGATAACGATAAGTCCAAATTAATTATAATTTTCAAGACACAAGAGAGCGAAAAAGTGCTTCAATCTTCTGTATTTAATTATTATATATGTATAGAATTGCATTAGTAATTTTTTATGTAATAGCAAGACAAACGAACAAGTGGGTCACCTGGTGAATGAATCACCGCCGCCCATAGACACCTGCAATGCCCGAAAGATCACAAGTGCGTGGCCTACCTTTTATAAGGGAATATGCTCGCTTTTTAAGGATTCCAATGTCGATCTGGTCTGGCAATACCGCTGCAGGTAGCTGGTGCCACAGTTTGGTTGTACGAGAAAATAGCATGTGAATCGTACGGTAGAAGAATGCCACTCATCAAGGTGGTGTGGGTGGAATTTTAATTTGTGGCGAGTTGTACGGTGGTGAAATCCTGCAGCGGGCATCAGATCAAACATCTCCTCAGAACGCTCCCCATGATAAAGTCGATAGAGAACGCAGAGAAACGCAACATCTTTACGCAGGTCAAGATGGTCGAGCCGGTTTGTAAGGACCGCGTCGTCGATGACTCAAGCCGCTCGACGTTGGATGCGGTCAAATGGAAGCAGTTGGTATAGTGGTGCCCCGGCCCAAAGATGGCTGCAATTCCCCATGTGGGACCTAACTTAAGCTTTGTAAAGCAAGAGGCGCCGCACCGATGTAAAGCATGTTCTTGCTTTATTGAGGACATCCAGTTTTTTGGAGGCTAGTTTAGCCTTATCTTCTAGATGACCGCGAAATTGGACGTCTCGCGTTATCTCGACTCCGACAATCCCTATGACCGGCTTAATATCAAGGTAAGTGCTCTGAAATATTTGAGGATCGACAAAGTGGGTATTTTTCGCGGTAAACGCGCATATCTGTGTCTTTTTGGGGTTAAAAGTGACCAGATTACGATGACCCTAATTCGAGATCAGGTCGAATGTCGTTTCCGTTAAAGAAAGAAGTTTGTTCCGACACTCAATGACTTGTGCCTGAGAGATTTTAGCACTACTGGGGTACAGAGCATCTACAGTGCTGTCATCTGCATAGCAATGTATGTCACTGGTATTTATCACATAATTGATATGCAGAAAAAATGTGTTGGCGATAGTGCACAGCCCTGAGGGATACCAGCATTCACGGGCCTAGGGTCAGAGCATGAAACGTCAACTACGACTTTAATGCTAAGCTCTGAAAGAAAGGTGGATAGCCATTTGCATAAATTCTCAGGCAGCCCATAGGAAGAAAGCTTCGACAAAAGCGCCTTGTGCCAGACCCTGTCAAAGGCTTTCGCCATGTCCAAACTGACCGCTACGGCCTCCCCCTTGTTCTCAATTGCCTCCGCCCATTTATGTGTCAGGTACACTAAAAGATCACCAGTTGACTTGCCGCGGCAAAAACCTTACTGGCCCTTGGTGCTCCTCTAGGTATCGCAAGAGCTGGCAGTTAATGATGGATTCCATTATCTTGGAGAACAAAGAGCTGATAGCTATAGGCCTGTAGTTGCTTGGATTAGAGCGATCGCCCCTTTTTTGGAATCGGGTGCACTGTAGCAGTCTTCCATGACAACGGGACAATGCCAGTCGAATAGGAGTGCCGGAAAAGACGCGTCAAGACCGGCGTCAATTCAGGAGCGCAATCTCGTCAGCACAAAGGGAGGAACACCATCTGGTCCACTCGACTTCTGAACGTCCAAGGAGTGGAGAGCTCTACGAACACATTTAATGCTAAACTGAACGTCTGACACAGAGCCCCCAAACGGCGGGATGGCCGGCGGTAATTTACCTCCGTCGTCTAAAGTCGAGTTAAAGGCAAAAAGACACCCTAGAAAATCGGCTTTGTCTATAACATCATAGGCCTGTCTTCCCTGCACAGATGTGGAAAGGAAGGCCGACAAAAGTTACCTTCAGCAACTCTGGCAAGAGACCAAAAAGCTCGTGTACCAGGGGGCATTCGAGGTGGTCTCTCGCCAATTCTGCTAATATGTTCCGCTTTAGCTTTGGCCACAGCTCTTTTGAAGGATCTGGTGGCGTAGTTATACACTTTCTTGTAGAGCTTCACTTTCGAGTCCTTGGCCAAAATCGCATTGGCCCAGGCTTGGTACTTTTCTTGCTTGCGGTCAGAAGCCTCTTTGCAAACGGACACAATCCAAGGCTGGAGCTTAGCGCAAAGCAAAGTCGCCTCCATGGGTAGGAAGAAAAGAAGGTCCTCAACCCATCCCAGTCTGCTGACTTAAAATGCCACACCCGGTGGAACCCCGCAGGGCGGAGGTAATTATGCCATGTTAGGGGCACCTTGTACCGGATCAGACAATGATCCGACGAGTCCAGAGGGGCATCAACGGTTACCTGGTATCTGTCAGAAAGGGAAGTCAGCAGCAAATCCAACAGTGAAGGCTTATGGTCGTCAACATCAGGAATTCGCGTTGGCGAAGGGATCACCTGTGTGAGACCATAGGCCAAAGCAAAGGCGTGCGCAGCTCTCTCGGCGGATTGGTTGCAGTTAATTTGCCCTTGCATCTTGTGAGGGGATTTTTGCCCACCCCAGAAAACGCAGGGCGGCCTGAGCTGTAGTGCTCAGGGAGGGATTGCCCAGCGTGCAAAGCGCTGGTACCCTCCTCGGGTACTGTGTTTTTAAAAGCCGCTGTCATTTTGGGAAGGGGGAAGGGGTTGGACCTCCGGCTCTCTCACTCACCAAACAAAGCACAGCAGCCTAGGCTGCTGTCCAGACGTTGATCTTCTGTAAGAGTGTTGTACTGCCCCAGATGAGCCAGTCCATTCATGCTACGACTGGAACTGCCGTATTGTGGTCCTAGCACAAGAAAACGACTGAAAGACAATGCACCGCCAAAACTATTGGGTGCAATAAACTGATATTTGGCATGTATGTGCCTTGGGGACGGTAGGCGTGCACTAAAAATTGATTTCCTAATTCACCTAGACCCGCGAGCATCATCTAGTTTCATAAGAAACTAAAAGATTCGTCCTAAAATAATGCAAATATAAAATACAATGCTGGTTTAACAATGTAGTTGTTATTTATTTACTTTAAGACCGAACATTATTTTAATTTAATTTATTACGTTATAGTTGATTGAATCAGGCGTTACTTGGCGGAACTCCATTGTAACCTAATGGAAGGAAAGAGGAACTCACCACGCACCAAGCTCAGTCGTTGCCCATCGCTCCTGAGGATTCCTCGTGCAGAGTGAAACACGTGTCAAAGAAAATTCGGCGCATACAGCGCGATACTGCAAGTCAGATATCTTCCTGGAACCCTTACCATTCCTATATCCCTTATCCTTTTAGAGGAGTTCAGTATTGTCAACCTTTTTCTATTGCAATAGTTGGGGTGATCAATCCGAGGGTGCGTGGTGGGTTCCTCTTTCCTTCCATTAGGTTATATTACGTTATTTTGTTTCAAATTATATACCACGTTATTTTGAAAACTGTGTGTAACAAATAAACTTTATTTTAGCTCTGCCCTTTCAAACAAATATAAACTATGATTAATTTCCATCAATTCAACAATATTAATAAATCTTTATCTAACGTACCTGAATATTCTATGATACAAAAGAAAATACAGCAATATTTAACGTACCTAGTACAACATTGTAAAGGTGTATGACCGTTCATTGACTCTGTTATCAGATTGTCTGTCTCACAGGTGTCTGAGGGTGTGATAATACCAGCCCTCACTTCTAATGCTTTGTTCTTTATTAGCCAGGCGATGCAGATTTGTGAGATACATTTTTTTAGTTCAAAGGAATCTGTAAACAAATATTTATATACTAGATTGTATAATACTAGTCAGCATTTGTTACTTTTCTTAATCTGTATATATAAAATTAAACCGTTAATAAATGTCTGACAGGCAACGCACAACCGAAACTGTTGGACGCAAGAAGCTGAAATTTTGCAAGGCAGGTATACGAAATTTCAGCTTCCTATGCCCTTCTTGGGGACCGTAGGTGTGCACTAAGAAAGGATATTCCAAAATTTATCACGGGATCGGGAAGAAACGGCTAAAATTAGGAGTAGCTGCGGGCAACCTCTTAACGGATATATCTTTATATATATGTATTTCTTGTGTGCGTGTGTATGTCACGTAACTTCTCCTAAACGACTGGACCGATTTTGATTTGTGTGTGTTCAAGGGGACTTGAGAATTGTTTAGATTCACAATTTAGTTCAAAAAAATAAGAAAAGTCTTAATTAATTTAAATTCAAAATCCTTTATTCATTTGGGTCACAATGTGACGCTTATGAACGTTAAGTTAAATTAAGAAATAAAATATGGCGTTACGAAGTTCGCCGGGTCAGCTAGTGTATGTATATAGTTTTTGTTTGTACTAATAAATATTCTAGTTTATAATATCTAACACTCTGCAGTTTAAATAACAAACAATAAATCCCTAGCGACATTTAATTACAATAAATCCGATACATTTGTATATTGTTTGTGCGATCGTTATTAATCCAATATTTTTGTTTGCTATTCATAAAAATGGTGTTTGTTTAGCACATAGTGTGAATGTTAGGTTATTGGTGTAACCTTCCATCGGACAGCGTTGATTGGCCGTTAGCTGTACGCGAGAGGTATTTGTGGTACTCCCGTTAATGCATGTGAATTTAAACCTTAAAAAGATTGGTTTATTAAAATGATGATGATGATCCCCAGACCGATTTCGGTCATAGCGACTATTCCAACTGTAGATAGTTGTCGCTAGTGTGCTCTTACTGCAATAGCCACACTTATTTGCGAAGGTCCACGAACATTGCGGTCATGTGAACACACCGTTGTTATAATTATAACTGATTGCCACAGGAGATCGGGTTTTCAGTACGTCGTGCCTAGAGTCAAGCCCCAAACGACGCAGCTCCTCAAAATCAAAAATTTAAAGATATAACATAATAATAATTATAGTAACGTTAAAGCTGCCAGTTAAAGTTCGATTCCACCATCATCAGCATTTTTTATAATCTCTCTATTGCTGTGCACAGGCTTCTTTTTATTATGAAGATAGTAAGACTTTCGCCTACTACGCTGGTCCAGTGAGGGCTTTCAGACTCATCCCTTTTCAAAACATGAAGAACTGTCAGTCATGCAGGCTTTCTCACTTTTTTTTTCACCGCTTAGTAAGCGATAAACAACATTTAATCGGCACACAATTTTTTTTAAGCCATTGGTGCACGATGCAGGTTTTAACAACAGGCTTAGCAAACAGTTGTTCTTTCTAATTTTTTTTTAAGACGTGAAGATAATTTTCATTTTCGCAGTAAAGGTTCTAAGAAATAACTTTATTACCATTGCTAGTTCCAGAAATATCTTTTTCCGCCCTAAATTTATCTCGCCGACTAGGTGGACAGGGTTCTTTTAACATTTTCTTCTAATGTACAGAGATGAAAATAATTAAATCCGATTTCAGATTGCCTATTTGTATCTCAAAGTTGTAGTTGATTCTTCACCTACTTGAATTTAATGACAATATTAAAATATTATATATAGATATTTTATTTGAAATATATTTTTTTATTTATTTTTATTTTTAGCCTGTACTTATGCAGGGCAAAGGCCTCCCTCTTCTTTTTCTGCAGATCTGTATTTTGTACCAGCACAGGCCCGTCCTTCTTGTACGAGTCCAGTTCGTCTCGACATAGTCGTCTCGGCCATGGAAATATTTATGTAATATTATATTATATATTTATATTGGAAAATTATCCCAGCTATAGATAACTGAGACCCGTAAAGGCATGGTTACAAATGTTGTCTAATAGCTACTTACACTTTATTTCAACGTGTTTAACATAATACAGTAATCATAAATCAAAAATTTTACTCTACAACAGCCTTGTTTGCAGCACATTTCAATACTGTAGTGTGGTGTGGCGACCCCACTATGCGACACACTCACTGCGTCTTGAGTGAGTTCAAAAACGTCTGCTTTGGCATTTAGCATTCTCAAATGGCCTGACGAAGAAACTGAATTCCTACAAGAGTAGATTGGAACACTTTTGTATAAAATCATTAGCTTATCGCAGACAACTTATTGACGCCTTTTTTTAGAGTAAAATCTTCACACACAAAATTGAGTCTCCAAAGCTACTGGCACTTTTTAAATTGCGTGTTCCCTCTAGAATACCACGTGCTTCCATCACACCACTCTGTCCACCACTGAGAAGAACAACTGTAGGTTTTAATTCACCATGTGCGAGGCTCTGTAGAGTAATAAATAGTGTTAGCGATAAAGTTGATGTGCACTCGGACACACCCAGTAAGCAAAAACATATGTTCTCAAAACTTATTGTTTGTGAACAGGGCTATATTTAACTTAATCTTATTATCTTTTTTTGCTTACTCAATTTCGAAGCATTTTTTTTTGTAACCCTGTTTGCCTAGATGCATTTCTAAACTAATTTATTAAACTAGGTATTATGTTGTCTTTTACTCAAGTTTATGTTTTTTGTAATTTGTTATTTGAACTCATAAATTCTTGATTTTTATTGCATATGCTGTGTTTATCTATAAGTAACTATTATGCTATTTATTTAAATATGTGCATGTAACATAACGTGTTAAATACAAATGTAATAGTTGTTGGTGAACCTAATAAAAAAAAAATACAAAAAAAATACAATTTGATTACAGCCTGGTCAATATCACATGCGTTACCTGTATTGAAAATATTTTATAAACATAATTCCAAAGAACAGTTTGATCTAATGTATCTAAACTGATCAGAGGACTACACCGTACCCAAAAAATATGCCTATCTAGTTTCTTTGTCGAGGTTAATGCCACTATCTCTAACTGTCCAAAACACAACAGCAGTATCTAATCCATCGTCATTACTGCGACTACAATTTCTGGGACAGTTCAATTTAGCGTATGGAATAGACAATGGTCGCTAACTGTTCTATCATACCCTCGGTCAGTACTGTTATAGAGCAATTTACTTGTGTCTATTTGTCTGCACACCTGTTCTAAATGGATTAAAATGTTCTGACGCACACACATGCGTCGTATAAACACTTACCTCTACGTGTGTAGAAGTCAATAGGCTGTCGGTAAACATGAATATCTAATGTGCTGTGTATGCACTCAATGTTCAAGACATGCCAGGTAATTTGATTGATGTGTACGCATAGATTTGAGGAGCGTCATCATTTGTTTGAAGATGATACACATTGCCATAGAATGAGGAAATGTTACGTTTTAAAGGAAGGAATACGAAACTAGCTTGTGTGTGTCTGCTTGATACGCTTTCATGACTAAACAACTGAAACAATTCCAATGTTTTTTATTTTTAAGAAAATAGAGTGAAATTCGACGCTGCTGAATATCAGTCATCGCATGGCTGGTGTTATCCACGCCGGAACATCGGGGCAAAGATACTTCTTACTATTCCTTTATTTTTAAATATTTAACGTTATAATTATTACGCTCGTCAATCAATAAAATAGGCCATTATGTTGTCTTTAATGAACGCGTACAATAAATCACTCCAGGTAGGTCACTGTGTAGCTGTCTATAAATATCTCTCGTAATTAATCATTGCAGCAGCTGGCGTACTGAATTAAGGACAGGACATTTTGAATGTTTTGCTCTAATCTTCTACTTTATGATTTTTAACTTGTAAGTCTACCCGTTTTTAATGTTTTCGTTTAAGATAACGCATGGCACGGCGTAGAGCGTGAGGCGTAGCGCTCACGAGCGTGGGACGTGTTTACTATGCTGAGCGTTAATTGACTGTGATCACTAGCAGGACCTGTGGTTGCATCATACGCTTAAGCTCAAAAAGATGGCTAGGTGTAGTATGTTTTTACAGTAAAGTAAGCAAATAAGTTGACGGACATCCCTAGAAAAGTTGCAAGTGCATTATCGACCTGGGTAGTATAAGGAATAGGAAGAGGACCGGGATGCGGGAGACGGAAGAGGCATGCGGTCTCATGCACTTTCGCAACAGTACAGATAATGATATTTTACGTCGATATTCTGTGAGATACTAGTACTTCTTGGTCGAGCCAGACCATTCATGCTGCAATCATCAAAGCTCTACTACCTACACAAAATGTATTGTAGTTGTTTGTATGGTTTATTGTATATGGATGATAGGAAATGACGTACTATGCTGTGTGGTTGCTGTACCGAGACCACAGGAACATCGGTTTTATTACCATATGGGACGTAAAACGCTTCGCATGTTAAACGGCACCTAATGGTGGACCGCGTCTTAGGTGTATTTTATTGGTTTTACTTCTGAAATACTTAAAAAAAATACTCAGTAGACTCGTATATATTACGAAATTGTCATCTATCAGCCAGTAAATTTATCCTTCAAATTAAGCTATTTTCGTGTAGGAACTAAAGGTTATGTTCTTGTGCATTTAAAATAAGTAGATATTAGTTTGTAATAACATTTCAATTTTATTATTTTCTGTAGATTTAGGTACTTTATAACATTATAATAGATCTTTTCTGTATTTCTAAACAAGAAGGTCAGTGTATTCCCAGAATATTTAAGATTAATTCTTATCAGTACCATTATGCCTTACGGCTTGGAGACATATTTTATCATATATATAATTTGTAAAATGTGGTAGATGTTATCGGCATATTATTGAAATTCATTTTACTTATATTTAAAAATGATGTTACCATGTTTTTGGCGTTTAATGATACATACATACATACATAGACTCACGCCTGTTTCCCGGAGGGGTAGGCAGAGACTACGGAGCGCCATTTGCAACGATCTTGACATATTTCTCTTGCTTCATTCACTCCCATCAGATTCCTCATGCATGCTCTTCTGTTCAGGGTGCTTCTAATCTGTCCTGTTTTTAGGATGTCTCCAATCTGGTCAGAGAACGTCCGCCTAGGTCTTCCCCTTCGTCCTGTCCCTTCCACACTTGCCTTATATATCTGCTTGGTCAGTCTTTCGTCATCCATCCTCTCCACGTGTCCAAACCATCTTAGCATACCTTTCTCGATGCTTGTCACTACATCTTCTTTTACCCCACAACACTCTCTTATCACACAATTCTTTAATCTGTCAGTCAAAGAAACACCACACATACTTCGCAGTGCTCTCATTTCTACAGCATTTATTCTACTTTCATGACTCTTCTGCCATACCCAACTATCACTACCATACATAAGAGTAGGTACTAACACCCCTCTATGGACAGCCAAACGTGCCTTTTTGGACACGTTTTGGCTATTCATAAACGCCTTCAGAGCTCCATTCACTCTATTACCTGCATTAACTCTTCTTTCAATATCTTCTACATTCTTACCATCTCTTGTAAACAGCGTACCTAAATATACAAACTCATTCACTTGCTCCACTCGCTGTCCATCGATCATAACATTACAAGCCGTAACGCATTCCTCCTTTTCAAAAACCATAACTTTCGTTTTACTTACATTTACTTTTATTCCTTTCCTCTCTAACGCACCATGCATGATTGTTACCATCTCCTACAACTCCTCCGCTGAAGACGCAAGTATAACCTGATCATCAGCATAAAGGAGGCATTTGACAAGTAACTCATTCATCCTTAATCCACAGTCACTATTTTTCAAATCTTGCAAACAACTGTCCATGAAGAGGTTGAACAGTCACGGCGACGCTACACATCCCTGTCTAACACCTGTTTCGATGGTAAACCAATCCGTGTACGACCCATTTATCCTCACACAAGCTCTAGAATCTTCATAAAGGGATTTTAGAGCTCGTATGAGGCTGCTGTTCACGCCATACATCGACAGTACCGACCACATTTCATTCCTCACCACTTTATCGTAAGCATTTTTCAAATCCACGAATGCGCAATAGACCTTTTGACCTTTGGCCAAGAATTTTTCGGCTACGCACCGCAAGGAAAAGACTAGATCCGTGCACCCCATACCCTTTCGGAATCCTGCTTGTACATCCCATATTTTCTTGTCGGTTACTTCCATAACTCTTTCAATCAGTACCTTCGCATACAATTTGCCAACAATGCTGAGAAGGCTAATGCCTCTATAGTTCTTGCAGTCTTGTTGCGAGCCTTTTCCCTTATAAAGAGGCACAACCACCACTGTGGTCCAGTCATCAGGTACTCGGCCGGTGCTCCAGCACAAGTTTAATAAGCGCTGCAGCTGACCAACTATGATGCCCTGTCCAGCCTTCAGCATTTCAACTGTAATCGTTTCATATCCTGCAGCCTTACCTGATATCATACTTCCCAATGCCTTCACAATCTCATCCACGCCAATATCGCTTTCATCATTGCTATTATTACCATTAATTTCGTCGATCGATGTCTCTATCGCCGTTATTTCAAATAGACCTTCAAAATACTCCTTCCATCTCTTCAGCACGCATGATTCACCATTCACTATCTTTCCATTCTTGTCTCTAATTGACGTGTATTCTGAGGATTGAGTTCTTCCTCGAACTGCACGAACGGATTTCCAGAAAAACTTTATGTTTCTCCGGAAATCTTCAGATAGTCTGCTATCAAACTCATCTTTCTTTTCCTCTTTTTTCCTTTTAACAATTTCTTTCACAATTCTTGTTGACCTAACAAACTCCTTTCTTGCTTCATCTATGTCATCACTCGTTGCCTTTCCCATTCTTTCATTTGCTCTGGCAGCCAACCAATATAACCAAGCTTTCTTCTTCTCTGACACTGCTGATTGTACATCCTTGTCCCACCATGTATTCTTAACCTTTCGTATTTTCCGTCTCTTGATCACACCACATACTTTAGACGCTACACATACTATCTCTTCTTCAAAAGATTGCCATAATTCTTCCATATCATTTATGCCATCGAACCTCTCAAATCTTGCTATCAATCTTCGCTTATACTCATCTTTCACATCTTTTTCTTGCAGATTTTCTACTTTTATTCTTTCTAGGACCCTATTTTCATAATGTTCTCGGTGTCGCCATCCTTTAAAGAGTCCACTTATCCGGCTCATCACCAAGAAGTGGTCTGTATGGATGCCGATCCCTCGATACACCCTTGTATCTAACACATTCTTTCTAAAACGTTCATCTACAATTACAAAATCAATCATACTTCTTCTAAAATTCTTAGCCTCACGCGTATACATGTGTATCCTTTTGTGATCAAACATGGTGTTTGTCACACAAAGGCTCCACTCTAAACAAACCTCAAGCAAAACTTTTCCATTTTCATTCACACTCTCATCACCAAATCCACCTAAAACCCTTTCAAATCCATCTCGTTTTACTCCCACCCATCCATTGAAATCACCTAACAAGATCAATCTTTCGTTATCCTTACATTTCCTCAAAATCGCTCTTAAGTTCTCCCAAAATTCCTGCCTTTCGTCGTGTTCTTGCTGTGACATACCCGCTACTATATTGACCGGGGCGTAAACCCCTACAATAAAGGGACGAGTAAGTCCTACTTTCATTCTCATCCACAATAGTCTAGCATTTACACATTCATATTCCTTAACGCACTCATTCATTCGCGCAGACAGTATTAAACCAACTCCCTTGCAGGCTCTGGTATTACTGTATACCCCAGACCAATAAGCCGTGTAGCTGTCATGCTTGGTGGGGCCACAAACATTCCTTTTTGTCTCATTCACACATAGAACATCAATCTTTCTATCATCCATCATCTGGCATACTTCATTCAATTTACCATCCATTCCTCCTTCAACATTTAATGTTGCAAACCGGCTTTCCGTAGGCCGCTTTTCGCCCTCGCGGGAAACGAGACGTGATGGGTTGCGAACCGCGTCACCGCCGTCTGGAGAAATATTATTTTCAGTTCTCATAGCTTTCCCACGAGTAATAGGGATTTAGAATGTCCATCCCCGCAGAGCCCTGTACGGGGGTAAGATGGAATACTAGCTGTGCCCTGTGACCACCAACACATGCACCCTCCGTTAGCGACCAGCTTGCCCTCTGGCCATGAATCCCTCGGCACGGGTCGGTTGACACCTTGGATTGGGTTTTGTTTTCGGGTATGCTCCCTGAATGTTGGTTTTATTTCGGAGTTTTCCTTCTCCTAGACGGGTTGCCATCCAAAGCTGACGAGGCCCATCCCCCCAAAGAGAGAGAGTTTAATGATGAGGAATACAAATGTAAAAGACGAACAAAATATACGAGAAAATTAGGCCGTTCGCACTTTGCGCAAAGTAATAAAAAAAATACAAACACGTACTTATAAATGAGGAGGTTTTGGTGAAGTAACGATTGCTACCTAAGTTGTTCTTTGTGAATAATAACTTACACATTACCTACTACGTAGAGAACGTTGATTTAAAGAAAAGTAACTTTTCGAACTCAACAGAATTATATATTCAAATATAAAATTTGAAATTCATAAAAGGTCCTTATATTTCGACAGAAATATGGTTATTTATCGAAATATTTCACTTCAAAATGGAGCGTTTGTGTCATGTATTTTTTCATTCAACGTATAAATATTCACATTCGAGTAATTTGAATGGGATTTTCAAATGTTTCGTTTATAGTCAGTCATTTCCTGTATCGGAATGTATTTGAATATCAGCTTATATTGAGAACGGAAACGAATAAAACCAGCCAAGTGCGACTTGTTCAACGTTCCGTGTTATGAATTTTTTACTTAAATTTAAAAAGGCACTCGAAATCAAAAGTTGAACATACCAGTCTAGTGGTTTCATTTTGCGAAGAAGATATGTTATTTTAAACCTTTTACTCACTTAAATGCTGTTTAAGATATTTCCCTCAAAAAGTGTGAATACATTTATTTATTTATTTATATTAAGCACATCAACAGCATAATTACATGATTTCTTATGATTAATAATATTTTCAGTGTTCGTGTATTATGCAACTACACATGTACTTTATATGAATGAATTTTCGTTTTACATTATCCAAAATATTTTTTACTATAGGTGATGGATTATTCTTCCTAGATTTCGTACTAGATTCAAATCTGTTGTCTTTAACATTATACACAATTCATTGGAGCTCATTTTAATCCTACTACACTAAGACATAATGGTTCTTAAGAAAAAAAATTCGTCGTAAAAACTAAGAGTCTTTGCGTAAGTACTTTACTAGTTTTCTTTCAACATAAAAAATGTTAGACATCAGAAAATTATATATTATTTCAAAAATGTTTAACTTATCTGCGATATAACATATTTTCCTTGTTGTACATAAATAATATCACTTAACGGATCAGGATGGAAAATCAAATCCTGTTTCAGACGATTTATCGTGTAATGTTAAGCATAAATAGATTTAACCTTTGGAAATTTACACGAAAATAGAAATAAAACGACATGCGAGTAGGTGTTCTGTGTTTATTTAAAGCCTATATTATGATGAGGACGAATGGAATAATTTTAACTTAGAAATATTGGTCGTTGGTAAAAACCCCATTAGATTGTAATACCCACGTGCCAATAAATTCAAATGATTTAAAGAAATTCTGTCGCCATTGAGTGGGACTCTTAGGGAAACCGTGTATATTTTAAGGCTGTGACGCTTTTTAGAGAAATTCTCTGTATAGCCCCCCTACTCATGCTCTACGTAGAGCGTTTCTTTAGTGGCACCATAAAAGAGGCACCCCTTTTTTAACTACCTGTGTCCGCGGTTACACCCGCGATATAATTCTATCGCTCCTGCAACCGTGGCTCATAGTGTAAAGCCTTCGTCTATAAATAAACTATGGCAAATTATCAATTCGAACCAATAGTTTCTGAGATAAACGTGTTCAACAAAATAAACAAACAAACTCTTTCGTGTGACTTTTCCTTCGGCCTCATCCTGCTCCTTTTCTTTTTCACATCCAGGTTAGTAACGTTCTTGTGACTCCTTTGGTGTTTCGTCTACTTATTTGTCCCCTACCATATAAAAAGTAAAGTTTTATAAAATTAGTAAAGATCATATGTGTAGCACCTCGGTAACCTTTACAAGTATTAAAACTTAATTTCTACTGATACTTATACCCTTTTGGCAGAAACATGGATATAAGCAGAGAGATAACAAATAAAACACTCCATCAATTTTACCAATGAATCAAAACAACCTTACCGAACAAAATACTCTATATTCTCCAAGTTTCAAAATCAATAAAATATAGTCGCTATCCTACACAAAATAAGGCCATATAATATAAATAAACTTGTAATACACACGAGTACTAGTCGTTTTAGTTTGTTTATATCAGCAGCGATATTTACGTTGTAATCGATAAAACATAACAAGTATCGAACACGACCGCTATCAGCGCGTAATTTTAGATTCTGTTATTATTTTTTTGCGTTTCAATTGGAACCTCCGTGTCATACGAAATGTATTTATGCCAATCGAACCGTACATTTAAAAAACAATAAATACTGCTCTATTCATCCGTGTATGTGTCAGACATGTTAGGTTGGTTTTTAAAATGTTACGTTGTATATTTGTTTTAGGTTTGCTTAGGTGTATACCATTCCATGGTTGAAAAAGAGGTGGAAAACGCTAAACGGAAACGATAGGTGTTAAAAACAATAGAAAATCGGAGAGGGAAGATCATTGGCATAATAGTAGACGGTAAGATCGAAGGAAGAAGAGGAAGAGGATGCTCTAGAAGAAACTATGTGGCAAAATTGAAGGTAAAAGTTGGGGTCGGGTCGTTTCAACATATCCAACGACAAGAGCTAGGGCTCTGAAATTAAAAAAAATATACATCATCATCGTCCTAGCGTTATCTCGGTTGTAACCAAGACTAGCACTCCTTGGAGCCCGAGGTCCGATTACTGGTCTATCCAGATATGACAGAATATCAACTTATTTATAAAAAAATAAATACAATTTTAGATAAATTTCAAATTTTCTGAATTTATACACATATAATCACCTTATTGTTTGGATTGAATAAGCATATATGTGAAAACATGTAAATGGTTCAAAGGTGTTCTTTTGGATATTTTATAGCACGTTAACTATAATAATAATATAATAAAATTAATTTATTTTCTCTCACAAAGAAAGTTACATGTTTTAGGCTTAATCTAAGTTACATTAATATAAAATTAATGTCGAATCAGTGAAATCAATGTGAGAGACTGGTGTCTGTACTAGGAGACCTGTATGACAGAACACCAGCCTCTCCTATCTCTGGGCAGGTGAGAACATTTATAAATTAACCAGTTTCGGTAGGTATACGAGTAAGTGTGAGAGTGTGCATGTGAATGCGTAATATTGTACCTAAGTGAGTATGTGTGTTTATGTTAGTATAATTATATGAGCATGCTTGTGTCATGCTCGTGAGTTTTATTGCCCGTTCTTTCTCATGGTTCTACCTATTGCTTTGCGAACGTGGCAGTAAATGTAAATGTAGAAGCATACAGTAATAATGTTTTAAATTTGAGTATAAGTAATTATTTTATAAATTTATTATTTTGACGTTCATAAGCGTCACATTGTGACCCAAATGAATAAAGGATTTTGAATTTGAATTTGAATTTGAACTTGCACGCGTGTGTGTGTTTTGTGTGTGTCTGTGTGTATATGTGTTCGTGTATGTATGCACGTGCGTGTGTCAGTGTTGTGTGTGATTCAGTGTTGGTGGGATGTTTGTTAGTAGTTATAGACCTGTTTGTAGTAACTTTTCGGTTTCATCGTAGGTTAGGGATTTTAGATATTGGGTAATGATTTTTTTGCATTTAAATTTAGTGAGATGGTAAATATTAACTTCCTTGTTTATCTTATTGTATAAATAACAACCTTGAAATTCAAAAAATCTGTTTGCGAAGGTCGTGGACCCTTGCCTAACTGTCCGACAGACTTTATGCTTCAGGCGCTTGTCTTTATTACATAGTGGGTCAAATTTTGTTAAGTTATGTTGTTTTAAAACTTATTATGGGAGACTGACGTCACGGATGTCAAACCAGTTGCTGTGCTCTTGTCACTTAATTTAAATTTAAAATAAAATAAGTACTTTCTAATAAAAAGTTTAATGCGAGGTTACAAGTTATAGTGAAATATACAATAGTTATTGTTTTCAGTGTCAGTACTTACTGCTAAAACATATAAACTCAAAGAATTATTGCTTGTGGACAATTTGTTGTTGGCACCTACCCTATAAATAAAATAAAATAATCTTGGTCAGATAAAAAAAAGCTGTAAAAAACTACCAGTGTCTTAGTGAACAGTGTATGCTCATCCCTAATTCCTTACCTGCGATAACACTCAACGGTACTAAGTGAAGTCCCGTATCTATAGAAACAAACCACCATGACCAAATGCGGAGATTGCGGCAAGTTCATGTCTTCTGGTAACTCTGTGCGCTGCTGCAACTGCCGCGCATCTTGCCATAAGGATTGCGCTCAGTACCACGAGACATCGAAGGGGAAATCTACGTGGACTTGCAATAAATGCAAGGTTAAGGTTTCACATGAAAACACGTCACTAACCCACGCGAAAGGGCCGAGTTCTGACTCCAGTCCGGACGTGGCTGTGACCACCGGTGACACCACTCTTAACACCCCAACACCGCTATACGACAGTGTTGACCTTGCCGCCGAAATCCGCTCGATACGGCACGAGATTAGCGCACTCAGAGCCGATGTTAGAGAGTATCGAGACGAAATAGCATATTTTAAGACCGAGCTTTCGTTACATAAGGACAACATATTAAAACTTGAGCATAAGGTCTCATCACTAGAGGATCGGGTTGAGAAAATCGTTCCAACAGATATGCACCTAGTTGAAGACACAATAGCCGAGCTCAGGTGTCAGCTTAATGAACGCGATCAGGAGCTACTACTCAACGATGTAGATATTACGGGGGTACCTGAGAGCAAGGAAGAGAGTGTCCTGCACCTAGTAAATATCCTCTCCACCAAGCTTGGTGTCGTCCTGGATGAAAGGGACGTGGTGCATGCAGAAAGAGTGGGTCCGACGCGACGAAATAGGACTGAGGAGGCCACCACCAATCACAGCACGGGTCCTGCTGACCCCATAACGCAAAGACCGAGATGCATCACAGTGCGCTTCGCCCGCCGAAAGACCCGAGATCAAATACTCAACGCGGCTCGTGTGCGTCGCGGCCTCACCTCGACAGATCTGGAAATTCGCGGTGCACCTAGTCGCATATACATAAATGAGCGCCTCACTAAAGTTAATCGCCACCTTTACTATCTAACTCGCCAAGCCGCCAGCCGTCTAAATTGGAAATATGTCTGGACTAAGGAAGGAAAGATACTGGCACGTAAGGAGGATGGCAGGAAAGCGGAAAGAATTAGAGGTGACAAGGACATAGAAAAGGTTTTTTGTTAGTAACTGGTTGGGTAACTATTTACCACATTACGTATGTATCCGCTTATCGGTTCAATTTGCGTGTCAACCTGTGTCAATGTCTACTTTGCTATCTGTGTTTATGTCTGCTTTGTTATGTTTTTCCTGAGGTATGTGTTCTATTTAAGCTTAACGCTCGCTTTGCCTGCCGATTACGCTCGCAAAATGCAACCATAACATCCACACTACTCATACACTTATATATAATACGCATAACACGACTTGATTCAAACATACAATATAAATTCACACAAATAGACAACCCGTTCACTCTTATCACTTGCGTGCAGTTATCTACGTTATTATACATTCACCGTTCACAGTCATTTTACATACAGCTACTTAACACTGTCACAAGAAAAATATTTGTACACAAACACTCACTTAACTCACACAATATCTATCCTATTAGCGTAAAATTAGCCTGCGTGATTCAACACATTATGACAAACATGTTTAACTATGATTAGAAATGATAAGTATCTAAAGGTTGGATTCTTGAATGCGGGATCTCTCGGGACGAGCCACGATGACTTTGTTTCGGTAGTAATGAGACATTCCTTTGACATTGTGGCTGTGAATGAGACGTGGCTTAGACCAGGGGAGGACGACCGCGCGCCTAGAATAAGCAACTATGAACTGCGTCATACGCCGCGCCCGGCGTGTGTGCGAGGGGGCCGGGCTGGCGGAACCGGTTTCTACATTAGACGCGGCTTGAGTGCGCGCAACTGGTCAACTCCCACCGATAGCAGGTACAACTCTGTTGAGCAGATGTGGCTTACCCTGACTATAAATGGGAAAAAAATCGCAGTGGGCACAGCTTATCGTCCGCCATGGTTCGACCTTGACCTTTTTTTAGACGCCGTTACGGAAACGATTAGCGCGTTGGCGAAATGCGATCACGTCCTTTTTATGGGGGATCTAAACGTCAATTTGATGAGGCAACACGAGCCGAGGTCTAGGAAGGTTTATGATTTTTTAAAGTGTCTTAACCTTAAACAATTGGTCACTTCGCCAACGCACTACACAGATGACAGCGAAACGCTTATCGACTTAGTATGCACGGATCTTAAACATAGGTCTCTAGCTGTTGAACCATTTGGCTCAATGCGTGGACACTGTTTTATCGTTTGTGAGTTTGCAATCAAGCGAGATGTCTATAAACCATTTTCTTTTCTACATAGACCGTTAAATAACTTATGTGAGGACAATTTAAAAAGTGATTTTCGTAGTATAAACTGGGATCACCTTTATACCCAAAGTAACGTTAACGAGATGGTCCACTTATTTAATCAGTGTCTTGTAACAGTATTCGATATCCATGCGCCCCTTAAATTATGCACTATAAAAGAACCGTCATATCCGTGGATAACGGATACTGTGCAAGCCATGATGAGGCTACGTGACAAAGCCCTATCCAAATATAGGGCGATAAAAACCGAGACTAAAAAACAATATTATAGGGACTTAAAAGCCTTAGTTATCACTGCAGTGCACAACGAAAAACGTGCGTATTTTAAATACAACATAAACAACAAAATTAAGGATCCTAAATCACTCTGGAAAAATATTAAGTCCACCATAGTTCCAACCAATAGAGGACGGTCAAGGGAACTACCTCCGCAGTTTGCGGACGCTAACCGGATCAACGATGCCTTTCTTTCAGTTCCTAGCGAGATAAGGCCGACTATATCTATACTGACATATTACGAGTTTCATTCCTTCAGTGATTCTATTTTCAAGATATCTCCGGTAGACGAAGCTGACGTCATGCGCCATATTACAGGTTTGAAGTCGAATGCGGAGGGATGTGATGGTATTACTATGAAAATGTTAACCTTGTCTCTGCCTTACATTCTCACTCCTGTGACTCACATAATCAATCGTTCATTGCAAACGTCAACCTTCCCTGACTTGTGGAAAATTGCTGCAGTTAGACCGATTCCAAAAAACCCCAGTCCAAGTACTGTGTCAGACCTACGACCGATTAGTATCCTGCCTTGTATATCCAAAGTAATCGAGAAAGTTGTCTGTCAGCAACTGTCAAACTACTTGGAGGAAAATTCAATTCTGCCCGCGTTGCAGTCGGGTTTTAGGAGACGACATAGTACTTCGACGGCCCTGCTCGATGTGACTGATAATATATTGACTGCTCAAGATCGGACCGGAATGTGTACCCTGCTGGTTCTGCTCGATTTTTCGCGCGCATTTGACAGTATTGACATTTCCCTGCTTTTATCCAAGCTGCGCTACTATGGTTTTGATCAAAATTCGTTGCTTTGGTTTCATAGTTATCTGGACCACCGACAGCAGTACGTGGAGTTGAAGTCAGGTGATGGTGGAAACCATGTATCTGAGCGGGTTTTTGTCAAAAAAGGAGTGCCGCAGGGCTCCATACTTGGACCTATTTTATTTAGCCTATACTGTGCTGACGTGGTGAAGAGTATTAAAAACAGTAGTTATCACATTTATGCCGATGACATTCAGATTTATATCTCGTTCAAACCACATGAGTGGGGAGCGGCTGTCACCGCCCTCAACCAAGACCTAAAGAGTATATCCGAATGGAGTAAGAGTCACGGTCTCATGCTCAACCCTAATAAGACCAAATATATGCTTTTGGGCACTAAACATAGGCTCAATTCGTTACCCTCCACGCTCCCAATATCCTTGATGGAACAGCCTATTGGTCGAGTTAACGAAGCCCGCAATCTTGCGCATGGACAGTGAGCTCAGATTTGAGGATCATGTCGCAGAATCTGTTCGCAACTGTTTCTACAGATTAAAGATTTTATATAAAATGAGACCGTACTTGTGCGAGGAACTCCGAATGCAACTGGTGGAATCCCTAGTTCTTTCTAAACTCAATTACGCTGACACTGTCTTCGGACCTAGACTCTTAGCTAGAACTCACCGTCTCATTCAACGCGTCCAGAATGCTTGTGCCCGTTTTTGTTTCTCGATTCCATTTAGAAGTCATGTTACACCATTCTTAAACCAGCACTTCATGTTAAAAATGAAATCGCGCAGGAAACTACACTTAGCATGCCTTCTCTTTGGTCTCATCAAGTACAAAGAACCTAGCTATCTATACAACAAGCTCAATTGGGTGACGAGTAATAGACAGTGTTCGGGTAGGACGTGCGCACAACAACTATCGATACGCGCTCACAGCAGTACTTCATTTACAGGAAGTTTTCGTTACGCAGCTTCCAAAATATGGAACAACCTGCCCCCACCTTTGA
The DNA here is from genome assembly GCA_944739405.2 of Euclidia mi. NCBI lineage: Eukaryota > Metazoa > Arthropoda > Insecta > Lepidoptera > Erebidae > Euclidia > Euclidia mi. Next base: position 11,377,350 of record OX123184.2, on the reverse strand, counting down.
GGTAAATAAAAAGCACATTTACATTTAAAAAGCGGCTTAGACAATACCTTATAGAGTCTCAACGTGAGCTGGGTAACGTGAATGTTGACATGTCTTTTGTTTAATGTTTGAATTTATGTAGTTCCTTCTGTTACCTACAATACCTTCCTTAATATAATTAAATTCTAATCTATATAATTCATATACATTTAAATATCCTATGTAGTTTCGTAGTATCGTAATTATGTAAAATAATGATAAATTTATAATTTTAATTTGATATCTATAGATTCGTAATATCGTATGTTAAATGATGGTAAATACATAATGTTAAGCTTATTTTTAATTATATCTAATTTTGTTATCTAATATTGTGGCAATATTGATAAAGCTAATTAATTACTTTAATTATATTTTAATAAATTAGTAACCTAAGTTGACTAAACTTCATTGTTTAGCAACTTGAACTGTATTACCATGTAATATAATTTATAAATAATATGACACATGATCAGGCTTACAGCGCGTCGTCATAACAAACATCCCAACAGTCTGTCAGCACTCAGCAGCGCGATGGATGGCCGGCTGGCTCCCGGATGGGACTAGTGTGGCGGCGCAGCGCGTCGCTGGGGAGAGATGGGGCTGCCACTGCCACCTTAACGCTCGAGATCTGAAATAAAATTCCTTGTTATCCCCCTGTTTACGTTATTAACTTAAATAATTATTTATTCTAACTTAGGTATACATGTATTCTCACGAACGCAAACATTCTGTTCCCATTGATAAATGACTCATTTACATACCCTATCAGTATGACCGGTGGTAGTGTTATCTCCATTTCTCCTCCGTACAAATTACGTAGATCACATCGCTGCTTCCGTCACACATATTCGTATCGTAGGCATGTTTCAAAGGGCCAGGCTTGAGTATCGCTGCCCAGGCACAGTATGACAGTTATTTGCAGAAATCTGAAATTCAAAACATTAGTTATTCCAACAGTCGTGTGTTTAAGTTATTGAAATACTTATTGAATGTGTTTATAACACAGCTGAAACTGCGTTATAAACAAATTCAATAAATAAATATTTAGAGATTTTAGAATTAATTATTATGGTTACGACTTACCCATGTTTGAGTCTGTGCCAATATTATATTATAATGATATACTTTCTAATTCATTTGATTCTTATCTTTGAGTAGGTATTTATTGTTTGTTGCGTGCGGGTGATTCATTGCGCGTATAACGTGCGTATAACGTGCATAATTTCAAGTGCGATCGTCCGAGAAAAATGTTAGTGTCGCGTCGAGAGGCGGTGACAGGCGGTGACCGCCTCTGATGGTGTGTGCACTTGCTCCGCTTCGTCGTGAGCGAGCGCCGAGTGTTGGACCTCACACCCGCTCGCCCCTCACCTCCCGACGAGGCGGACGCGGCGATAATTTAGAATATGCAACAATGTGTATACCTATATAATTAATGTAGGTACGTGCATAGGTACACATCAGCTGGCGGCGAGTCTGCACCACAGTTTGGCGCGCTTCTATAATTATATTATGTAACTATATCATTCATAGGTATATTTATTTATTTTATTTTATTTATGCAACTAAGTATGTGTGTATATTTTCACTAATTAGATAATCTATATATATATGTATATATATATAAATCACTACACATCACACAATACACATTCACTGAAACACCTCACACGGATTGCATGTTGTTATCGGCACGGCGATGGTTGCGCATCCGGGATGTCCGGAAGGGGCTGGAAGAATACCAGCGTCCGGTATGCACTAGCATAACTGGACATAGAGCTGATCCAGCCACCTTTTTTGGCCAGCGATGGGACACATACCCCACTATATTATATTGTAATTGTTTTTTGTTTCTTTTTTGTTTTTTTTTTTGGTTTTTATTTATTTATTTTCTTTTATATAAATGTTCTATGTTTACTAATTGTTGTATATGTACCTACCTACTTGCTTTCTATTATGTGTCCTATGTGCTGTTTCAAAATAAATTTTTCTTTTCTTTCTTTTTCTTTCTAAAACGGTATTTAAAACATAAAGCTGTCGTACCGTCAGGACATCGGCGAGCTTGTACAAGTCTGTCGTGGGATAGAGAAACGGAAGGAAATGGCTTACTTTAAGAATAGATCTTTATGCTCTTTCTACCTTGATCAGTTTTGTCTTGCATGCGCCGCCCCAGACAGTGATGCAGTACGTTAAAATTGATTGACATAAGGCCATATAGACCATTCTTATTATTGGTTTGTCAGCTACATGTCGCAGGTTCTTGAAAATAAATATAAGTTTACGAGTCCTAGATGAAAGTAGATCCAGATGGTGAGAGAAAGAGAGTGTGTTATCAATGATGACCCCAAGGTATTTAACGTCTGACGCCCTTGTGATTTGCTCGCAAGAGCAAGCGCATTGGTGCAGACAATTGTGGGGTATAATATGTTTGTCATCGTTGATGGACGGAGAGGTGCTTTGGATGAAGAATGGCATATATTTAGTCTTATCCACATTGAGTGTGAGACAGTGATCTTTAAGCCATGTAGAGACTTTATTAAAGCCATGTTGAGCTATTTCATAAACGGAATCCCAACTATCTCCATGAAAAATAAGGGCAGTGTCATCTGCAAAGGTAACGATTTTCCCGTTACTTAGGGGTAGGTTGCACAAGTCGTTTATGTAGCGTAGGAACAGCGTAGGGCCAAGAACACTCCCCTGCGGAACTCCATATGAGACTGTTAGGTCATCGCTGACGACATCGCCAATCTTCACCCTTTGTTTTCTGTTAGTGAGATAGTCAGCAAACAATTTTAGTTGGACGTCACGGATGCCAAGGCTTTCCAACTTGTGTAACAAAAGTGGGACAGGAACCGTGTCGAAAGCTTTTTTTATGTAAAGGAATATTGCTAGAACTTTCTTTTTAGAATCAAGCTGATAAACAATGTGACCAATAAGAGCATGTACTGCTTCTGAAGTTGAAGTGCCGGTCCTAAATCCATACTGAGAAGTAGATAGTAGGTGTTTTGACTCGAGATAGTTTACTAATCTCTTGTTGATGAGCTTTTCTGCAATTTTTGATAAAGTGGAAAGAATAGAGATTGGTTTGTAATTATTTACACAGGTTCTGTCACCGCTTTTGTAAATTGGAATTACTTCGGCAAGTTTAAATTGATTTGGAAAGACACCCGTAGAAAAACTCTAAACTCTGAACTAAACTCTGGAGATAAAGTTTCAGAAATGAGCCCGAAATATTATCGCGGTCGGCAGTTTTATCTTTTTTTAGATTAAGTATTATATTACGAACCTCGAATTCATCAGTTGGAACCAGACCAAAGGAATGGGGACAAGTAGAAGTATGATGTGAATGAATATTAATATGTTGTATGTTTTTAGCAAGGTTTTGACCAAAAGAGACAAAGAAGGTGTTAATATCATTTACCGAGCTGGTGGGGTTTGAGATAGATATCAGGTCAGAAGAAGGGTTATTTATTTTGTTGGAGTAGGTTATTTGTTTAATAGTGTCCCATAGCATTTTGTTATTGTTATTTTTAATTGCATTATTTAATAAGCCTTTTTCGTAGTCTCGTTTTATATTTTTTAATAAGGAGTTACAAAAATTTCTGTATCGGGTATATGTAAGTTTGATAACGGCATCGTTAGGATTCTTTTTTGATTTCAAATGTAGTTTGTCACGGTTCTTCATGCATTTTATCAGACCAACGGTAATCCAAGGTTTTAAAATCCTCTTGCGATTTGGCACTGTCGGGCGGTAGTGGAGGTGAGTTCTGTGTTTTCTTTATATATACCTTGCCGTAGGAGGTCCATGAACCGTGGTAATTATTCTGCTTAGTACATTGTCTAGCTAGGTACGCCAGTCTCCTCCCCAAGCTTGTGAGGGACTCATCGATAAAAATGGGCATAACAGGGCATGATAGTTTAAGGTGCGAGGTGTTCAGTTTATTGTCCTTATGAGATTGCTTCAAAAAGTCATCCTTTGTTGCAGTTGTCTTGAAGTTTACAACAACATGGTTATTTGATTCCTTCGTGGTCTTCAGGCGATAAACCTCATGAATGTCAGCTTTCGACAAAGGTTGGTCTATAACCTCTGCCACCCTTTTCACAATATTACATAAAGTTGATTTATTTTCTGGTACTTGTTTGGGTACATTTCTCAGTTCGATTGTTGAAGCACGCGAAGTCCGCTCTAAGTGTTCAATTTTAGTCTCCAGTGACTCAATCTTTAGTTCATAGCTCTTATTCTTGTCTTCCAAGTGGAGTATCTTTTCGAGAACCTCGTCGTACTTGAGTGAAAGAAACTCCATACTTTTAAGTATGTCAGCATTTTGTTCCTTTATGGACGAGATGGACTCTATGAGTTGCTCAAATTTCGAGTTTTGTTGCTGAACAAAAGAGTTAAACAGGTCCCTCATATGATTTAGGATTGGGTCTTCGGAGTGTTTGCGTTTCGGCCTACGTGTGATGTGATCCATGTTATCAGTCACCGAGTTGAGTGAAGAAATATTTAACTGCGAGTCAGATCCGTAACTTAAAACTGGAGCGATTGATGAGGGGTTTAGTGAGTTAGGCGAGGTGCATTGGGTCGACATTGTGAGATATATTTGCAAACAAACAATAAAGGAATGATGAACGAAGTACCTTTAGATTCGAATCCCTGCCGGACGGAGTGCCTGTCAGTCAAAGCAAGCTGGCGTCAACCGCGTCACTTCACAGGGCAGGTACGTTATTGTCAGCAATATAGGTGTCTCGCTCCGTTCACGTAGCTCGCTTTCACCGCAGGGTGGGGTCAGCTGCGCTGGCGCAGTAGGCGGGGCGCGCAGGACGACAGGATATATAGCCGTCACGCTCAGGATCACGTCTCCCGCTCTAGCCGCGGGGTGGAGTCAGGTGCGTAGGCGGTATGCGGGTACGAGTTAAACATATAGCTACCTCGCTCAGTCGTCGTTGGCCTGCTCTCGCACGTTTCTTTAACCTTCTCGCTGCTCGTGCGCTCCTATTATTTTGAAAATATTTTTTCTTGCACAAAACTATTTTTTTATTTAAAAATGGTAAAAATAGGCGTAGCGGTTACTGTATACACGACCGAACGTCACGGTGTCCAGGGGGGAGAGGAAACTGTTTGTTTTCCGAAAAAAAAAACTTACATAATGTAATTAATGGGTCTCAATCACATAATAGATAGAATGCCCGTAGCTACGCCCGAATTTTGTATCTAACCGTTTCTTCCCGATCTTCTTAATGCATTCCTATTCCCGGTCCTAACGATCATGATTATATACTAAACTAGCTGTTTAATATTACGTAAAGTAAGATAAGTAAAGATTTCGTTGATTTGTTCTCAGAATTAACTATAAGTATTAAACCAACTATTATTCAATAAGCTTCTTTGAATGATCCAGAGAATTCAAACCATATTCTGTATTGAAATGAGGATGTTCTTTGAATTTCAAAAGCCTTCATTATTATGTAATTTTGTAACCGTATTTTGAATTAATTTCGCCCCTTATCTTAGTCCATTTTCGTCAGTAATTCATAATAGCAATTAATATTTGCTATCAACCGAGCAGTACCAACCTATGCTCATCCAAGCCCTAATTTAATTGTCTCTCCACACGCAAACTTAGAAGGTACGGTCGGAGCACAAGTTGGTATAATGAAAACGTGGCATCGTCTTGACGTCTTACTTTTAAATATGTTTGTAACATTGTGTTTGAAGACACACACGTAAAAATCTTTAAAAGGTGTTTTTATATTATTCGGCTGTAACGGAATCCTATGGACCCCAGGCTGATTAAAATTTTAGTTTTCTAACTAACTGGGTTTAAAATGCCAGCCCCACCAAGTAATTTTGTGGCCAGGGTTCCCGCGCACCTCCCCGCGCAGGACCATGGAATTCGTCCTTACTTTATACTCCTCTGCTGACAGCATTTACCAAACGTAAACGCTTATAATAAATTGAAAGGTGGACATCAAAATACTAAAGACAGCGATACATTAGTATTGGTTTGTCATCACAAAATCACTCTCCATATATTCATGCTTCACATATTGGTACTTGAGTACAAGACAGCGTATCTCAGAGACGGCAGCTCCAGGGAGACGGAGAACATGATCCAGGTATATTAGTCATATAGCATTATCGGCGCCGAGTATTTCAGTGATATCCAGTATATAGTATTGAGCGTACAGTAACAGTCTCAGAACTGATGTCACAAAACGCCTCCTTGCCGCAAGTCACAACATTGCAGCCCATACAAACATAGTCAATTAGAACGTATTAAGCCATCGCGCATAGTTTGCAGGGGAGCTCTCGTTACAATCGCCGCTAGATTAGCCGCACGGTCTTACTGCTACCGCGTGACCGACAGGTGGCTCTTCTTTCGCTCTTTAAAACCTTGTCAGCTGCTATGTACTGGCCTGTACGCAGGTTTAGACAGCGATTGTGAAAGTCCTGCATTCTACCACCTGATCGCAAATACGGAGACTCCCATCATACATCGCTCGTCTTTACATCCATCATCAACAAGGTACGAACCACTACTAATGGTACACGCGGTTATTGATAATATAACTATGTACAATATCTCATAGAGAACTTTATATTTTAGTCAGCCTGGTATATATATATGGTGTGATATAGACATAGATACACAACAGAGTTATTAATGTTATACAGTTCATGCAATAAATTACAGTAAAGTGAATAACAGACACTCACCGGACTTTTAGCTGCGTCACTGCCAAATTTACCCCTTGCCCTGTGCTGATCACCTTCTCTTGAAGCCGCTCGCCTTGTTCTTCGATATCACTAAGCACTAATTATCGACCAACACCGAACCTCTTACGCGCTAGGACAGGTCCGATCTCTCTCGCGCCATAAGACCAACTGCCTGAACTACCACGCGAGTCCGTTCCCGAGATCTGCCCTCTTCCGCGTCCTAAGACTAACTGTCCGAGATCCGCCGGGTTCCGCGTCACAACATCGCCGTATGACTTATTACTTAGGATAATGCTCTTGTCTCGGCCGTGACGTTGCTTGACTCGGATTAACCTTTGTGTACTGTATCGGCTCTATATTAATGGCACCTGTTATGCTAATTTATTCTGTTTTAGTACCGAGTACTCTGAAATGTTAATATACTGTAAATTAGATTTTGTTGGATCGTAAAGTTTACTGGTTAATGTTTAGGACATTTTGACAGTGATATCAATAATTTAAATACGGAACATGAAAAGTTTACATAAGGCGCAGGAGTCAAGATTTGTCGGTATTCCAACTTAGAAATTTGATTTCGGTGCTACTACTGCTTTCTCAACTGAGAGACGTCCTCTACTGCACATGGGCATTCCTCAAAGCTCTCCACATAGACCGATCCTGGGCAGCACGTGTGCAACCGCTTCCAGGGGTCCACCTTGCAGGGGTCTATCTCTGCTACGTCAGGTTGAATATACAGGAAACTTTTTCAGCAACTTGTTCTTGTTGACATCTCAGTTCAAGAATGTGTACTGATTAACATAGGCTGCCGCGCGACAAGGCTTTCTATACGGGCCGATCTCGAGCCATCCGCATCCAGCCGCTTAGTCCAAGGAGCAGTTCTAGGTAAATATAGAAATTTGTTAAGAAACCAACGTTTACGTGTTCAACATTTTTTTTATTATAGGCTTTTGTACGACATTCAATGCCATATCCACCGACTACAAAAGGAATACTATATCAGAATCCACTTCGCACCATACAAATCGTATGTATGGCGCGCCTCTGCCGGTAGTGGCCATCTGCCATATTATTGTCTGAGTGCTAGAGTGCTACTGAAAGATCCACGAAGAGTGCTTTCAAAGATCGATGATTTTAGGCTTTATTTGTTTCTACCATCTCGTCTCCATATTGGTATAACCCAACGAGTACAAAATAAGACAGTTTTCTTCTCCTGTTTACATTTTATTCGCCTCTTCGATAATATTTTCAAATAGTTTACGGGACAAATCTATTTCAATCTTAAAAAAATCATTTGTTCAGTATTTTGATTAGAAACTCACTCATTATTTGGGTAATCTGAGGAACACTCGCCCAAAACTTTATGATTAAAATAACTCAGGGTCTAAATTATAACTACCAAACCTACACTAACAGCCCAGTTTAAGTAAAATAATTACATATCAAGTTTATATACGAAATTCCTGCGTTACTGACTGACTGACAGGCGACCCAAAACTATTGGGCGCAAGACTCTGTGACATATCTTTGGGGAGTGAAGCGGAGCTTTAAGAGAGGATTTTTGGAAATTCCCTCTCTAAGGGCGTAATTTAGTCACAAACGGGCAAAATCTAGTAATCTTAATATATAAAATCCTTGCGTTACTGACTGACTGACAGACACGCTACAGCCGAAACTATTAGGCGCAGGAAGCTGAAATTTGTCATGTATGTTCCTTGGGGACCGTAAGGGTGCACTAAGAAGGGATTTCCCGAAATTCCCACGGGATCGGCCAAAACGGGTAAATTAAAAAAAAATGCAGGCGTAGCTGCTGGCGTCCTCTAGTATATAATAACTTCCCACGTTTACTAAATCTCAGATCAATATCAGTTCCCTGTGTATACAGATCTAATCCTAAGTGAACTTTCGTGGCTTTCCATTATTATGTATGATCTCGTGAATCATTTGATTTAGGAGCTGTATTTAGATAATTATGATATTTTAATGAATTAATAATGAAGTCATTTGCAATTTGTTAATGTCGTTTTTTATCTATTGTAGAACAATTTATGAAATTTGAGGCCCCCGTCCACGCAAAATGTAAGATCGGCCTATGTCTAAGGAAACAAACATCTATTTTTCAGATATTGTTTAGTGTCAATATTTTTTAGGATAATGTGGCAAGGAACCTTTATAATATAGTTTCGCCATGTCTATCCATCCATCCATCAGCAACTTCACCCAGAAACTACTTTCTAACTCAAACTTAAGTACTTCTCAGGACAAACCCCAGAACATAACATAGTGCTTAATCCAATGCACACTAGGCAATCCCTCTAACTAAAATCTCTCTAACAATATCGTAAATACAATGTAATATTTACATACTGAGCAAGAACTGGGGTACAAAATGTAAACACAATAAACCACCTTCACGCTTAAGTTGTTATATCGTTGTAATTTGAAATAAAACGGGCCAATCTAGATAATCTTTCCAACAAAAACCTCATAAGAGCATATGAGAAAATACCTGAAGTTCACTGCGTAAACACATTTTAACAATCGCAAACAAACCGGCTACAATTAAGGCAAACGCTTTGAGAGTCATTAGATAATTTCATCTTTAAATTATTAAACGCACAAATGGATAATAAATTCAATGAATACAGTATAAATTGCTTGGCATCCCCTGAAACGAATGTAATCCTAACTAATTATACGGAGTGGTAATTCCAAGATAAATACAGTACTGATGCTTTTACAGAATTAATTCGGAGTGGTGCAGATGATTTGATACAGTATTGTAATTAGGTTGTACCTTTGAGTGTTTTTAGATATTGTAAATATGCGTATGTGTGTGTTGTTTGTGTATGAAAATAAATTAGGAATGTTCGCAACAATACTCTTGCTTATGGTTGATGGTAATCTAAAAACAAAATCAACTTAAAATTGAGGTACTATATAATTATATTCGGCTGCTATCTACATATGTTTATAAGTATGCGATGTACTCAATAACTACTGAACCGATTTGATAACCTGGCCTACTTTGATCGCAAGTATATGTATATCTACAATGCCCTTTGAACATATCCAGCGCTAGCACCAGATTTTAAGGGTGGTTTCAAATTAGCGTATTGTTTTGCACATATACGGTCGTTTCAGCATTCACGCTTACACGCGCGCTACATTACGCGCTTCAAAAACCGGACTCGCGTAAACAGGCATATTTCGCATCGCAATCCCTATGGGTTTCAGAGGTCAGGCAGGTAGTCGCTCTGTGGAATAGCCAATAGGTATTCAGTCCAATCCTGTTAGACTAATAACCTGGAAGCCGGGTAGCAACTGGGCTAACGCTAGTAGGATGATGAGAAAAAGAACTAACATTTGTAACATTAGTTCTGTTATGGTTATAATTACTATATAGAGAACCTTAATTTTGGCAATATTGAAAATTGTCTTTTTTTTTCATTTAGCTACTAGAATTAGTCACAAAGAGACATAAAGACATAAAGTTTAGATTTTCTTGTGGTCCATTAAACTCTACCATTTATATGAGCAGAAATAAGATAAAATATCAACTTACTTCGTTTTCCCCGAGACATTCAATAAATTGTGTCTCATTTTTATTGTTTAACTTCTTATTTTGTTCAAAACTTTTGTTTTATTGTATTGTTTTCTCCATATTAATTGTTTACTGAGTTAGATACTGCGGCAGAGTTTAATAGTATCGTTGTCAGTTAAACACTGAGTGAGTTCGCTTCATTGGGTAAAGTCGAAGACAAGCATCAAGTTTGGCTTAACAAATATCGATGTTTGCGTATATACATACATTTTGTTGTACTGGTACGATTTTAGATTTATATACGACTTTTATCAGGTCAATTTAATACAGTTAGTAGCTTATGGTTGTACTGTGAATTTGACTTAATATTTATGTGAGAAAATGGTGAAAAGAGATGAGGAGATGTAGACTGGGTAAAAAGAAGTCAAAGTAGGCTGTATGTTTGTAAACAAAATTCGATAAGCGTTTGGCGTCATATTCATGCACAGTTTTCCTTACAATTGACGGAAAAGTAGCATGATATAATGAATTATACTCTACAGCATTGTTTTTCTTCAATAATTGATAAATTTTAGAACGATATGGACGATATGAATCTTAATGACTAAACTATGGTGACGCATATTTATTTCAAAATTTAACACTTAAGATGGTGTAGTTTAAAGTTTCCTTTTTTATGAATATCCATCAGTTTTTCACAATACATTAATTTATCCCATTACGTGCGAGATGTTTTAAGAAAAATATCAATATTGTTATTTAGAGAACTTTTAATAATAACAATATTATCGTGAGGGGACTGTCTGAAATCACGCTCATAATATCGATTACAACAAACCACTTACACAATCTCATTACCTATTAAGCAATATCCAAACCCTAGTTTAACCGCCTGACATAATAAATGAGCGTTAGCCAGATATTGAACCATTAATTATTTACGTAAACTCTACCTCTATCAATCTTTTGAGAAACAATTATTTATAAATAGTTATTCGCATAATATTAAGGCTGCTTTAGTACCGAAGTTGTATGAGGATGCGAAGCGAGAGATGTGTTTTAAGAACCAATAGAATTGCTTCATTTAATTCTTATCCTCACTGTGCTGAGAGTTTCCGTGGAAACGCTTTAGCCACGGTAATGCTATCCATACAGTATTTTAACTTCATACTTCATAATGAATAGGAAGGCAAGTTATACTTACGCGCCTCGAGTCTGGTACACACTAGGTAGGCTCGTAGTTCATTGATAACATTACAGTTACAGAGCGATGATTTTGTGCGTACAATTGCTTGGGAGGGCTGCACAATACATATCCTCGCACAGCTTATCTGTGCACCACTTCACCTCTCAACTATCTTACACATCTTTGGTGAATATGCCGTCTTAGGATCAAGTGTTGAAGATACGAAACGTCAGTATTTTGCGGGGAACATCAAAGTTTTAACAGAGATGTAGGCTTTACCAAACTATATCTAATACATGTCATGTGATGCTTCACATGTATTGCGTAGAAGTGGTGTGTGGAACCACTGATTTGTAAAATGGAGTAACAGAAAGTTGTGGTTATTAAGAGTTATTTAAGTTTAGAAAGATGGATACAAAAGCAAACAAACTCACTTTTTAATTTATGCTATTGTATGGATTAGCTTGTCGGTCAACCTCCGCAACAAAATAGGAAAGCAATATTCCAGGGTTTTGACCAGTGTCAGTGAATATACTTGGCAAGATACTGACTCCCTGTAACGATTGTCATAACCGTCATGAATGTCATGATAGTCGGTACCGACGGTTTAAGTTGTTCGCTGAGAGGTAGGCGATAATTAGCAATTAATAAGCATTACTAAGTTCGAAAAGGTTTGAAAAGGTTACCGTCTGCAGTCATTCTGTTGGTGTCTCCACTAGGCTATCGGTAGCTAAACTGGTAACAAATCTCTTGCAGTTATATTGGGCGTTTACGATTTCTTACTAAAATACAATTGTATTTCCAACGTTCATGATAATAATAATTTAAAAAATCAATACGCTACTTATTTTCCGATTTGCATGGCGTTTTACCTGGAAATGTATGGTGTACTCAAATGTCAAATATAATATAGTACTCAGTGCACGCGATTCGTAAATGCCTGCTCGGTTTTCTTCCTCGATTTTAGTGATATTTTGAGGAATATAAGTCTGAGAATTATGCCAGGATTTTGATTGTGTTTGGGTGGTCGTGGTCCAACTTATAATTTTGGTTTCGTTGAGAAGGAATTTATATAGAAATAAATGATGTAGTGAAGGAAAATTTTAAATGTGTCTTTATCATACCACCTTCTTGGCCTTTAAGTAAGAGTTTAAAGTTTGTTCTTCGTTCGTTCGTCCTATTTTATATTCTTTGTACGGCCCATTTTTTTTTGTATATGTTTTACTTGTTTTTTGTACTATCAGCAAAAAAGACCCATGGTTATGTCACTTATAATATTTATTCTATATTGATTCTTTTTCTATTTGGCGGTGTACATATAATAAGGGTGGAAGACTACTTATTTAATAAAGTGCACTTAAGCTTACTACAATGAACATATTTTAAAGCTGAAGAAAGTTTACTTGACTTTAAAATTTTTAACCAGATTTTTTACGGGTGACCAATTTCTGTACCTTTATGCTATCCTGGAGTTTTTAATTTCAATTCAAATTATTTGATTATAGAACAATTATTGCAAAATCAAAAAGTTTACTTTATATTTTGGCTACAATGAATTATTAAAGCTGAAGGAATATTATATAACCATTTCAAACAATCTAACCAGCTAGTTTATAGGCGACTAACTTCTGCACCTTGATGCTACCCTGGTACTTTTCAATTTCACTTGATTTAAATTGTCTTTCGGGATATATACAACGTACCTTTGTTTGGGAACAAAGGTACGTGGTATATATCCCGAAAGACAATTTAAATCAAATTTAAATTACCACGAAAGTTTAAATTCCTATATTTTCAATTTCAATTCAGATTACTTGACTATTAAACAACTTTTGAAAAATCTAAAAGTGTACTTTATATTTTTGCTGCCTGTGTTTTACAGTAGGTACTTGGAAATCGGGCTCTGAATCAATCATTCCAAACAGCTGTGGGACAAACATGGAATTTTTTGGAATGCGGTCCGAAACTTCGGTCCTAACGAGGAACAAACCGAGTTTAAACCTGTGTCAGCGTTATTAGATTTATCAAATATATCTTATTTGCTGCTAAGCTAGACATTTTGTAAAATTCGTGTCCTCTATTTGAGTCCATTTACGTTATATCCATGAGACAATAATTCAACAAAAATATAAGTCTCGATAGATCTGCAAAATTCAAGCTAAAGGGTTAAAAATATCTTTACGGCATAATATAATTATTTACTATTTTTCACTCGGAATTAAGAAAAGATTCTAAAATAACCCTTTACATCAAAATCTGTCAGTCATTTAGGTAAACTCCAAACACAATAAGTACACTCATTTTCTTCGGGAGCCCTATAAAAACAGAAAACACACTTTTCTTCCCAATTCGTCAAAAACGGTCCTCCTTATTCGATTACCAAATAACCAAACTCATAAATGGGATCAGCAAGACAATCAATCACGGCGTAATTCGCATAAAATATTAACATAACAAACATGTAACTTCGCTAACATTAATCATGAACATCAAAACATGTCCCTAACACAATATCGCAAACTTTTTCGAGACAACTCCTAAACTCCTTGCTTAACTCCAGTTAACTTTCGTTGCAATCTACCGTATGTAACCTGAATATGTCACTTGTGATATAGGTTGTTTTGCGTCACGAGTCGTGAGAGATACCGCGCGTCTGACAATCCGTGTTTATCTGGCGTGAGCTTAGGCCGTAGCCATAACTTTTACATACGCGTAATGGTAGGGAAAGCTTGTTAGCTCGTGTGCTACCAATCTTGAACTCAGGTATCCTTTCAGGACAAAAAGTGTGCCCTCAGAATACAAATATTTTATTGATTGATGATAGTTTAGTCAATCTTACTTATTACAAAGATGGGATGGAAGTGGCCAATTTAAAACGATTAAGCAAGCAATTGAACAGTCGGCTGATCACTAATTAGGTATGACGCTCTTCTCCGTGCACATCATAGGTAGAGCCTTGCTGATTTCAGCAGGAATGGACCGGCTCGACGGGGAAAGTACAACCTTTTCACAGAAAATCGACGTAAAGTAACAGTACATAAACTGTTGCGTTTCGTTCGGTGAGTGAGAGTGCCGGAGACCCTATCCCCTATTCCTTCTCCCTCATCCCACTCCTCATCCTATCTCTTTTCCCAACCCCCAAGGGGTGGCAACGCACTTGTGACTCCTGTGGTGTTGCTTGTGTCTATGGGCGGCGGTAATTGCTTACCATCAGGCGATCCGTCTGCTCGTTTAACGCTCATTACTTAAAAAAAATAAAAAATCTAGCTTTGGCTGACCGTAAGTGTGTAGCTTACCGCGCTCTAATTGCCAGCTACGTACTATTTAAGCGCAATTTTGATTATTCTTGTGAGCCTCTTAGTAGATGCTTACGTCATACAAGTAGCCTTCTAGTCGAACTTCAAGGTGCGCTCCTTCAATATTTTAAGCTCCGATGTCTTTTATACATGAGATTGTTGTTTGTGCGTGTGTGCGTTTTAAGGATAAACAATCCATAGCATCGCCTTCTTCTACCTGCCCTGTTCCCACATTACTTGAGGCTCGGTACAAAATATCTTTACTTTCCATATCATATTTCACACAATTCTAGATTTTTTTCGTTAATACCTTTAATTCATAGGAGCAACTCTGGCCACCTTAATCATAAAAGAACTTTGACTCTCAGGCTCACAGACTTCCTAACTATATTATTTAATGTGTGAATTTCCAAAGCACTATGAGTAATGCCTGCAGACGTGCTCTGGAGAGCTGATCGCCTGCCAATCACGGAACGGATGCTTTGCTCTCGATATATCCCCGTCCTCGCCGCCAAAGTGAAAGATGTACTCTGTCTGCTGCATAGATATACCTATCAATCGAACTTAAAATAGCATTGAAAGTATGAAACCGAAAATATTTTTCCATTTCGACACAATTCTCATCACTGTCGGTAAGGTGTACTGGGATTTATGTAGGCAGATATTTTTGGAAAATTGGATTGAATCTCAGAAATAGAAGGCTTACAATGTATTTGTGTATTGCTCTAGGGAAATTTTAAAGCTAGCGGTAACTAAATGTTGTGGGCAGTCATTAAAGATCGTGATATTTCGTTGTTGAGCACACAAGTCGCAATTTCCAATTACTGGGAATAATTATTAATGTTCGCAGGAGACGGCATTAGGGACAAGATCATAATTTAGTCAATTACCCATTAAACCCTTGTTCATAGTACTTTATAAATCTCCTAGAAAAACAGACATGATTAAAATGCATAAAACATTGGTAGATGGACATCAGCATGCCTAAATTTCAAATAATTAAATGAAATAATAATAGGCCAAAATTAAAACACAGTTGACCCGTCGAAACACAAAATCTATCACAAAACAACGTCCATGAAATAGGCTGCCGAGTAAAGGTGTAAAGGAAAATTTAACTCCTGAAACGACAAAGTGTAAAAGTGAAATTAGGATGTTCTCTGAATTTCAAAAGCTCTTATTATTATTTAATCTAAATATTATAAGCCGTATTTTGAATTAATTTTGCCCCTTATCTTAGTCTATTTTAGTCAGTAAGTCACAAAAGCAATTAATATTTCCTATCAACCGAGCAGTACCAACCTATGCTCATCCACGCCGTAATTTAATTGTCTCTCCACACGCAAACTTAGAAGGTACGATTGGAGCACAAGTTGGTATAATGAAAACGTGGCATCGTCTTGATTTCTTACTTTTTAAATATGTTTGTAACATTGTGTTTGAAGGAAATCTTTAAAACGTGTTTTTATATTAATCGGCCAAGTAGTGACGTGAAGACCAACGCTAAGGAAATACGTCCAAGCAAGTACTTGCATTAAGATAACAGATTTAAGTATGTCCAAGGGTTACTAAATTATCATCTGACCTGGTCTGGTCTTCTGTCTTGCACTTGTACATGCCCTCTAATCTTCTCTCCCTCTCAATAAAATATAATAATGTGTAGAAAATGTGGAAGAGGTATCAATTTCGTCTCGGTACTAAATTCTGCGTGAAAGGCACCAAAAGTTTTGGCACCCGCCATACAAATTTTAGCCTCAAGTTTATATAGGCAAAGGATTTATAAACCATACAACGTTTAAGCTATATTCCAAGGCTGTATTTGTGACCGTTAGTCAATAGAACTGGGTGGTTCATGGTTTTGTTACCAAGCGTTCAATAGGTTGATAGCACTAAGCGTCCGTAAACAGTACTATCTTAGCGACCAAAACTCCATTCTGTGAATGGAGCCACTAAGCGATAGCATTATCTACTGTCTGGTAAATCTGTTGCTGATGGCCTGTTTGCCGAGTCATGCAATGGTTCGACCACAGCTACTTTATGTTGATGTTTTGGTAAAACCAGCTAAAACCAGTGAACCTTGTCTGTTTTAGAACGCAAAGCGCATAGATTCTTAGATCAATTTATTTTGTTTCCTTGATAGTAAGTAGGTATGCATAATAATATAATATATGGGTTATATCTTCTTTGACGTCCGGTTGGCGTCACGGGAGTGTCAGCGACTGCTACGCCGAAGGTCGCGGGTTCGATTCCCGGCTCAAGTCAAACATTTGTGTGCATGAATGGATGTTTGTCTTGGTCTGGGTGTTAAAAAAAATATCTTGCAAACCAATGTAGAATATTTTTCTTTTGATTAGGTTTGGAAATTCGGTTCAGTAAGTAATATAATATTTTTTTATAATTCAAATATTTTTTGATAAGCGTAGGCTGATTAGAATATAATTGGATACACCTTAATTTAATAGAGTAGAGAAAGGGATATTATATAAAGTATGATGCTCGTAGCGTTTTAACTCTTCAATAGAACTCTTTAGCATAGATTTTAAAGCCTATTTTCAGAGATTTTAGTACCGAATTAATGTAATTTATTTATATACGTTGTTCAACGTACAACTGAAAATGTTTGAAAAGAATTTGTTACCGCAAATGTGAACATGCATGGTAGTAAAAGGTTCTTGGTCGCAAATTCTCAACAATAGTTGTAGGAACCTCTCTGCTACAATAGTCGGAGCTCATTTTGTGGCTATACTACCATGTCCTAACGAAGGTTATTACAACATCGCCGGATGACTTATTACTAAGTATAATGCTCTAGTCTCGGCCGTGACGTCACTTGCCTCGGATTAACCTTTGTTTACTGTATCGGCTTTATATTATTGGTACCTGTTATGCTAATTTATTCTGTTTTAGTATCGAGAACTCTGAAATGTTAATATACTGTAAATTAGATTTTGTTGGATCGTAAAGTTTACTGGTTAATGTTTAGTACATTTTGACAGTGATATCAATAATTTAAATACGGAATATGAAAAGTTTAAATTAGGCGAAGGAGTCAAGATTTGTCGGTATTTTATTATTATATTACTTAGAAATTTGATTTTGGTGCTACTACTGCTTTCTCAACTGAGAGACGTCCTCTACGAACATGGGCATTCCTCAAAGCTCTCCACACAGACCGAACCTGGGCTGCCCATGTGCAACCGCTTCCCAACAAGATCGCTAGTCCACCTTGCAGGGGTCTATCTCTGCTACGTCAGGTTGACTATATGGGGAACTTTGTCAGCAACTTGTTCTTGTTGACATCTCAGTTCAAGAATGTGCACTGATTAACATAGGCTGCCGCCAAGACGTTCTGTACAGGTCGATCTCGAGCCATCTGCATCCAGCCGCTTAGTCCAAGGAGTGGTTCTAGGTAAATATAGAAATTTGTTAAGAAACCAAAGTTTACATGTACAACAACATTTTTATTGGCGGCTTTTGTACGCCAATCAGAATGCAAAGCCACATCTATTGACTATAAAAGGAATACTATATCAGAATCCACTTAGCACCATACAAATCGTATGTATGGCGCGCCTCTGCCGGTAGTGGCCATCTGCCATATTATTGACTGAGTGCTAGAGTGCTACTGAAAGATCCACGAAGAGTGCTTTTCAAAGATCGATGATTTTAGGCTTTATTTGTTTCAACCATCGCGTATCATATTGGTATAACCCAACGAGTACAAAATGAGAAAGTTTTCATCTCCTGTTTACATTTTATTCGCCTCTTAGATAATAATAACTACCAAACCTACACTAACAGACCAGTTTAAATAAAATAATTACATATCAAGTTTTTATACAAAATGCCTGCGTTAATGACTGACTGACAGGCGACCCAAAACTATTGGGCGCAAGACTCTGAAATTTGACATATCTTTGGGGAGTGCAGCGGAGCTTTAAGAGAGGATTTTTGAAAATTCCCACTCCAAGGGCGTAATGTAGTGACAAGTGGGCAAATTCTAGTAATAAATAATATTGAAATTAAACTACAGTTTACGGATTTTATCGCGTTATATTGGTTTCACTGGTTACTAAGTTATTACATTTAAACCGAATGATCTAGAAACTACATTTTTATTACTAGCCGACGTTTCGAATTCTTTACAGGATTCATGTTCACGGCAGACTGAGGTGGTATTTGTCTTTGTCCTGAATTTAAAAGTTATCTCAAAGTACCCGAACATTTTTCAACTATTGGTGTTACTATCTACGCAGATTGTGCTCACTGTGTCTTGATGTCTTCTGGTGACTTTGTCCTTCTTGGGTTTCATTAGCCTGATAACAGGGTCCCAAGCTGGAGGAACATTCCAACCATCTTCCCTATTGAAATTAGGATGTTTTTTAATTTCAATAGCTTCTCGTATCATTCTTGGAATAAAGCGGTGTTCTTTTGCGAGTATCTGTGGTTTATCAAATCGCAGGTAATGGTTGGTTCCTTGTTCTACATGTTCACACACAGCAGACTTCGTCGAGCGTTTGTGTTTAATGTCAGCTATATGTTCCTTTAGTTGAATGCCTATGCTTTTCTTGGTTTGTCCAATGTATGAGAGCCCACACTCACAGTCTATCTTGTAAACCCCGGCCTCTTGTAAGGGTAACTGACTCTTGACAGATGGTAATAATTGGCTTATCTTCGTTGGCGGCTTGTAGAAAGTTTTGATTGAAGCTCGCTTCAAGATGTAGCCAATCTTGTCGGTGACGCCCTTGATGTATGATGTTGTTCTTCGGGGATCTGTGACGTTGGCGCGGCGGTCGGAGCTTGTTGTCTTGCAGGACTTGCTTGACATGTTGAAGCTCGGCGTCCAGGTGTTTCTTGTCACAGAACAAGCCAGCCACAGTAGAGAGACAACCTGCTGTCCTCCCATACATCAAGGGCGTGACCGACAAGATTGGCTACATCTTGAAGCGAGTTTAAATTCAGGACAAAGACAAATACCACCTCAGTCTGCCGTGAACATGAATCCTGTAAAGAATTCGAAACGTCGGCTAGTAATAAAAATATAGTTTCTAGATCATTCGGTTTAAATGTAATAACTTAGTAACCAGTGAAACCAATATAACGCGATAAAATCCGTAAACTGTAGTTAAATTTCAATGTGTAACATTCGCGTAAACCCAAGAAAATAAATAATACCTTCCCACGTTTACTAAATCTCAGATCAATTTCAGTTCCCTGTGTATACAGATCTAATTCTACGTGAGCTTCGTGGCTTTCCATTATTAGGTATGTGTGATCTTGTGAACCATTTGATTTAGGAGCTGTATTCAGATATGATATTTGAATGAATTAATAATGAAGTCATTTGCAATTTGTTTATGTGGTATTTTTTCTATTGTAGAACAATTTATGAAATTTAAGGCCCCCTCCACGCCCAATGTTAGATCGTCCTATGTCAAAGGAAACAAACATCTATTTTTCAGACATTGTTTAGTTTCAATATTTTTTGGGATTATTTTGCAATTAACCTTTATAATATAGTTTCGCCATGTCTATCCATCCATCCAACAGCAGCTTCACCCAGAAACTACTTTCTAATTCAAACCTAAGTACTTCTCAGGACAAACCACAGAAATTAACAAAGTGCCTAATCCAATGCCCACTAGGCAATGCCTCTGACTGAAATCTCTCTAACAATCTCATAAGTACAATGTAATATTTATATAATGAGCAAGACTTGGGGTACAAAATGTAAAAGCAATAAACCACCTTCTCTCTTAAGCTGTTATAGCGTTGTAATTTGAAATTAAATGGGCCAATCTTGATAATGTTTCCAACAAAAACTCATAGGAGTATATGAGAAAATACCTGAAGTTCACAGCGTAAACACATTTCAACAAACGCAAATAAATCGGCTACAATATTTAAGGCAAACGCTTTGAGAGTCATTAGATAATTTCGTCTTTAAATTATTAAACGCACAAGTGGATAATAAATTCAATGAATACAGTATAAATTGCTTGGCATCCCCTGGAACGAATGTAACCCTAACTAATTATACGGAGTGGTAATTCCAAGATAAATACAGTACTGATGCTTTTACAGAATTAATTCGGAGTGGAGCAGACGATTTAATACATTATTGTAATTAGGTGTGTGAGCGTTTGAGTGTTTCTAGATATTGTAAAAATGCGTGTGTGTGTGTTGTTTGTGTATGAAAATAAATTAGGAATGTTCGCAACAATACTCTTGCTTATGGTTGATGGTAATCTAAAAACAAAATCAACTTAAAATTGGGGTACTACATATATTCGGCTGCTATCTATGTTTATAAGTATGCGATGTACTCAATAACTACTGGTCAGATTTGATAATTATGCTTTTTATTAAAAAACATACCCAAATGCTTTCATTTGGTTTCTTTTTTTTACGTACATAAAAATGTTTGACCGGTTGTTTGAGTTACTCCTCACAAAAACTCACATTGCTTGCACAAAAGGAGCCTAAGCCATTAGGCAAAACCTTAACCTGGTCTACTTTAATCAAAATCATGCCATTTAAACATATCCAGCCCTATCACTCAGTTTTTTTATGGTAATAGGCGGCAAATGAGCAGACGGATTGCCAGATGGTAAGTAATTACCGCCGCCCATGGACACAAGCAACACCACAGGAGTCACAAGTGCGTTGCCGCCCGTTGGGGTTGGGAAAAGGGACAGGATGAGGAGTGGGATCAGGGAAAAGGAATAGGGGATAGTGCCTCCAGCACTCTCACTCACCGAACGAAATGCAACAGTTTAGGTACTGTTTCTTTACGTCGATTTTCTGTGAGAGGGTAGTACTTCCCCGGTCGAGCCGGCCCATTCATGCTGAAATCAGCAAGACTCTACTACCTTGAAATTTTAAGAGCGAATATCAAGTAACACTTGTTAACTCTAACTAACGAGAGTAGACATCAACTTCTTTAAGAATATATTGTTAGAGCTTAATTTTCGAAATTCAATTGAAATTTGAGAGTCTAGTCTCGAAATAAGGTAACTTGATACTAAAGGGCGGCAACCCTTTTCTTATCATTTTCAATTTGGGCGTAACTACCTCCTTGCAACTTTTGTCAATTAAAATTGAAATTGCAAGTTTTGTAATAATTGGTGTTAATTTACACTTTAAACAATATAATCTTATAAGGAGACGGCTATGCAGAGGGTATCAGGCTCGGATCCACGGCGCTCACCACTGACTTTTCGAAGTGTGTGCGTATTAAATTATCAATAATTATCGCTTGTCCCGTGCCTTGGAGAGCAAGTTCAGATATCACCAAGATCTTTGACACTTTTTATAGGTAGTCAGTACCTCTAAATAAACTGGCGCTACTATAACCCATGGAATATCGCTATCCCTATGGGTTGCGGCGGTCAGGGGTCAGACTAGAGTTGTGGAAAAGCTAATATTCAGTCAAATCTGGTTAGACAAGTACTCGGGCTACCAATGAGATAGCGCTAGGAGAGAGACCAGACCAAGTGATCAGACCGCAAAAACGACCCCCTTTGTCGAATCTCTAATATTTCAGAGCACTTCCCTTGACATTAAGCCGGTCATAGGGATTCTCTCATAGGGAGTCCAATTTCGCGTTCATCTGGAGGATAAGGCTAAACTAGCCTCCAAAAAACGGGGTGTCCTCAATAAAGCAAGAAGATGCTTCACATCGGTGCAGCGTCTCTGGCTTTACAAAGCTCAAGTTAGGCCCCACATGGAGTACTGCTGCCATCTTTGGGCCGGGGCACCACAATACCAACTGCTTCCATTTGACCGCGTCCAACGTCGAGCGACTCGAGTCATCGATGACACGGTCCTTACAAACCGGCTCGACCATCTTGACCTGCGTAGAGATGTTGCGTCTCTCTGCGTCCTATGTCGTATATATCATGGGGAGTGTTCTGAGGAGTTGTTTGGTCTGATACCCGCTGCAGAATTTCACCACCGTACAACTCGCCACAAACTAAAATTCCACCCTCACCACCTTGATGAGTGGCGTTCTTCTACCGTACGATTCACACGCCATTTCCTGCCTCGTACGGCCAAACTGTGGAACCAGCTACCTGCAGCGGTATTTCCAAACCAGTTCGACATTTGAATCTTCAAAAAGCGAGCATATTCCTTTTTAAAAGGTAAGCAACGCACTTGTGATCCTTCGGGCATTGCAGGTGTCTATGGGCGGCGATGATTACTTATCATCAGGTGACCCGCTTGTTCGTTTGCCTTCCTATACTATAAAAAAAAAGTGACCTAACTGTGGGAATCGAGCCTTGTGTGTCAATTGGTAACAGCAAAATTGCGCTTAATAGTACGGCAGTCAGATGACCCAGCGCAAAAAAAAATATACATTAAGACAAACTAGAATTTGTAACATTAGTCAGGACTAGAATGGCAAGAGAACCTTCATCACGGTAATCTAAGTATAGAAAGCATGCCAGAAGTTATATTTTTCATCAGTAAACTGGAAATAACCAAAAAAAGTATGGCAATGTTCTCGTTCAATTCTATTGCACCTAAAACAAAGCTATAATACTACTTTAGCAATATGGCGTTACATTTAGAGCTGTGTGTGTAATTCAGTACCTACTTTAGATTTTCTTGTGGTCCATTAAACTGTACCATTTATATTAGCAGAAATAAGATAAAATTTCAACTTACTTCGTTTTCCCCGAGACATTCAATAAATTGTCTCTCATCTTTATTGTTTAACTTCTTATTTTGTTCAAAACTTTAGTTTTATTGTTTTGTTTTCTTCATATTAATTGTTTACTGAGTTAGATACTGCGGCAGAGTTAAACTCTGTATCAGTATCGTTGTAAGTTAAACACTGAGTGAGTTCGCTTCATTGGGTAAAGTTGTTCGAAGACAAGCATCAAGTTTGGCTTAACAAACATTGATGTTTGCGTATATACACTATACATACATCTTGTTGTACTGGTACAATTAAAGATTTATATTATACGTTATGTTACTTTTACTAGTTCAATTTTATACAGTTAGTAGCTTATGGTTGTACTGCAAATTTGACTTAATATTTATGTTAGGAAATGGTGAAAAGAGATGAGAGACTTTGTCAGCAACTTGTTCTTGTTGACATCTTAGTTAAAGAGTTTGCACTGATTAACATAGGTCGCCGCCAAGGTTTTTTACACAGGCCGATCTCGAGCCATCCTCATCCAGTCGCTTGGTCACAGAAATGGTTCTAGGTAAATATAGTAATTTGTAAAGAAAACGAAGTTTACATTTACGACAATATTTTTATTGTAGGCTTTTGTACGCCATTCAATGCCATATCCACCGACTACAAAAGGAATACTATATCAGAATACACTTCGCACCATACAAATCGTATGTATGGCGCGCCTTTGGCGGTAGTGGCCATCTGCCATATTATTGTCTGAGTGCTAGAGTGCTACTAAAAGATCCACGAAAAGTGCTTTTTGAAAGATCGATGATTTTAGGCTTTATTTGTTTCAACCATCGCGTATCATATTGGTATAAACCAACGAGTACAAAATGAGAAAGTTTTCTTTTCCTGTTTACATTTTATTCGCCTCTTCGATAATATTTTTAAATAGTTTACGGGAGATATGTTCGTATATATGTTCGTAACCGAGGGAGCTTTTAAAAAAGACACGATGTTGTCTCCTTGAGTCTTTAATCTCAACTGATTTAATTCAATACAAATTTCTTACAGCTAACTTATGGTACTACGGTTCTTATCTCTAAAGGGGAGTATATGGTTACAGTTTATTGCTTAATACTATGAATTTACTGTACGTAACTCCTCCCTTCCCAAAGGGCTGCGTACGGAGGAGGATTGCACGCAAGGCCGACTATGCAAGGGCGAAGCGCTGTGCTGAGGCTCTGCTGCTGACTCCGACGGACGCGGCGCGTAGTCCATCTCCATGGTGACGCACGGCGGCGGTTGAAGTCCCGGGCGTCTGCATAGGCTTGATCTGAGTCGTTTGTAGGCGCAGTATAGTATGAGGGCTAGTACTGCGGCTAATGCGGCGATTGAAGTCCAGCTGGGTTGACTGGCGATACCGGGGGTGATCGGCGTGATGTTCATCTTGCGGGCTAGAGTAGCAAGCGAGTGTAGTTTATCCAACTGTATGTTTTGCAACTCTATGTTGTGCACAGTGACGTTTTCTTGGGCTATTTCATTTCTAGGCAACGGAATGGTCTCTGGAATAGTGATAGTACTATGGTGGGTTTGTAGTACTATACTATTTATAGTTATGGTACATCTTTCAGTAGTGGTGAGTAGATAGACTCCTTTTATCCGTTGATAACTGTTCTCGTCGTTGCAGGACATTTTTATGATGTCTTCCTTCGGGATGACTGCTAGCCAGGTGTTTTCATGAAGTTGTTCTATCTTGTTATTGCTAGTGACGACATGGGCGAACTTGCAATTGGTTGCGGGCGTATGTCGAATGGTTTGCACGATGCAATCGGCTCTCTTGTCGACGTCTTCTAATTTCAGATGATCGCAGATTTGGAGGTCATCGGTGAGGCGGCGACAGGGCTCGTGAAGGTAAGTAAACTTCTTATTACTCAGTATAAGGTAAGGTGCTTCGGGTATACGGGTAAGGTTGTTATGATTAGGAATGGAAGATAAGTGTAAAAGGTCAAAGGTAATAGGGATTATAATAGGTATGTATAATATAAATGTAAGTGACGTTAAGGTACAGTATGCCTTGACCGTAATACTATTTTCTAACAAGTGTATATTTTCTCTTCTAGGTTCAAAAGGTAAGTTAAAGTTTTTACTTATTTTAATTAATTCTGCTAATAGATGTAAAAGGTCTATGATACTAGGATGTAATATACCTAAAGAAGCAAAAGAGATTGCTGTCTCTAATGTGTTTACTCTATCGTAAATTTGTTGAAAACTATTTTCAATTTGAAAGTGGATATGAAGTATATCTATTCGCGAGTTAAGCGAAGTTAAGTTACTGTTAATATTATTTAAGTTAATTGCTAATAAATCTAAGTTATTCTGAACTTTATGTAAACTTTCGGTATATTCATCTATATACTGTTTCATAAGACTAATAGTATTCTTCTGATTACTTGCTAACGTGAATGTATTTTTCCTTAAACTGTCTATTTCATTTTCAAAACGTAGGGCATCTTCGTTATCTAAGTTTCCACTAATTGATTTTATAATTGAACCTAAACCGTTAATTAAACCACGTCTATTTCTAACACTAGATCTGGGTAAAATGTAAAAACACTTATTTTCTATTAAACTAATCATATACTTAATCTGTTCACGATAAACGTATCGTTCTGAATACGTGGGTCTCGAGTTTTCGACTAACACTAACTTATAATACATACTAGTAGTAAATCTAAATAATTCATATATGTAACTAACATTATAAGTGCATATAAGGTTATATGTATCTATCTTATGTAAAACTTTAGCTTCTTTTAAAACTAATAAACCATCTTCGCTAGCTATCGGCTGTACTATGACGTCTGATGCTGCGTGGGTGGTGCTGACGGCGGCGAGCCACCAGAAGACTCTGTAATGGAAGAGGGACGTCTGAGCATCCTACTATGGACTTTTATCGATTTGGAGTTTATATGCTTGCCTATGATTTCTACAATATTATTAGGGTGTAAACGTATAACTGTATAGGGACCTAAATTAGCTAGCTGTTTATATACTATATCGCCTATCTTAAACGATGGAATTTCATTTTCTAACAGTCGTTCCGAAGACCGTGGGAATTCTGAGCCAACCGTGGGAATATTACTGGGTAAAGGTTGCAATGGGTCACTTTCGCTAATTGAATCTATTTGGGAATCAGCAGAGGTGCTTGGTTTTGTTAAATCTATCGAGTTTATTTTTATACGGGATAATGCGTCAGCGTTTGTGTTGTATTTACCTTTTTTATATACGATTTGATAGTCATACTCTTCTAAACGTAAGCGCCAGCGTGTGAGCTTTGAATTCGGGTCCTTAAGGGACATTAACCAGGTAAGCGGTTTGTGATCGGTGTATATGATAAACTTTCGGCCGTATAAATAGGGACGAAAATATTTAGTTGCCCAAATAATTGCTAATAGCTCTCTTTCTATCGTTGAGTAGCGGGACTCTGTATCTGAAAGTGTACGCGATGCGTATGCGATGGGCTTATCAGAACCTACGGTTCCTTGTGATAACACGGCGCCAATTGATACTGAGGACGCATCGGTAGTTAGTATGAATGGTTTTTCGAAATCCGGATACTGTAAAATGGGGGCATTACATAATATAAGTTTTGCTTTATTGAACGCGTCTATAAACTCGGGAGAATGCGTGACTTTAACATTTTTCTTTAAGCATCTTGTAAGTGGTTTTGTAAGCTTCGCGAAGTCAGGAATAAACTTGCGGTAATAGCCTAATAATCCTAAGAAAGATTTGATTTCCTTTTGAGTACATGGTATGGGAAATTTCTTAATTGCTTTTATCTTTTCCTCGTTAGGTTTTACACCGTCTGGGGTAAGTAAATGGCCTAAACATCCGACTTCTTTCTTTAAGAATTCTGACTTGTCTAATTGTACTTTAAAGTTATGTTCTCTAAGTCGTTCAAAAACACGTTTTAGCTTGTTTATATGGTCGGTTAAACTGACTGAAAAAATCAAAATATCATCTAAATAAACTACACATGTATCTACTAGTAAATCTCTCAAAATATTGTTCATTAATCGTTAAAAAGTGCTCGGGGCATTCTTTAAACCAAAGGGCTCACAACAACTCATAATGACGGTTTGTGCTGAACGCTGTCTTCTCTATGTCAACGGAATCCATCTCCAGTTGATGGTAACCAGATGCTAAATCGATTGTGCTGAAATACTGGGCTCTACCTAACTTATCTAGGATGTCATTAATGTTTGGAATAGGGTATTTATCGTCAATTGTTCTTTCGTTCAATTTACGATAGTCTACGACCAATCGCCACTTGGTTTTGCCGGACGCATCGGTCTTCTTTGGCACTAAATGGACGGGGCTGGACCAAGGTGAAATGCTTTCTCTAACGATGCCTTTCTCTACTAAACTATCTACTTGTTTCTGGATTTCCTGTTGCTGACAAGGAGGTCGTCTATAATTCTTAACGAATATGGGCGTATTGTCTGTTAAACGAAGTGAATGTTTGACTGAATTAGTAAAAGTTAAAGGTAAGTTTTCCGAATAAAATATATCTCTAAACTGATAACATAGCTTCTGAATTTCTCTCTTTTCCTCAATGTTCAAATGGTCTAAGCGCAAACGCTCTAAGTTTTGTTTTAGTTCTGAATCTATATCTTCGCTACTTAAATGATGAAATGCCGGCTCGGTACAAATCTTCCGTTTAATCAAAACGTTGTGATAGTTAAAATCTACTGAAGTTGTTTTAGTATAAAGTTTTTTCTCACTGTAATCTATTCTACAACCTAAACTGTCTAATATATCACTTCCTATAAGACCGTGAAACTGTTCGCTGAAATCTACAATCAAAAACTTATGCATGCTACTTGATCCGAATATCTCTGGTAACGGGATGTACGCGACATTCTCATGATATGATTCTCCGTGCGGTGTCGAGATAGTATAAGGTTCCGACTTAATGCAGGCCTTATCAAGATTCTTAATTACTGCGGTACTAATTAATGAGTGAGTAGCTCCGGTGTCGATGAGAAACGGACCACCAAATTCGCGGATGTAAATATGTGGTAATTTATCTACTACGTAATCTATGTTTTCTCCTGAATTATCCATTCCTGGGGAAAATCCTGAAAATAATCGTTATCTGGGGAATCGTCTACGTCTTGTTCCTGTTCTGCGGCGTAGGTGTCGCAGCTGACTGACTCGCTACGGTCCTCGCTATTTACTAAATTATGATTTAATCTATTTACGGGAACTAACGCCTTTTCTTCCTGTTTTGTAGCTGGTTTTGGGGTATTAAATTGAGTATTTCTGGGGTAATTACTATACTGATTATAAGGGTAATTATTGTATTGTTTACTAGAGCTTGGTAAAGCTGGACGTGAGGTAGGTGTATTTGACGACGGGACGTTTGGTAACAGAGGACTGTAAAATGACTGCTGTGGACGCACTGGGAAATTACTATTTGGCTTTATGATAGGTTTCGGAGTGGGTTGTGTAATGCTTTTCCTATCTGAACGTTTGATTCGAGCTTCTTCCTGTCTGGCTAACGCTATAGCTTTGACAAGGGTTGTCGGCTGGTTAATACGTACGCCTAAGCCTACGTTGTAATCTAGGTTGTCTATAAATGTGCTGATTGCTAGGGTTTGATAGTAACCACTGTCCTTGTTGGTGGACAGGCCTACTCCACAAAGTGAGTCTAAAAGATCTCCTATTCGTTTACCAAATTGTTCGCACGTCTCGTTTTGGTATTTCGTGCAACGTAATAATTCTTGAAGTAACTGAACTTCGGTTCGGTGTTTGCCGAATCGATTAATTAGAGCGGCTTTAATAGATGTCCAATCTTCGATATCAACTTCCAATGAATAGCTTCTTGAGCTTTGTTAGTTAACTTATTTCTTATGAGACAGATCGCTATCGAGTTGTCTGTTGTTATACCATACGCGGTTAAGATACTTTCTACACTTCTTATATAAAAGTTCAATGATTTGTTACTGCCATCGTATGACGGAATAAGTTTGTTTAATAGTTCGTAATTTGGTTTTGAACTATTTATTACTGAGGCTGCTGCGGCTAGGTCAGCGAGCGCGTTGGCGTTCTGAGCCATTGTATAAATTTATAATAAATGTATATAACTAAAACTAAGGTAAGTATGTGTAAGTATCTGGTGTCGATTTTAGATCACACAGATATACACTATATACTTATTTGTATTACCGGTAAAGGCAATTATACACGCACACACAATATAAAATACACAAAGTAATTATAGTGGTGGGAAATGGCAAAAGATGGGATACTGAGTAGTATGAGAGTTTGATCTTACCTCCAGTAGAGCTCCATCTGCCTGGTGAGTTGAGCGGTGACTGGTGACTGTGCTTCTTGCTGCCCAGGGTTCGCGACGGGTTCTTGTTGGGATAGCGGCGCGGACGCAAAGAGTTTGATTCGCGCCGTGTCTTCGCAAAGAGTTTGATTCGCTAGGACGACGACTGCCACTATCCGACCGACTGCGCCAGATATGTTCGTGGCGAACCGAGGGAGCTTTTAAAAAAGACACGATGTTGTCTCCTTGAGTCTTTAATCTCAACTGATTTAATTCAATACAAATTTCTTACAGCTAACTTATGGTACTACGGTTCTTATCTCTAAAGGGGAGTATATGGTTACAGTTTATTGCTTAATACTATGAATTTACTGTACGTAATTCGGGACAAATCTATTTCAATCTTGAAAAAATCGTTTGTTCAGTATTTTGATTAGAAACACACACGTTATGTAATTAGGGAAATACTCGCCCAAAACCTCACACTTTATGATTAGAATAAGTCAGGGTCTAAATTATAACTACCAAACCTACACTAACAGCCCAGTTTAAATAAAATTATTACATATTAAGTTTATAATTATATTTGTCGTAGTGTGTATTTTATTGTCCGTGTGGTGACGCATTAAGAATACGGAATGTCACCACCCCATATCATCCCATGGGTGTCGTAAGAGCCGACAGAGGGAGCATATTATGCAGACAACAACTCTGTAAGAGAAGGAAAACTTGATAAAAACCCTATACCAACCCGTTTGGCCAGCGGGGTATAGTAGGCCAATTCCTCCTGTCAAAGGAGAGGGCTAGTCCAGCAGTGAACTGTTGAAGGCTGATGATGATAAAGTTTACATTAAAAATGCCTGCGATACTGACTGACTGACAGGTGACCCAAAACTATTGGGCGCAAGACTCTGAAATTTGACATATCCTTGCGGAGTGCAGTGAAGCTTTAAGAGAGGATTTTTGAATATTCCCTCTTTAAGGGCGTAATGTAGTCACAAGCGGGTAAAATCAAGTAATATATAATACCTTCCCACGTTTACTAAATCTCAGATCAATATCAGTTCCCTGTGTATACAGATCTAATCCTAAGTGAACTTTCGTGGCTTTCCATTATTATGTGTGATCTCGTGAATCTTTTGATTTAGGAGCTGTATTCAGAACTTTGAATGAATTAATAATGAAGTCATTTGCAATTTGTTTATGTGGTTTTTTTATCTATTGTAGAACAATTTATGAATTTTAAGGCTCCCTCCACGCCCAATGCAAGATCGGCCTGTCTAAGGAAACAAACATCTATTTTTCAGATATTGTTTAGTGTCAATATTTTTTAGGATTATGTGGCAAGGAACCTTTATAATATAGTTTCCCCATGTCTATTCATCCATCCATCAGCAGCTTCACCCAGAAACTACTTTCTAACTCAAACTTAAGTACTTCTCAGGATAAACCCCAGAACATAACAGAGTGCTTTATCCAATGCACACTAGGCAATCCCTCTAACTAAAATCTCTCCAACATCGTACACAATATCGTAAATACAATGTAATATTTACATAATGAGCAAGAATTGGGGTACAAAATGTAAACACCATAAACCACCTTCACGCTTAAGCTGTTATAGCGTTGTAATTTGAAATAAAACGGGCCAATCTAGATAATCTTTCCAACAAAAACCTCATAAGAGCATATGAGAAAATACCTGAAGTGCAATGCGTAAACACATTTCAACAATCGCAAACAAACCGGCTACAATTAAGGCAAACGCTTTGAGAGTCATTAGATAATTTCATCTTTAAATTATTAAACGCACAAATGGATAATAAATTCAATGAATACAGTATAAATTGCTTGGCATCCCCTGAAACGAATTTAACCCTAACTAATTATACGGAGTGGTAATTCCAATATAAATACAATACTGATGCTTTTACAGAATTAATTCGGAGTGGTGCAGACGATTTGATACAGTATTGTAATTAGGTGTGTGAGCGTTTGAGTGTTTTTAGATATTGTAAAAATGCGTATGTGTGTGTTGTTTGTATATGAAAATAAGTGAGAAATGTTCGCAACAGTACTCTTGCAGTACTTATAGTTGCTGGTAATTTTAAAACAATACCGACTTAAAATAGAGGTATTTTATCCGGCTGTTATATCTGTTTATATGTAAGCGATTTACTCAAAAACTAGGTACCGATCCGATTTGATAATGATGCTAGCTTTTTTTCAAAAAAGTAACCAAATGGTTTCATTTGATATCTTTTTTTGACGAGAAACGTTAGTAATATCGTGTCAGAATATATCGTCGACGCTCGTACGAGTAACGCGTGTGCCAAAAGACGTGTGCCTGTACTCGCCTACATGCGTTTCCAAAAACGAGCTTATACGCGTATATAAAACGCTTGTCTGAAACCGCTCCAAGGGCGAATATCTAATAACACTTATTAACACTAACTAATGAGAGTAGACATCGATTTCATCTCCCCAAATCCTACCAACCTTCAGAATTATTCTAACATCAACTTCTTTAAGAATGTATTGTAAGAGCTTAATTTTCAAAATTCAATTGAAATTAAATTTGAGAGTCTAGTCGCGAAATAAGGTAACTTGATATTAAAGGGTGGCAACCCTTTGCTTATCCATTCTTAATTTGGGGGAAAGACCTCCTTGCAACTTTTGATTCAGACCAAGATGTCAATTAAAACTAAAGTTGCAAGTTTTGTAATAATTAGTGTTGTAGTGACATCATAATTATTGTTAAATTAACATATCATATTTTTATAGTTAATTTAGTACTCTAAAAATATTAATCTTTGATTAGCATAAAAAAATAATTGTAATTTTAATCAACCTAATAATTCAACATACACGCAAACAATGTACAACGATTTTATATAGATAAAATATTACTAGATGGGACAGCGAGGCGGTGACGTCGGAGCGGCCGTGTGTCGCGGCTCGCGTCGCAGGTAGCTCGCGCGAGCGAGAGAGCACTATCGGTTGACCGCTCACACGGTCGGTGCGCCCGCGTCGCCGGCCTATCAACAGTATATGATTTGTCTTGACGCGAACCGCCTTATATTTAAATCTTATTAGTACTTGTGAATAATTGTCATCGCTTCCGCGCGTACGAAATTCTTGTGCTTATTCTAAAAACTTTCTTCTCGCTATCTTTCACTCCTTCTGCTTGTGTGTGTGCCTATAAACTGTACCTGTGAACTTTTCCACATCTTAATAAACTTTCATACTTCGTTTCTTCAATCTATGACTTTTACTTCGCACTACACACTCTTCTACAACCCTACATTGGTGACCCCGAACAAGGACACAGTAACAGGATGGCCGAAGAAAAAGGGTGTGGCAGCCAAGACTGCGACAAGTTGGCAGCGGATATTTTTCGGGTCGGTGTCAGAATATCCCCATTTTACCCCGAAAAACCGGCGCTATGGTTTTGCCAGATGGAAGCGCAATTTCTCCTGTCTGGTATCAAGTCAGATGACACCAAGTACTATTACGTCACGGGCAACTTGGACTCCCAGTACGTGTCTGAGGTGGAGGACATAATCACAAACCCGCCGGCGACAGAAAAATATGAGAAGCTAAAGACAGAGCTGGTGAAACGTCTTTCTGCGTCCCGGGAGAAGAAGGTGAAGCAACTCCTCATGCACGAAGAGTTGGGAGACCGGAAGCCTTCGCAGTTTTACCGACACCTGCTTAACCTGGCTGGACCCGGCGTCCCCGAGGAGTTCCTGCGTACTATCTGGACCAGCCGTCTACCCAGCAGTACGCAGGCCATCATCGCGTCCCAGGGCAAGACTCCCATGGATGATTTGGTGGACCTGGCAGATAGAATCCACGACGTGGTCGTCCCTCAGGTGGCATCCGCAGCCGTCGCTCCTTCATCAGCCGTTCCTGCTTCTCCGGAGGTATCAGCGCTCGCCAAGCAGGTGGAGCTACTAACGGAGAAGATAGAGAGGATGTCCCGAGACCGCGACCGCAGTCGACAGCCGAGCCGAGGTCGGCACCGCTCCAGTTCCACCAGATCATCGTCCAGTTACCGTAATCAACCATTATGCTGGTATCATATTAGATTTCGAGATAGGGCTAGACATTGTGTAAAACCTTGCGATTATCGTCCCGCGGGAAACGAAAGGGGCAGTCAGTAATGGCGACAAATGATTGCCTCAGTACCGGTCGCCTATTCATCACTGACTGTCGAACCAAGGTTCGATTCCTGGTCGACACAGGCAGTGACCTATGCGTATACCCCCGATCGGCTTTATCTACTCACCGTACTAAAACGGATTTTCAATTGTGTGCCGCTAATGGAACAATTATAAATACTTACGGCTATATTAATTTAAATTTAAACATAGGATTGCGCCGTGACTTCCCCTGGCGATTTATCGTCGCAGATGTAACAAAGGCGATAATAGGCGTGGATTTTTTATGTTTTTATAATTTGACGGTCGATTGCAGGAATCAACGCCTCATCGACTGCCATACAACTGTGTCCACCCCGGCTTCACCTGCTCGTCGTTCTGATGACGTCTCTTCGGTGAAAGTAAGTCTCGGTAATTCCGCATTCACTCACATACTACGGGAATTTCCCGACATCACTCGTCCACACGGTACACATCGCACATCAAAACACGAGACAATCCACCACATACGCACTACACCTGGGCCACCGGTAACCTGTTCACCGCGTCGTTTGGCACCGGATAAACTTAAAATCGCCAAGACTGAATTTGAGGCCATGCTACAGTGCGGCACGTGCCGTCCGTCCGAATCAGCCTGGTCTTCTCCTCTTCACTTGGCGCCTAAGAAAAACGATGGCTGGCGTCCCTGTGGTGACTACAGGATGCTGAACGCACGTACCATCCCCGACCAGTACCCGATCAGGCACATCCATGACTTCGCCCACAGCCTATCTGGCTGTACAGTCTTCTCGCAGATAGACCTGGTGAAGGCCTATAACCAGATCCCCGTCCATCCGGA
This sequence comes from Euclidia mi, assembly GCA_944739405.2. Taxonomy (NCBI): domain Eukaryota; kingdom Metazoa; phylum Arthropoda; class Insecta; order Lepidoptera; family Erebidae; genus Euclidia; species Euclidia mi. Next base: position 11,342,615 of record OX123184.2, on the reverse strand, counting down.
CGACATTCCGAAGACCGCGATAACGACGCCGTTCGGCCTCTTCGAATTTCCGTTCATGACGTTCGGACTTCGAAATGCCGGTCAAACGTTCCAGCGCTTCGTGAATGAGATGCTCAGGGGTCTGGACTTCACTTACGCGTACCTTGACGATTTCCTCGTGTTTTCAAAAGACCATGCTACGCATGAGGTGCACCTGCGTCAGCTATTCACCAGACTCCAAGAGTACGGTATGGTGATCAACACTAGTAAGTGTATTTTTGGAGTGTCGCAGGTAAACTTTTTGGGGTACCATATTTCATCCAAGGGTACGAGGCCGTTGCCATCCAAGGTCGAAGCTGTGCAGATTTCCCTACCCCCAAGACTGTTAGAGAACTGCGCAGATTCCTTGGCATGGTAAACTTTTACAGGAGGTTCATACCTGGGGCCGCCGCTTTTCAAGCGCCTTTGAACGCTTTACTTGCAGGGTCCGTTAAGGGTTCTCACCCTGTCAATTTTTCAGCGGAGGAGTTGGAGGTGTTCAAAAACTGCAAGAGAAGTCTTTGCCAAGCAGCACTTTTAGCTCATCCTGACTGCAACGCTAAGATGGCGTTGGTCACGGATGCGTCAGACAAGGCCATCGGCGCAGTTCTGCAGCAGCTTAATGATGGAGCTTGGGAGCCTCTAGCCTTCTTCTCGCGTAAGTTGAGCCCGGCACAGGTTAAGTACTCTCCTTACGACCGTGAGTTGCTCGCCATTTACGAGAGTGTTAAGTACTTCAGGCACATGTTGGAGGCGCGTGACTTCGTTATTTACACGGACCACAAGCCCCTCACATTCGCCTATCACTCTCGTAAAGAGAATTGTTCTCCCCGACAGTTCCGTCACTTGGACTTTATATCGCAATTTACCACTGACATTCGTCATATCTCTGGGAAAGACAACGTCGTGGCTGACACTCTCTCACGCGTGGAGGAGATTACTCAGCCTGTGCACCCGGAAAGAATCGCAGAAGCTCAGCAAAACGACACCGAGCTCAAGCAACTGATTGCTGGCGACACCTCACTGAACCTCAAACAGGTAAGTATTCCCGGGTCACGCAGTCAACTTTTCTGCGATTTTAGCGGACCTACTCCAAGACCTTTTGTACCCAAGGAACTGCGTAGGGCCGTATTCTCTAGTCTGCATTCGTTGAGCCACCCAGGGACCAAGGCTTCAGCAAAACTGGTTGCGGATCGTTATGTATGGCCTGGAGTTAGAAAAGACTGCCGTGATTGGGTCCGTTCATGCTTGGACTGTCAGCGTTCCAAGATCACGCGGCACGTCTTTAGTCCCGTAGGTACGTTTAAGCTACCGCAATCAAGGTTTGCATTCGTCCATATCGACCTTGTTGGACCTTTGCCACTGTGCCAGGGCTACCGATACTGCCTCACCGCCGTCGATCGTTTCTCGCGATGGCCTGAGGCTATCCCATTGGCTGACATAACGGCTGAAACAGTCGCAAAGGCCTTACTCAGTGGGTGGATTGCTCGTTTCGGCTGTCCTACCAATATCATTACTGATAGAGGTAGCCAGTTCGAATCAGCACTCTTTAAATGCTTGTCCGAGACCGTGGGCTTCGAACATCGCCGGACCACAGCTTACCATCCTGCCTGTAACGGACTGGTGGAGAGGTTCCACCGTCAACTGAAGGCCGCAATAACTTGCCATGCTACTGCTAACTGGGTGGAGTCCCTTCCACTCGTCCTACTTGGCATTCGCAGCGCTTTCAAGGAGGATTTGAAAGCATCGTCGGCCAAATTAGTCTATGGCCAACCTCTCAGGCTCCCTGGTGAGTTTTTCAGCTCAGAGTCCGACGAGACGACGGACATGACCGACTACTTGTCTCGCCTGCGCAGTTTTGTTCGGCGTCTGCAGCCGTCACCCGGGTCTCGTCATAAGTGTGAGACCAAGGCATTTATTTTTAAGGACCTGTCAAAGTCGACACACGTCTTTCTGCGAGATGATACTACGGGTCGTTCCTTAAAAGTCGCATACTCTGGTCCTCATGAAGTCATATCTCGTGGTGATAAGTTCTTTAAAATATCGGTAAATGGTAAACAGGTTACAGTATCGATAGACCGTCTCAAACCGGCCTTCATACTGCGTGACCCAGACAATAACTCACACCAACCACCCAACATATCACACTCACCACCCAACACAAACACTCACTCAAACACCCCAATCGCGGAAAACCGGGACTTACTTCGTGCTGACGATGGCGTCGTCAAAACGACGCGGTCAGGACGTCGCGTTAGATTTCCCGACTATTATCGCCCTTGACGGTCTCTGGAGGGGGGTGATGTAGTGACATCATAATTATTGTTAAATTAACATATCATATTTTTATAGTTAATTTAGTACTCTAAAAATATTAATCTTTGATTAGCATAAAAAAATAATTGTAATTTTAATCAACCTAATAATTCAACATACACGCAAACAATGTACAACGATTTTATATAGATAAAATATTACTAGATGGGACAGCGAGGCGGTGACGTCGGAGCGGCCGTGTGTCGCGGCTCGCGTCGCAGGTAGCTCGCGCGAGCGAGAGAGCACTATCGGTTGACCGCTCACACGGTCGGTGCGCCCGCGTCGCCGGCCTATCAACAGTATATGATTTGTCTTGACGCGAACCGCCTTATATTTAAATCTTATTAGTACTTGTGAATAATTGTCATCGCTTCCGCGCGTACGAAATTCTTGTGCTTATTCTAAAAACTTTCTTCTCGCTATCTTTCACTCCTTCTGCTTGTGTGTGTGCCTATAAACTGTACCTGTGAACTTTTCCACCTCTTAATAAACTTTCATACTTCGTTTCTTCAATCTATGACTTTTACTTCGCACTACACACTCTTCTACAACCCTACAGTGTTAATTTACACTTAAAGTAATATAATAAAATAAAAGGACACAGCTTTGCAGAGGGTATCAGGTTCGAATCCACCGCGCTCACCACTGACTTTTCGAAGTGTGTGCGTATTAAATTGTTAATTATCTTTTGTCCCGTACCTAGGAGAGCAAATTCAGCTGTCACGAAGATCTTTCTCGAGTCAGTAGGCACCTCTAAATTAACTGACACTTCTGTAACCCATGGAATATCACTATCCCTATGGGTTGCAGAGGTCAGATGGCACTTTGTGGAAAAGCTAATATTCAGTCAAAGTCCGTCTGGTACTCGGGCTGCTACTAAAAAAGCGCTAGCAGGACGAACAGACAAAGTGAGGTAACTGTGGGAATGGAGCCTTGTGTGTCAATTGGTTACAGGAAAATTGCACTTAAAATATTACGGCTGTCAAATATCCCTTCGCAAAAAAATATATACATTAAGACAACTAGAATTTGTAACATTAGTCGGGGCTAGAATGGCAAGAGAACCTGCATCACGGTAATCTAAGTATAGAAAGCATACCAGAAGTTATATTTTCCATCAGTAAACTGGAAATAACCACAAAGAGTATGGCTATGTTCTCGTTCAATTCTATTGCACCTAAAACAAAGCTATAATACTACTTAAGCAATATGGCATTACATTTAGAGCTGTCTGTGTAAGTCAGTACTTTAGATTTTCTTGTGGTCCATTAAACTCTACCATTTATATTAGCAGAAATAAGATAAAATTTCAACTTACTTCGTTTTCCCCGAGACATTCAATAAATTGTCTCTCATCTTTATTGTTTAACTTCTTATTTTGTTCAAAACTTTTCTTTTATTGTTTTGTTTTCTTCATATTAATTGTTTACTGAGTTAGATACTGCGGCAGAGTTAAACTCTGTATCAGTATCGTTGTAAGTTAAACACTGAGTGAGTTCGCTTCATTGGGTAAAGTTGTTCGAAGACAAGCATCAAGTTTGGCTTAACAAACATCGATGTTTGCGTACAATATACATACATTTTGTTGTACTGGTACGATTTAAGATTTATATACGACTTTTAGCAGGTCAATTTAATACAGTTAGTAGCTTATGGTTGTACTGTGAATTTGACTTAATATTTATGTGAGGAAATGGTGAAAAGAGATGAGGAGATGTAGACTGGGTAAAAAGAAGTCAAAGTAGGCTGTATGTTTGTAAACAAAATTCGATAAGCGTTTGGCGTCATATTCATGCACAGTTTTCCTTACAATTGACGGAAAAGTAGCATGATATAATGAATTATACTCTACAGCATTGTTTATCTTCAATAATTGATAAATTTTAGAACGATATGGACGATATGAATCTTAATGACTAAACTATGGTGACGCATATTTATTTCAAAATTTAACACTTAAGATGGTGTAGTTTAAAGTTTCCTTTTTTATGAATATCCATCAGTTTTTCACAAAACATAAATTTATCCCATTACGTGCGAGATGTTTCAAGAAAAATATCAATATTGTTATTTAGAGAACTTTTAATAATAACAATATTATCGTGAGGGAACTGTCTGAAATCACGCTCATAATATCGATTACAACAAACCACTTACACAATCTCATTACCTATTAAGCAATATCCAAACCCTAGTTTAACCGCCTGACATAATAAATGAGCGTTAGCCAGATATTGAACCATTAATTATTTACGTAAACTCTACCTGTATCAATCTTATGAGAAAAAAATATTTATAAATAGTTATTCGCATAATATTAAGGCTGCTTTACTAACAAAGATGTATCAGGTTGCGAAGCGAGAAATGTGTTTTAAGAACTAATAGAATTGAGTTATTTACTTCTTATCCTCACTGTGCTGTGAGCTTCCGTGGAAACGCTTTATAGGTAAAGCTATCTATACAGTATTTTAACTGCATACAATGAATAGGAAGGCGAGTTATACCTACGCGCCTCGAGTCTGGTACACACTAGGTAGGCTCGTAGTCCATAGATAACATTACAGTTACAGAGCGACGATTTTGTGCATACAAAACAAACGAGAGATTTGCGCGAGAGATGCTTGGGAGGGCTACAAAATACATATCCTCGCACAGCTTATCTGTGCACCACTTCACCTCTCAGCTATCTTACACATCTTTGGTGAAAATGCAGTCTTCAAGGATCTGCAGGATCAAGTGTTGAAGGTACAAAACGTCAGTATCTTGCGGGGAACGTCAAAGTTTTGACAGTTAGAGGTAATCTTTACCAAACCATATCTAATACATGTCATGTAATGCTTCATATGTATTGCGTAGAAGTGATGTGTGGAACCACTGATTTGTAAAATGGAGTAACAGAAAGTTGTGGTTATTAAGAGTTATTTAAGTTTAGAAAGATGGATACAAAAGCAAACAAACTCACTTTTTAATTTATGCTATTGTATGGATTAGCTTGTCGGTCAACCTCCGCAACAAAATATGAAAGCAATATTCCAGGGTTTTGACCAGTGTCAGTGAATATACTTGGCTAGATACTGACTCCCTGTAACGATTGTCATAACCGTCATGAATGTCATGATAGTCGGTACCGACGGTTTAAGATGTTCGCTGAGAGGTAGGCGATAATTAGCATTACTAAGTTCGAAAAGCCAGTGGTAGAAGTAGGTTTGAAAAGGTTACCGTCTGCAGTCATTCTGTTGGTATCTCAACTAGGCTATCGGTAGCTAAACTGGTAACAAATCTCTTGCAGTTATATTGGGCGTTTACGACTTCTTAGTAAAATACAATTGTATTTCCAATGTTCACGATAATAATAATTAAAAAAATCAATACGCTACTTATTTTCCGATTTGCATGGTGTTTTACCTGGAAATGTATGGTGTACTAAAATGTCAAATATAATAGTAGGTACACAGTGCACGCGATTCGTAAATGCCTGCTCGGTTTTCTTCCTTGATTTTAGTGATATTTTGAGGAATATAAGTCTGAGAATTGTGCCAGAATTTTGATTGTGTTTTGGGCGTGGTCCAACTTATAATTTTGGTTTCTTTGAGAAGGAATTTATATAGAAATAAATAACGTAGTGAAGGAAAGTTTTAAATGTGTCTTTATCATACCACCTTCTTGGCCTTTAAGTTATAGTTTAGAATTTGTTCTTCGTTTGGACCACTGAGTTTTGGACCACATAAAAAAACCTGGTTCGGCTCGAACAATATGCTTCCTTCGCCACAAAATATAATTTTAATAAAGTTCTTGCTTCGTCCTATTTTATATTCTTTGTACAGCTCATTTTTTTTGTATATGTTTTACTTGTTTTTTTGTACTATCAGCAAAAATACCTATGAATATTTCACTTATAATATTTAATCTATATTGATTGTTTTTCTATTTGGCGGTGTACATATAATACGGGTGGAATACTAGTTATAAAGTACACTTAAGCTTGCTACAATGAACATATTTTTAAGTTGAAGGAAGTTTACTTGACTTTAAAATTTTAACCAGATTTTTTACTGGTGACCAACTTCTGTACCTTTATGCTACCCTATGGTATTTTTAATTTCAATTCAAATTATTTGTTTATAGAACAATTATTTCAAAATCAAAAAGTTTACTTTATATTTTGGCTACAACGAATTATTAAAGCTGAAGGAAGTTTCCATTTAGAACAATCTAACCAGCTAGTTTATAGGCGACTAACTTCTGCACCTTGATGCTGACCATGGTACTTTTCAATTTCAATTCAGATAACTTGACTATTAAACAAGTTTTGAAAAATCTACCAGTGTGCTTATCATTTATTTATTTTATAATAACTTAAATATTTCAAGCAACTTAAGTATGTCTTACAATTAAAATAAGTATAAAGAAAAAGTTACTAGTTCTTAAAATACTATACAAAGAAATATATACAGAACATGCAAATAAATATATACAGAAAGAAAATAAAATAATTTAGAGGGCATCATGAAATTCACCCACATCGCCGTCAACTGGAAGCGTGCCCAGAACGCTGGCAGCATTGCCACTTTGTATGGCGATACTGAACTTCTGGGCCAAATAAAACCCAGCCTTCTGGTCACGCGAGGCGTCGACCAGTCTCTTTGCGAGGTCTCTAAAAAGAGATCTCACACTAGGACCCCATGGTCCCAACGTTTTGACCCCAAACAGCTCAAATACGTAATCCCCTACTAGGTTTGCGAATTTGCGCCATTTGAGGATCTCCGCTGTAGCAGCAGCAGCGCCCGCACAACCCGCTGTGCTAGGAAGATGTGATGGCGCGGGGGTATCGACGCATGTTGCGTCCCATACCAAAGGCCTACCCAACTTCCATGGCAGTAAAGATATACCGTCTGGACTTTTGCCGTCGTCGCGTACCAGGCCCTGAGGTTCAAGGTGGGCTGGAATGCCAGCGGTGACAAGAGCCCGACGAAGAATGTCATTAAAGTAGCCGTGTCGTGAAATACGACCTGCGCTCCTGCTGCACGATAGGCCATGGTGACCAAGGCTGTCGACAGCCTCTCCACAGTGGCAGCGATGTGGAGTAACACAAGGCGCGCCTAAGCGGAGGCAAGAGGCGATGTGGAAGGTAGTATCGTCCAGCATGGTACCTATGTTGGACGATGGCAGTGCTAGAAGCCAGAGGCCCGACTCCCACTCTCCCACAGCCAGTAGACGAGCGCGCTCTGCAGCATTAGACGATGTGCTAAGAAGATTTTTCTCGTATTCTGCTGCAAAGCGGTCCATCCCACTGCCTCTGAGAGGATAGGTCTCGGGGTAACTCAGTGCTTGGACAAGTTCTCCTCCAAGCATTCATGGCATCGGTCTTACACGGCACCTCAGAATCGACCAGTGTTGGTGCTAAGATTTTCCTGGAGACTGTGCTTTATATTTTTGTTGTCTATATTTTAAAGTACTTGGAAATCGGGCTGAATCAGTAATTCTAAACAGCTGGGGACAAACTAGGATTTTTTTGGAATGCGGTCCGAAACTTCGGTCCGAACGAGGAACAAACCGAGTTTAATCCTGTGTCAGCGTTATTAGGTTTATCTAATATATCTTATTTGTTGCTAAGCTAGACAATTTGTAAAATTCGTGTCCCCTATTTGAGTCCATTTACGTTATATCCATGAGACAATAATTCAACAAAAATTTAAGTCTCGATAGATCTGCAAAATTCTAGCTAAAGGGTTAAAAATATCTTTACGGCATAATATTATTATTTACTATTTTTCACTCGGAATTAAGAAAAGATTCTAACATTACCCTTTACATCAAAATCTGTCAGTCATTTAGGTAAACTCCAAACACGTACACTCATTTTCTTGGGGAGCCCTATAAAAACAGAAAATACACTTTTCTTCCCAATTCGTCAAAAACGGTCCTCCTTATTCGATTACCAAATAACCAAACTGATAAATGGGATCAGCAAGACAATCAATCACGGCGTAATTCGCTTAAAATATTCACATAACAAACATGTAACTTCGCTGACATTAATCATGAACATCAAAACATATCCCTAACACAATATCGCAAACTTTTTCGAGACAACTCCTTAACTCTTTGCTTAACTTTCGGTGAAATCTACCGTACGTAACCTGAATGTGTCACTTGTGATATAGGTTGTTCTGCGTCACGAGTCGTGAGAGATACCGCGCGTCTGACAATCCGTGTTTATCTGGCTAGAGAGTAGGCCGTAGCCATAACTCTTACACTTGCGTAATGGTAGGGAAAGCTTGTTAGCTCATGTGCGTTCCTCTTACCACTAACTCAATTATTGAAAGCAATATTGTGTCATTGGTAGATTGGTTGGAATCGCAAAATCTGAAAATCAATCTAAGTAAAACTACTGTTATGAATTTTGGTCAAAAAGAGGACAAAACAAAGGATATAGATATCAAATACAACAATAACCGAATTAGTGACATTAAAGTAACAAAATTCTTAGGCTTGCAAATTGAAAGTACTCTGAAATGGAATAAACAAATAGAACAGGTGTGTGGCAAATTAAATCAATATGCATATGCGCTACACATGCTGAGTAAAACTGTTAACCAAGACACAATTGTTGCTGCTTATCACGGATTGGTTGCATAAAAATGAAATATGGAATTATATTTTGGGGCAATGCAACTGGTAAAGAACTAGTTTTTAAGTCTCAAAAGCGCTGCATAAGAGCAATATGTAATATCTGTTATACTGACTCATGTAAACCGCACTTCACCCAGTTAAAAATATTGACAATGCCATCCATGTATATAACTTAATTTTTTAATTATTTCCTTAATATTAATTTGATTGTAACTATTTTCTTTTTATCTCATATTATTTGTACACCGCAAATGTGGTAGGATGTAGTGGTACTATAACATAACGTTAAGATCTGTAACTAACCTACTTTCCACAAATAAAGTATTATGAATTATGAATTAAGAATGTTGTGGGCGGTCATTATAGATCGTGATATTTCGTTTTTGAGCATACAAGTCGCAATTTCCAATTACTGGGAATAATTATTAATGGTCGCAAGAGACGGCATTAAGGACAAGATCATTATTAATAATAATAATAGTGGCCTAACCCCGCTCTCTTTGGCGAAAGAGAACTGGCGCAGGCCTGTAGCTTTAGGCGTCGACGACCACAGGCTTGTGTGGCAGAGCAAGGAGCTGCATGGTAGATTCTACCGGGCCCTTCACGGACCTGATGTAGATCAACTAGCTTCTGTGGCCTGGCTACGTTTTGGTAATCTCTTCGGAGAAACCAAAGGTTTTGTCTGTGCAATTGCAGATGAAGTTATCAAGACGAGAAATTACCGGAGGTATATCATGAGGGACGGCACAGTAGATATGTGTCGAGCTTGCAACCGACCTGGTGAGTCCCTCAGGCATATAGTTTCCGGTTGTTTCGTCTTGCTAATAGCGTGTACTTGCACAGACACAACCAAGTAGCCAGGATCATACATCAGCAACTGGCTCTACGATACGGGCTTGTAGACGTAGAGTTGCCATATTACAGGTACAGCCCTGAGCCAGTTCTCGAGAATGGTCATGCAACATTGTACTGGGATCGATCTATTGTCACAGATAGGACTGTTGTTTGCAACAGGCCTGATATTGTGATAATAGATCGATCAGAGCGCCGCGCAATGATTGTTGACATTACTATCCCACATGACGAGAATCTCGTGAAAGCAGAAAAAGACAAACAAGAGAAATATTTGGACTTGGCTCACGAGATTGTCGATATGTGGGATATTGATTCAGCAATCATTGTTCCGATAGTTGTGTCCGTTAATGGACTTATAGCCAAAACCCTCGAACGCCATCTAGAGAGGTTGAAACTTGGCAGCTGGGTCAAGAGTTTGATGCAAAAGGCAGTTCTTCTGCAAACGGCACGCATTGTGAGGAAATTTCTGGCTCTGGAGCCGCAACCACCGGTGACTTGGATATTATTCCTGTCGTCGCGTCGGTGGGAATCTATTTTTATATTTTTAAATATTATTTTTACTTTTTTAGAGTGTTATATTTAAAAATGTAAAAGATAGGATAAATATGAAAATAAAGAGAATAATAATAATAACTTTATTGGCATAATAATAAGGTTGACAGCTGTTCGTTGAAGCTCTGACTCCTGAGCTAGGTTTAAACCTGTGTTGGCCCCAAAAGTGCGCCGAGGTGCGAATCGGGGGCCTGGATGACTCAATAGAGGTTGAAGAAGTTGTTGCCGCCGTCGCCAAGGCCGGGGAGTGTCCCCCGGACCAGATCCGTTGCGGCCCAATTCGTCCGGGCCGTGCCGGTATGGGTACGGCAATTATTAATTGTCCCGTGGCGATTGCCAAAAAGTTGGCCGATGGCCGTCGAATTTTGATTGGTTGGGTGTCAGCGCAAGTGCGGCTCCTGGAGCCGAAACCGCAGAGGTGCTTCCGCTGTCTGAGCGGTGGCCACGTTGGTGTCAAGTGCACCTCTGCGGTGGACTGCAGCGGCCGCTGCTTCAGATGCGGCCAGCCCGGCCATTTGGCCGGCAGTTGTGAGGCCCCGCCGCACTGCGTTTTGTGTGCGGCGGCGGGCAAGCCGGCCGATCACAGGGCCGGCACAAAGAGTTGCGCTGCACCCAAAATACAAAAGGGTGCAAAGGACGGCCAATCGGCCAACAAGGACGCCACTCCAGTGGCCAGTAAAGCGCCGGGCAATATGGAGCAGGACTAATGGCTCCACTACGCCTTCTACAGGCGAATTTAAACCACTGCGCCAGGGCTCAGGATCTTCTTCTCCAGAGCATGGCGCAGTGGTCAATCAACGTCGCCCTCGTCGCCGAGCCATACTTTGTCCCCCCCCCGTGACGATTGTGTGGGGGACCTCAGCGGCTTGGTGGCGTTAATCTCGTTAGCCGCCGCCCGCACCCCGTCCTTCGAGAACATCTACCGAGGGCGGGGTTGCGTCGCGGCACTCGTAAAGGATACGGTTGTGGTGGGTGGCTACTTCTCACCCAACCGTTCCCTTGCCGACTTCGAGGAGTATCTCCTCGAATTGAACGTCGTCGTCGCTCGCAGCCGTCCTCGCGCCGTGCTCTTCGCCGGGGACCTCAACGCCAAATCTACGGCTTGGGGTTCTCCGGCCACAGACGCTAGAGGCGAGCTGCTGGAGCAGTGGGCCGTTGAGAACGGCCTGCTCCTCCTCAATCGTGGGTCGGTACATACGTGCGTGCGTCAGCGGGGCGGTTCCATTGTGGACGTTTCATTTGCGAGCCCCGCACTAGCACGCCGTATCCGAGATTGGCGCGTCGTCGAGGAGGTGGAGACGTTGTCGGACCACCGCTATATTCGGTTCGACGTCTCCGCCGAAACAGTCAGCTCCGACGCCCCGGTTCGAAGAGGCCCGATTGAGGGCGGTCCGCGTTGGGCCTTGAAAAGGCTGAATCGGGAGGCCCTCCTGGAAGCCTCCATAGTTCAGGCCTGGGTTTCAACACCTACCAGGCCTGACGATATCAACATGGAGGCCGATTGGTTTAGGGGGGCAATGACACAAGTTTGTGACGCGGCGATGCCTAGAGTCCGTAGAACATCTGGGCCACGCCGGGTGTGCTGGTGGAACGACACCATCGCGCGCCTGCGCAAGATTTGCGTCGCAGCGCGCCGCCAGTACGCCCGGTTTCGCAGGAGGCGTCGCCGCCCTCCCGATTTTACTGTCCGGGAGGCGGCATTGTACGAGGAGTACAGAGCGGCCAAGAATAACTTAAAAGAGGCCATCTGGCGGGCCAAGCAAGACGCCCGCCAGGAATTGCTGGAGACCCTCAACCGAGATCCGTGGGGGCGCCCATATTTGATGGTCAGGAACAAATTACGTTCCTGGGCGCCCCCTCTAACGGAAAGTCTCCGGCCGGAGCTGGTCGAAGATGTTGTGGCCGCTCTGTTCCCGTCGCGGGCGGAACATATCCCTCCGCCCATGACGGCGCCGCCTTCCGAGGCAGCCAACGCGGACATAGACGACGTTCCCGAGGTGACTCGGGTAGAACTCCGAGCGGCGGTGTTGAGGATTAAAAACACCGCCCCAGGACCCGACGGCATTCCTGGCCGAGCGTGGGTCCTGGCAATGGAGGAGCTCGGACCCCGACTGGGGAGACTCCTCACAGCGTGCCTTGAGGAGGGCCAGTTTCCACGAGCCTGGAAGACGGGGAAACTGGTCCTCATCAGAAAGGCAGGGCGCCCGGCGGACAGCCCGTCCGCCTATCGGCCCATAGTGTTGTTGGACGAGGTCGCGAAGATCTTTGAACATATCATCGCGGAGCGCCTCATCCACCACTTTACCACGGTGGGCCCGGATTTGGCGGACGTGCAGTTTGGTTTCCGCCGAGGGCGCTCAACAATCGACGCAATTAAATCAGTGAGGAGTCTGGCGGAGGAAGAGGTTTCCCGGGGCGGGGTGGTTCTGGCGGTGTCTCTTGACATCGCCAACGCTTTCAACACCCTGCCCTGGAGTTGTATTCGAGAGGCACTCAATTACCATCGAGTGCCTCCATACCTCCGCCGTATAGTCGGGGATTATTTAAGTGAAAGAAATATCATCTACCCGAGTCATCTCGGTATTAGTCGGCGAGTTATGTCGTGCGGTGTTCCACAGGGGTCGGTCCTCGGCCCCCTTCTGTGGAACATCGGCTACGACTGGGTGCTGCGCGGTACGCTCCTCCCTGGCGTGGGTGTCACTTGTTACGCCGACGACACCCTCGTCACTGCGAGTGATAAGACGTACCGGGCGGCGGCTATAAGGGCGACCGCTGGGGTCGCACAAGTCGTTGGTAGGATCCGGCGTTTGGGCCTAGAGGTGGCCCTGTCTAAATCCGAGGCCATTTGTTTTCACGGGCCTCGGAAACGGCCACCCGCAGGGGCCAACATTATGGTAGGAGGGGTCCGCATCGGCATCGGGACGAGCCTAAAATACCTGGGGCTCGTACTCGATAGCCGATGGGATTTCCGTGAACACTTCAGACGCTTGGCCCCCAAACTTCTCGGGGCAGCAGCAGGATTGTCGCGACTGCTGCCCAATCTGGGGGGGCCAACCGCCTCCTGCCGGAGGCTCTACGAGGGAGTCGTGCGGTCCATGGCCCTATATGGGGCCCCGATATGGGCGCACGACCTGACGGCCCACAATATCACGGCGCTTCGCGCACCGCAGCGCGCCATGGCCGTCAGGTTAATACGAGGCTATCGCACGGTCTCCTTCGAGACAGCGAGCCTCCTAGCCGGATCACCGCCCTGGGATCTGGAAGCTGGGCTGCTGGCGTCACTCTATACATGGCGCCAGCAAGCCCTGGAGCAGGGCGAGAGACCGGCGCACCGTGACATCGAGGCGCGTCGGTCGGAGCTCCGCCGGGTCCTAGTGGCGGAGTGGAAGGCACGACTTGTGCACCCCAGCGCCGGGCACGCCACGATAGTGGCTGTAAGTCCCGTGGTTGATGAGTGGTTGGAGAGACGTCACGGCGTCCTCACCTTCCGGTTGACTCAAATCCTTACCGGCCATGGTTGTTTTGGCCGGTATTTGTGGAGGATAGGCCGGGAGGAAACGCCCGGATGCCACCATTGTGGCAGCAGCCGCGACCCTGTCGAAGACACGGCGTTGCATACTTTGGCGGAATGCCCAGCTTGGGCATCGCAGCGCCGTGATCTGGTCGCGGCTCTGAATACGGTTGTCCTCTCGCTCCCGGCCGTAGTTCTGTCTATGGTCCAGAGTGAGAGGTCTTGGAACGCCGTCGGCTCCTTCTGCGAAGCAGTCATGCTGAGCAAGGAGGCGGCGGAGCGGGAGAGGGAAATACACCGCCCTCTCCCCAACCGTAGGTCCGGGCGTCGGGGACGTCGCACAAGAGACGACCTCCGACCACCCTAAATTCAGTGCCTGCGGACGGTGAGCGCTGGGGCTGCTCCCTGTCCGCCAAAAGGCGGGAGGCGGCGCGTGTCCTCGCCGCCTCCCAAGTAGCTTTGTGAGGTGATGGATGCGAGAAGTTTGATGGATGCAAGAAGTTTGATGGATGATTGCGAGATCATAACGAGACGGGGCCCGCCAACACAAACGGCGGGCCAATCCCGGGCGGGGTCGCGAGAAAGTATGCAAATCGCGAATCGCGTGACCCCGCCAACAAACGGGACCCGTAGGGACACCGCGGTGGTTTTTAGTGGGTATGCCCCGAACGCCTGTAGGGGAGAGCCTCCACATACCTCCTTCGCCAGTCCCAAGCCCAGCCGTTCTAATGGCTGGGTTGGCGGAGTTGAGATGACTCATAAGGAGAGTTTTACCACCGTAGTGAACAAAAAAAAAAAAAAAAGGTTTAAACCTGTGTTACAGAAGTCAGTGACCCCTCACAATTTTCATGTTCACGTAAATTATTATTATCCAATATTGAACCTTAAACTAGATACTTATAATTTTCAGAAGTAAGGTAAAGGTAGACAAGTGTTTGTGTGAGTGGATGTATGTATGTGTGTGTCTTTTGTGTATGTGTAAGTACGTGTGAATGGTAGTGTGTGGGCGTGCGTGTGATTATATGCGTGTTGATATTTGAGTGCCTGCGTGGACTGTATAAAATGGAACCTATCCTAGGAGTAATGTTTCTGTTTGCGTATAATCTAACCCTTGTAACCAATCTTTAGTTTTACGCGTCATTTCGTTATATGTCAGAGAGTTAATGCTTAGTTTTCTGTTTATTTTATTGTATATATATGAGCTGAGGAATATGTGTTGTCGTCGTGCGGATGCAGTGGTACATTTGACGGTTGTACAGACATTGTGCACTGTACGTCTTAAAGCAGCGTATTTGTTAAAAGGTGTGATGAGATGTTGTTTTCGTAGGAGATGGAGAAGGTACAGCTGCCTTATTCTTAGGACTTGACAGTTTTGGTATAGTTCTGTAGTCGGAAAACGGAATGGTTTGAAGGTCATAACTTTGAGCAGTGATCGCTGAGCTCTTTCCAGACGTATTATGTGGGTTTTGCATGCCCCTCCCCAGGCTGTTATACAATAGCCCATCACTGATTGTGCCAATGCATAGTACACCATTTTAAGGAGATTATAATCACCTACATGCCTTAGATTTTTGAAGGGCGGGATCAGTTTTCTCGTGCGACATGTGATAAGGTCAATGTGATCATACCAGCAAAGTTTTTCGTCCAAAATAACGCCCAGATATTTAACTGTAGCTGATCTGTGAATAGAGAGACAGGCGCAGGGATTATTTAGGTCCTGAGTGTTGCAGGAATGAACCTTAATGTTCAAGTCCGGTGACTTTACTTTGGCAAAGGTGAAGTTTATGTAAGTGGTTTTTGTGACATTGAGAGTTAGTAGATTAATTTCTAACCACTCGTTGATTTTACGAAGTCCCGACTCAGCGAAGGATTTCGCCTCGTCCCAAGTCCCTCCATGAAATACAAGAGCTGTGTCATCTGCATATGTGAATATTCTACCGTTAACAAGAGTCTGCTGACACAGGTCATTAATGTAGATCAGGAAGAGACTGGAGGCGAGGACACTTCCCTGTGGAACTCCGTAGTCAATTCTATTTTCAGAACTGATGTGCTCACGTATCTTTACTCGCTGCGTACGATCACACAGAAAGTCTTTGAAGATTGCATGAGCTTTTCCCCGAATTCCCACACGCTCTTATTTATTCACAAGGGTTGGAATACAGACAGTATCAAAAGCCTTGGCTAAATCGATAAAGACTCCAATGCATTTCTGTTTAGCATCCACTTTTGACGTCACGTAGTCTACCAATTCAGTTCCAGCGTTTTCCGTGCTTTTTCCTTTCCTAAATCCGAATTGAGAATCGGCTTGAATTTTATTATGTTCTAGATATTTTACTAGTCTGTTATTTAGTACCTTTTCTAGTATTTTGGATAAGACGGATAGTACCGATATTGGCCTGTAATATTGTATACTGTCTGCGTTCCCTCCCTTGTGAACGGGAGTTATAATGGATTTTTTGAATACTTGAGGGAAAACGCCTTCTTCGAAACACAGTTGTATGATTTTGGTGAGAGGTGGCACTATAATAATCTTTCCTAGTTTTAGAAATTTGACTGGTATAGAGTCCCATCAAGTAGCACAGTCATTTTTCAAACTCATAATTCCCGACTCGATTTCTGATTCATCTGGTGAGAGCAGTACTATAGAGTCACGATTTCGAGGCAAGTCAGCTTTATATGCCCTATTTTTTGAGATGCTATTATTGTACCCGCTAGCTGTTTGGCTATTTTAGAGAAATAGTTGTTTATATCTTCCACGGTCTTACATATATTTTCTGAAGACGATATTAGACAGTCGCCTGGTGTTTTTTGACTCTTTAGGTTTATTACAGATTTAACCACATTCCACGTTTCCTTTATGTTTTTCGCTGAAGTTAATAATGATCTTTCGTAATTTATTTTGAGTTTCCTAATAAGTGCATTACACAAATTACGATATCTTGTATATGTTAGACGGATAATGTTGTTATTTGGGTTAGAAGTAGACTTTTTATGAAGCTTATCCCTATTGTATAAGTAATGATGACTGAAAATTGTAATGAAAAGACTCTTCATTTCGTGTTTACGGTTTTTTTTATCCTACAAGCAGTTCAGTCCGCGGCTATAGTTGAGAAGCATTGGGATAAAACCTTAGAAGTATTGGTCTTAATAATCTTGTAGTAGAGTTTTCTTTAGAGGAATCTGGCGCTGTTTTAGGGATTTCTATTACTTCTATTTTCGTTCACCTGGGCGCTAACAGCCTTTCATCTGTCTACCTTTGTTTACATCACTGTGCCTCACTGTAGGCTGCTGCTGATAATTCTACATGCACTGCTAAAAAAGTACTCTGAGTAAGATTTTGTGATCAGCAGTGTGTCGTTTCGTACTTGCAATCATGAGTCGCACTGCTTTCAAGCAACCACTTCTGTATGGTAGAATATATGTAGCTTATCTGCGAATGTGCGCATAACACACCCGGCTGTCGTGTAGTTCCGGAATTAACCGTCTAAAATGAAAGCACAGTACAATCAAAATTATCGTGCTGTATTATTCCAATTAACAAAATACATATCAACCCATAATTTCCTACATGTTTACACAAAACAAATCACATGTAAATAGTAATTGAAACGTACACACCGCGATTGTATGGTAAAAGTTTAATATCGCACAAACCACACAAACCACGCAATGTGAAACTCTAAAAACAATATTAATTTCATAAAACCAACCATGTTTATCCATTTAATTCTGATCAAATTATTCTAAAGAGTTTCATAATCATAATACTTTATTTGTAGAATATAGGTCATGTCTAGAATTACCGCAGGCAGGCAGGTATTTTCAGGGTGCGCAGTGGAAGATGTAATACATCTACCTGACCACGATAGACAAGGATTCAGACACAATGCACTGCGTTGCACAGCGAATACAAGTACTAAGTAGGTACATAAAAATTTTACCTTATATCTCCTGGTGATGTTCTTGAGTGGAGTCCTGGAGGCAAGCTAGATATACACAAGACTAAAATTGGCCAATATTAGCAAGTGAATTATCTTTACTTTACCAGACTCCAACGCAGCGTCTTCAATGCACGATGCAAGTTCACAGGATTCACAATTCACAATTACAGTTTAGCAAATGTCAATGTTCAACTCAACTTTTGCCGGGCAAACCAAAGGCGGCAGGGTAAGAATTCACAATACAAATTCGCGAAGCTGGTTTATGTGCTTGCAAAAGGGCGATCAATTTCATTCCAACACGCAAAAATACAAATTTACAATACTGCGTGGGCGCAAGAAATTCGTGTCTTCCAAGCAACTTTTTCAGAACAGGAAGTGAATGACAGTTCAGTGTGACCATTGTCAGAAATTTTCAATAGACTAAACAAAATGTTATTTAATCGATATAATCGATTTGACTTATAATAAAACTAATTCTATTTCAAACATCCACCCGCCCCGGACCGGCCTACCGGTCCGCTAATCGGTTGGTAGACGTGACAATGTTGCAACCGCTCTCCTCAGAATCGAACCGTCCACCAAGACCTCAGCAAATCGGGGAACTCCATCAGCCCCAGTTACCAAACGAAGGATGCGCCCCCTGCGCCATCTGAGTGGCGGAAGGTTAGCCTCCTTGATCAAAACGAGGTCACCAATCTTGGGTGGATCGGCCTTGTCGGTCCACTTAACGCGTTGCTGGAGTATGTGCAAATATTCCAAATTCCAGCGTTTCCAAAAGCTCTGAGTAATCTGGCGTACCAATTCAAAACGCGAGAGACGACCAGGTCTCGTAACAATATAGGGGTACTCAGGCAAGGCGACAAGTGGGCAACCAATCAAAAAATGGCCCGGCGTAAGCGCCTCCAAATAATTCGGATCTGAAGAGATCGGGCACAATGGCCGAGAGTTCAAAACGGCCTCAATCTTACAAAACACAGTTGCGAGTTCCTCAAATGTAAGGACAGACTCACCGATTGTCCTGCGCAAGTGTGTTTTGGCTGATTTTACGGCGGCCTCAAATATACCACCCCAGTGTGGACAATTTGGTGGGGAAAACAACCAATTTATCCCACGTCGGGCAAGCCTATCACCTATATCAGCCTTGTTGGATTCAAAAAAATTAACAACATCATTCAAATAATTATACGTGCCCTTGAAGTTAGTGCTGCAGTCAGAACGGATCAAGGAAGGCAGCCCTCTGCGGGATACAAATCTGTCAAATGTGGCTACAAACGCCTCGGTCGTAAGCGAGGAGACCAGTTCCAAATGAACGGCCTTTGTGGAGAGGCAAACAAAAACACACAAGTAGGCCTTAACAGTCTTGCTGCTTCGAAGTGTCGACGTTTTCACCAAAAAGGGACCAGCTAAGTCCGTGCCAACACTGTCAAACGTCCTGCTTTCAGTTAAGCGATCTGCCGGTAAGTCCCCCATCAAGGGCTGCATGGTAGAAGCCTTGAGCTTATAGCAAGGGATGCAGTGAAAGACTACACTCCGAATAATTCTTCGGGCAGACAAGATCCAAAACTCGCATTGCAAAATGGCCAAGAGCGCATTACAACCAGCATGCGAATTTTTAAGGTGACGGTCAGTTACCAACAAGCGTACCAAATGACCGCCCTTAGGTAACAAAATGGGGTGACGTGCTCCGTAAGGGAGGTTGGCGTTCTTGAGACGCCCTCCAACGCGCAAGAGACCCGTATCGTCCAAAAAGGGGTTCAATTTAGAGACAGCTCCCGACAATTTCGATCTACCTGACTTAAGGATAGCAATCTCCTTCTCAAAATGCGCCAACTGCACAGAACGAACCCAAAAGGTGAGGGACTCCTGTCGTTCCTGTGGTGAAAGAAACGGTGTCAGACGTTTTTGTTGTGGGTGCCTAAAATTAAAAACAAAACGCTTTATCCAAGCAGTAACACCTAACAACTTGTCAAGGGAGCTGTAACGATTCAACAAAAAATCGGGGTCGAAGGCGCATTCCAACTTTTCAAGAGCGAGTGTTCGTAGACCCGGCAAATTAGAAGTATTCAAAACTGGCGTTCGAGACCAATCAGTTTCTGGTCGACTCAACCATTCCGGACTCCACCACAGCGAATGACCTATCAAAACTGGCGTTCGAGACCAATCAGTTTCTGGTCGACTCAACCATTCCGGACCCCACCACAGCGAATGACCTATCAAACTAGGCGTCAAGCATCCGCGCGAGGCACAATCAGCGGGGTTGAGCTCACCTGGCACGTGTCTCCAAACAAGTTTGACTTTGGATTTTTGGATTTGGGAAACGCGATTAGCGATAAATACCTCCAAGGTGTGGACAGAAGCCTTCAACCAAGAAAGAACAATTTGGCTGTCTGTCCAGGCGTAGGTCCCATAAATACAAATGCTTTTACCCAAAGTACTGGACACGTGGTTCAATAAGCGTACAAGTAGGGCTGCTCCCGAGAGCTCCAATTTTGGGATGGT
Organism: Euclidia mi; assembly: GCA_944739405.2. Classification (NCBI taxonomy): domain Eukaryota; kingdom Metazoa; phylum Arthropoda; class Insecta; order Lepidoptera; family Erebidae; genus Euclidia; species Euclidia mi. The sequence goes on along the minus strand of OX123184.2, from coordinate 11,322,290 downwards.
CAGAGATGTCCGAAGGGGTGCAACCTTGCTCTTCGCCATGATCAGGGAAACTCTCACCTGACCTGAGGTACTGACTGTGCGCAAGTACACCACGGCCGCGTGACCACGTTCCGAGGCATCACAAAACCCGTGAAGGGTGGCCTTGTACTTCCCTGGAGGAAGGATGGGACGAGGCAAGGAGATCTCGTTGACGGCAGGAAGCGAGGATACAAAAGAGGTCCATTCCTCAACAAGAGTGCCGTGTAGAGGTTCGTCCCAGGTCAATCCTGCTGTCCAAAGCTTCTGCAAGAAGCATTTTGCCCAAAATATGATAGGACAAATCCAACCGTTCAGATCAAAGGTTCTGGCGACAGTAGACAACACGAGACGTTTAGTCCAAGAACAAGGCAATTTCAAGTCTACGTTATACGTAAAGATGTCTTGGACTGGTCTGTACTGAACGCCCAGAACAGCCATCATGGCGGGGCTGTCAACAATCTCAAACAAATGTGGATCTTGCTGATGATCCTCTGGCAAGCCTTCCAAAAGCGCTGGTGAGTTGGAAATCCATTTGCGCAACTCATAACCAGCGGAGGCCAAAATACCTATCAATTCGTCCCGCAGGAGGATCGCCTCGTCCACTGAGGAGGCGCCCGAGCAAATGTCATCGACGTAAATATCGTCCTTCAAGATGGCGGAGGCTCGTGGGAAACGTAAGCCTTCGCGGTCTGCGAGCTCCCAAAGAGAACGTATTGCCAAGTAGGGGCTTGACCTTAACCCGTACGTATTAGTATTGAGCTCGTAGACGACCATGGGATCGCGAGGAGACTCTCTCCAAAGGATCAGCTGGAAGCGACGGTCATCAGGGTGGATAAAAGTCTGCCTGAACATCATTTTTATGTCGGCCACAAAGACAACCTGATGTCGTTGGAAGCTGATGATGACGTCACAAAGGTCCTTGACCAACTTGGGACCATAATGCAAGCACTGGTTCAAGGATACGCCTGTTGAAGTCTGCGCAGAACCATCAAACACTGTGCGCAGCTTGCCAGTCGATGGCTTCAATACCGCATGATGCGGGAGAAAGTAATGCTCCACCGAACGCCAATCCAAATTTGACACTGACATGTGTCCCAATTGTTCATATTCTCTCATGAACTCAATGTACTTCTGTCTGAGCTCCGGATCACGACCCATGGGACGCTCCATAGCCAACAATCTCTTTTCGGCTAAAGGTCGTGACTCACCAAGCGGAGGCCGAATAGACAGGAAGGGTAGCCTCGTAATAATCCGACCAGAACGGAGTCGACCAGTGTTGTTCTGGAAGAACAGCTCGCTCTCCTCATGTTCTGGATTCAAACGAGCAACTTGAGGGGGCTCCTCTACCTCCCAAAACCTCTGAACCGCATCAGAGAGAGCGGAGCCTACAGCCAACAAATTATCAAGTTCAGGTGGAGGGGGGTCCCTAGGTACAGGGCCCATCAAAGTAAATCCAAATATGGTCGGGATAGCAATCAAACCATTTGGCACCAAGACCCGTTTCCCACCAATCAAAATTCCACCGAAGACATCAGAGCCAATCAACAAGTCGATTTGTCCCGGTGTGTCAAATTTGGGGTCTGCCAGTTCCAATCCCGATGTCAAATTCACCACAGCAGCGGGTAGCTGTTTCTGTGGGTGCATACCCAAAATATTCTTCAGCACAATAGTCGAGGTTTTAATCCTCGGGTGTGAAGATTCAACAGGGCCAAACAAAACCTTAACTTGCCCTTTAACATTAGAGGCTACGTCACCTATGCCCCGTATACAATTTGGAAAAGAGCCCATATTCAATTTAACCTGCTCTACCAAATAAGTGGAAACAATGCAACCTTGTGAACCTGTGTCCAATATTGCACGGACAACAACAGAGGTCCCCGTGGGTCCCCAGACCCTAACAGCAACCGTTGGTAGGATAACGGTCTCAATGGGGGAGGTTGGCGTTATAGGGCAGGAGTCAATGACCTATTGTTGCCTGGGCGGCGACCGTTGGCCAGGACCAGGCAAATCAAAATGGGGGTGGCTTGAAGTCCTCAAAGGCGCGATGACTTGATCCGCGCGCCATCTGTGGGTGGTCATAATGACGCACCCGCCCAAAACAAGGTGGGCGCGAGTCAAGGCGGGGACGCTCCGCCAAAGGAGGGGAATACCTGGGGCAGCAGTCATGGTGCTGGTGACGCTGAACAGCACATTCAGGTGCGCGAGAGAGAGGAGGCGTGCGTACGCTACGGTTCTCCAAGCGGGGCGAGTGGCGATCAATTGAGCGAGGCGACTCTCGGCTACGCGCTTGTGAGCCTTCAAAACACCCGCCCGTGCGTGGTGTCGGCTGGTTGGACAAGCGGCCTACCTCTCTGGCATTCATACAGAGAATGTCCAAATGCTGTCCTCCACAGTGAGGACAGGGGCGAGAGTTTGGGCAGTCTCGCTGGTAGTGGGAACCCAAGCAAGAGAAGCAAAGGCGGCGGGCATTCGCGATGCGCCTACGAGAGGCGACATGTAGGTCCAAGAATGCCCTACAACTGGCCGTTCTGTGCCCCGTGACCTTGTAGTAGGAGCACTCCGCTGGGCTCTGCGTGACCGCAAAGCGAGGAGGGCGCCGGTCAACATTGGCTCGGGTGTGACCGCGAGCCTGCTCCTTGACCTTGGGCGGCTGCGTCTTAGCCGGCGTGTCACCACCGGAGTTGTCCAAGACCCGGCACTCATCCTCCAGGAACCCCTCCAGGTCAGCAAGGGGGGGCAGATGGGTCGCGCTATCCCCACCAAAGCGCTGTTCAAAACGCGACCTCAGGTCGGCAGGCAGCTTTTTCAGTACAATGTGCACCAATAGATAGGACCATTTGTCCACGGGCAGGTTAAGGCACTTAAGTGCGTTGATGGCCACCAAGAGCGGGTTCAAAAGTTGGGTTCGCAACCCAGAGACCCGGGTGAGCGTCGGCAAACCCAAAATCTGCTCGATGTGCGTGTCGGCGAGGCCACGCTTACTATGGTACCTACGGGTGATTAGGTCCCGAGCCGTCTGGTACGCCTCGTCAGACACGGGCAGATGCTGGATGAGGCCCTTAGCCTCCCCATCCAGAACCGACATTAAATATGCCAATTTTTGTGCTGGCCGAAGGTCAGCCCTGTCATTGACCAGGCTGTCGAACAAATTAACGAAGCCCAGGTAGCTTCCTAGGCAGCCATCAAAATGGGGGCGGTCCAAAGTAGGGAGCCTACTCACCAGCCCCGGTGCTGACCTAGGAAGCTCCTGCTTCAGGCCGGGTTGCCCTTCCCTATCGGCAACTAGTTGTCTCGCACTATTGGAGACAGCATCATACAGGTCTAAGACCTGGGCATAGTCTTCGCTGACCTTATTTCGCTGGTCAGCGGTGAAATCGTTGACTGACACTTCGAGACAGCAAGCGCTGAAAGTGCGGAATTGCTGTTCCACACTTGCCAGGCGATCGTCAATCCGCTCGTACATTTGTAGTAAGGCCTGCTGGTGATCAGGCCGGTTCACTAAGGCACTGGCTGAGGCAAACCAGCGCAAATCTGATGCAATAGCACCAGCAGCCGCACGCAAGTCCTTGATAGTTGACATAATCAAAATTTCAAAAGAGCCCGGACAAGCGTTAAATAATATTAATAATCAAAACTTAATTTTTCTTAATTCTTTGAAACCAACAAAGTATTAGCCTGTTTACTGCTGGTACAAGCAAGTAACAGGTATCTACTGTCCAACAAAATTAATAGTTTCAATATATTGAAACAAACACAAAAGTTATCAAAAGTTGTAACTTATAACAAATTAAAAGTTGAACTTCAAATTAATTAATGAATTATTTGCAACAGACAGACTGGCTGTGTTATTTGAGATATACAATAGTGAGTAAGCACAGAATATGTGTTACCTAGCAATATTATCTATATATTATAACAAACAAAGGTTTACCAAATGTTTGGTTGTTATAAGTAATGATTCAAACTTAATATAATTATGAGATAAACTGAATTTACTAAATGTATTGATACATACAGCTGTTATGTATCCAAACAAACTGACTTATTAATGCAACAACAAATTTAAGTTAGATTTCAACAATACAAATCAACAATTACTGATTGAGGTTATGTATGACATGTGTTTCAAATTATCTAGGTCAACTTATACAATTAAATATTATGTATTTTAGACAATACTGACCTGAGAACACTATAACACTGATTACAAATGAGATATATAGCTCATACAACACCAATCTGAGTTCAGATACAATCAACGGCTAAGATACAACAGCGCTCTGCACCAAAAATTATGTCTAGAATTACCGCAGGCAGGCAGGTATTTTCAAAGTGCGCAGTGGAAGATGTAATACATCTACCTGACCACGATATACAAGGATTCAGACACAATGCACTACGTTGCACAGCGAATACAAGTACTAAGTAGGTACATGAAAATTTTACCTTATATCTCCCGGTGATGTTCTTGAGTGGAGTCCTGGAGGCAAGCTAGATACACACAAGACTAAAATTGGCCAATATTAGCAAGTGAATTATCTTTACTTTACCAGACTCCAACGCAGCGTCTTCAATGCACGATGCAAGTTCACAGGATTCACAATTCACAATTACAGTTTTGCAAATGTCAATGTTCAACTCAACTTTTGCCGGGCAAACCAAAGGCGGCAGGGTAAGAATTCACAATACAAATTCGCGAAGCTGGTTTATGTGCTTTCAAAAGGGCGATCAATTTAATTCCAACACGGAAAAATACAAATTTACAATACTGCGTGGGCGCAAGAAATTCGTGTCTTCCAAGCAACTTTTTTAGAACAGGAAGTGAATGACAGTTCAGTGTGACCATTGTCAGAAATTTTCAATAGACTAAACAAAATGTTACTTAATCGATATAATCGATTTGACTTATAATAAAACTAATTCTATTTCAAACAGGTCATATACAGATTGGTCCGGCGATACACCGAAACCGTAGGTAGGTTCTAGGCGACTTGGAAGGGAAATGGACTGTATACAAAGGATAGCGGGTTCTTAGCCGCCTAGGAGATGGATACGGGAAGAGGTGATTGTGAGTGGGTATAGGATATTTCAAGGATGGAGGGCACTTACCTTATACAATCTTCTTCGTTTCCGAAGGGCAGTCTCCTGGTGCTTTCGTGATGTAGCTGCTTGTTTTCACTTCACTTCACCGTCACTCCCACTTGCGAGCGGTTTATATATGCGGTAATAATCACATACAGCGATGCGGCGCGATACGATATAGCGGACACGTTTTCAGCGAGCGGAATGTTCTGGACTGTCACTCGCGTCGACGATCGCGGCGACGAATCAGGCGAAAGGCAGTGCCTCTTCCAGGGAGTGGGATAGAGGGAGACGGAAATATGGTATCGCTCACACTTGTACGTGGAACGATTGATGTTGATGCGATTCGTTATAGATAGGAAGGTAGATGGCGCTACCATATCCCCCCAGCCCTATAGGGTTGCCTTTAAAAAAAATTGAATTGAACTTAGCTATGTTGGGTGTACCACCGCATAACCCCTCAATAGGCTAAGACAGCGATATGACAATAAAATTAATCTAAATTAACTTTAGCGAAAACTACAAACTCAATAATAGCGAAAACTACTAACTAAATACTTAAACTAAGAGGTAGGTTCAACTTCAGGCTAGATCTCACTGAGTTGGAAGCGGACGCGAGTTGATCAGTGCCTCGACTTGTGCAAGGACAGTTAAAGGCTCTTCGTAAGAGGGGATCTGTTGACCTATAACTTTGAAGAGATGCGTTTTAATTACTTTGACCATGCTTTCCCAACATCCACCGAAATGTGGTGATGCTGGTGGAATAAACTTCCAGTCAATATGATCTATAGAAAGTTCTTCTTGAAGACGAGTACGATAACCCGCGACGTGATTGAAACAAGTAGCGGGAACAAGTTCAATCAATTTACTAACGCGGTTGGCGACAAAAGTCTGCCAGCGATGAGGAGAAGAATGAATCCAAACGAGCACTACTTTGGAGTCAGAAAATGCGTATATTTATTAATAGAGTAGTGGGGCAAAACTGTGTCTTGAACCTTGTGGAGCAACTGAGACAGCAGAAGGGCCGCGCACAACTCCAGTCTCGCAACCGAAATGGTTTTGACAGGCGAGACCTTAGACTTGGCACAAACTAACTGCACCGAGTAGTTAGAACCAATGCGGACTTGCAGATATACGACTCCGCCGTAAGCACGCTCGCTGGCGTCAGCGAAACCTATTAAGTTGATGGTACATCCATCTACCAACCCAAGATGACGCGGAATAGTAATTTGATTGAGCGCGGTAAGCTCAATACAAACTGGCCCCAAGTGGCGACAATATGGTCAGGGGGTGTTTCATCCCACTCACACTTTGATAGCCAAAGCTCTTTGATCAAGAGCTTGGCGTACAAAATTGTGGGAGCCACAAAACCCATTATGTCCCATAGTCGAGCCACTGTGGACAGCATAATGCGCTTGGCGCACTTATCATCTGGCGGTGAGACGTCAAACCGAAAACTATCGCAGGATTTGTCCCAGCGTAAACCGATAACCTTATGCGGTACAGACTTCTCAAAATCAATGTCTGGAGAAGCTTTATGAGAATCTGGTATGCGTGCGAGAACCTCCTTAGAGTTGCTTGTCCATTTGACAAGATCAAACTGGCCTCGCTTGAAAAGCTGAATAAGCTCTTCACAAAGCGAAATTGCTAGCGGAGCGGGTATGACATTACAGGCAATGTCATCTATATACAAAGCGGATGTGTAGTATAGTATAGTGTAGCGTAGCGTAGCTTAGCATAGCATAGCATAGCGTAGCATAGCATAGCATAGCGTAGCATAGCGTATCATAGCATAGCATAGCATAGCATAGCATAGCATAGCTAATTAGTGCTTTATCTTACACACAGTTTTAGCACCCACCTTGATCTCTTGAAGAGCAGAACAACAACAAGACGTAATACAATGAGAAGTATGTAACGTAGGTACGGTACCCATAATCACATACCCAAGTACCAACTCAATAGCGGGCGGTAAATCATATCGCTCACTACGTACTATTTTAGTTAGTAGCAAGTGCGGAAATATTGAAGCTCCGATCAAAAGATCAATGCCTGCCGGATTCGCAAACTCCGCGTCGGCTAGCGGCAATGACTCGAGATGAGTGAGTGATGCTACGTCTACATTAGCGTTCGGCAATGCGTCCGTGATACGCTCCACGATAAGCGAAGAAATGTTAAAATTAATATTCCTATCAAAACGCGAATGTATTTTAATATCTACGGAACCCCTGCAATGCTTTTCTGATCCGCCTATCCCTTTGACGGTTGAGTTCGTATTTTTAAAGTTATTCCATAATCCCAGGCATTTGAAGCATTCCGATATTATTAGATTGGTCTGAGATGCGCTATCTAGCAGACAACGTACCATGTGCGGCGACCCATTAACATCACAACGATAACTTGCGCTGTTGCTAACAGTACCGTCTTAGACGACGTACACTGCGTTTTGGCCCTGCGCGGATCATTATAGATGCGCGAGTGCCGTCCTCGCGTGCGCGTCGCCCGCGCAATGGATGTCATACACAACGATACTTCGCCCTCAGACGCGGAAGGCGCAGCTACCGTGGTCTGCACCTGCGGCGCAAGTGTGTCAAGGTTAGCGGCTTGGCTTGACAACGGGTTATCTTTATCGAAATGTAACAGTGTATGATGTTTTTGATTACATGATCGACATCTCGTTCTACTGGAACAATTACTCGTTTTATGTTTTATGCTTAAGCAATTAATGCAAGCTTTGTTATCTTTTACGCATTTAAAACGAGCGGTTGCATTCTGATTATCGAAGGCGGGACACTTGTATAAGTGGTCGTGCACTATATTACTGCACAGACACTTCTGTGAATTATTACTATTAGATTCCGAACATGTTACGTAAGATTGTGGATTAGGGACCGAGTTATTATTACTATTTCGCGATTTATTCAATCTTTGTTTGTTGCTGTTAGTGTTAGACGGGCCAGGTGAACCAGACTGCGTATTATGAAATATTCGACACTGATCTTTGATGAACGAAATAAAACTATCTAGTGCAGGTATTTTATTATTGCGTTCCGTCATCTCGAATGTGCGAATTGTATCAGTGTCAAACTTTTTTAAAGCGAGTTGAAGCAACATAAAGTCGGAAAGATCTTCTAATTTTAAGTTCCTAAGAGAATTAACCGCGGTTACGAAGTTATCAATGAACAACTGGAAATTCGAAACAGACGCGGCACCGGACAATTTAAGATTTAAAGCTTGATCAAAGTAAGTAGACGCTAGAACGCGCGTGTCTTGATATCTGTCAAGTAGTGACTGAAATATGACCTGATAATTCTCAGCACTGGGTGTGTCACCTGCAAATACGGACTGGGCCTTCGGTGACAGTTTACCTATTAAATAGTACAACCTGTCAGCATCTGTCAGAGAACCATTATCGTGCACTGTAGACTTAAAACTCGCATAGAATAACGGCCAATTTCGTATATCTCCGTCAAACGACATAATCTCGATTGGCGGTAATCTCGGTTTGCGGGCAACGGGCTCTGCTGAACATTTACCCTCCAATTGCGATTGTATACGCTTAATAATACAATAAAGATCTTCGAATGAGGTATACGCCTGATAGTTTGGTTTTTCATCAGGATTGATAGAAAGTAATCTTGCGTTATAATCGTCTAACAACTTATGAAAATCTGTTCGAATACTATCTACTGTTATACAATAACTGAGAAATGCTTCGCTATTACTGTCAGACATAGATGCGGTTTTTGATCGTTCATAGATGTTTTGAATGCACTCAAATAGAATATTGCGTTTTGCTTCTAAGATTGTCATCTCTTTGTCTTCCAACACGCGTGACTTCTTTTGTTGTGACATGCTTACGTAAGTATAAGCTAATGAGAACGAAACAAAATAAGAATATCTAATGTACCTATTATTTTACCTAAGTAGGCTAAGTAGGCAACACTTTAGAGCTGAGGAATTAAAAGTTGCTCGAAATATGAGATTTACAAGACAACTATGATAGTTCCAGAATTAATAATTTAATAAGTAGGTAGCTACATAAAAGTTTACCTACTGATGCGGGCGGAAATAACCATGTGACGGTTATGTGAATATATTAGGAGTATAGCTAGGTGCTATAACTGCCTAGATATAGCAATATAACGTATAAAAACGTAAATGAATCCGGCTCGAAGGACCAAAAAAATGGTTCGGCGATACACCGAAACCGTAGGTAGGTTCTAGGCGACTTGGGAGGGAAATGGACTGTATACAAAGGATAGCGGGTTCTTAGCCGCCTAGGAGATGGATACGGGAAGAGGTGATTGTGAGTGGGTATAGGATATTTCAAGGATGGAGGGCACTTACCTTATACAATCTTCTTCGTTTCCGAAGGGCAGTCTCCTGGTGCTTTCGTGATGTTGTTTTCACTTCACTTCACCGTCACTCCCACTTGCGAGCGGTTTATATATGCGGTAATAATCACATACAGCGATGCGGCGCGATACGATATAGCGGACACGTTTTCAGCGAGCGGAATGTTCTGGACTGTCACTCACGTCGACGATCGCGGCGACGAATCAGGCGAAAGGCAGTGCCTCTTCTAGGGAGTGGGATAGAGGGAGACGGAAATATGGTATCGCTCACACTTGTACGTGGAACGATTGATGTTGATGCGATTCGTTATAGATAGGAAGGTAGATGGCGCTACCACAGATCTTAATGTTATTTTAAAGTATCACTACATCCTACCACATTATGTGGTGTACAAATAATACATTTTCGATAAAATTAATGGTAGTATACTAATTACTTATAATAACAAAATAATATAGTGCCAATCACTTGAATATTATCAAAACAAAGGATAAATTAATATTATACTATATATGTCACTATTTTAAATAATTTAAAGCAATATACATGTCAGACTAACATTAAATTCAAATAAAAATTAAATATAGTAATGTCAATATTAAAATTACCAAATTTATTATTACATTATTTTATCATTGAGATATTCGTCAACTGAATAGTATGCCTTATTTATAAGAAATTCCTTTAAAGTTTTTTTAAATATCTATAAATTTTCTGCATTTTGAATACATTTGGTCAGCTTAATGTATATCTCCGGTGCCATCACAAATATGCTGTTATGATATAGAGTGGTTTTAGCCTGAACCATATGAAGTTTACCCAATCTTCGCCTACTAGTGACCTTTGAGAATTTAGACCAGTTTTTTTTAACAAATAATGCTGTTACAAATATATACATTGATGGCATTGTTAGTAGTCTGAAAGTGGCGCCTATAGACGAGAAAGTGAAAGGAAGTCGTTTGGCTTGGTATGGACATATTATGCGAAGATATGATATGTATGTAGGTAAGCAAGTGATGAATATGAAGGTAGAGGGATGGAAAGGGAGAGGGAGGCCAAGGAAAAGATGGATGGACTGTGTGAGGATGGATATGAAAGAGAAAGGGGTAAATGATCAGATGACGGGCGACAGAAAAGTATGGAAGCGAAGGACGTACTGCGCCGACCCCAAATAGATTGGGACCAGAGCAAGAAGATGATGATGGCATTGTTAGTATATTTAGGTTAATAAAGTGTGGTTTACATGTCTCAGTAGAATATATATTACAGATTGCTCTGATGCAGCGTTCTTGAGACTTAAAAACTAATTCTTTACCAGTTGCATTGCCCCAAAATATAATGCCATACCTTATAGTGGTTGCAACTAGACCATGGTAGGCAGTAACGATTGTGTCTTGGTTAACGGTTTTTTTTAACTTGCTCGGAGACAGCCATTAATTCAGCGAATGAGACGCAGTTATGTTGACTTTCCAGTGACTGTCGCGGAATGATCTTTCATGGTATATAGTATATAGTCTTATCAGAAAGTCACAATCAAATTGCTAATCTTGTATTAACATCGCTTAGATGAAAGATTACGTCAAAATTTTAAAACGGAGAAGAACTTTATTCTGCGTTAATGATGCATTCATTAAAACATTGACGTTCATAAGCGTCACCTTGTGACCTAGATGAATAAACGATTTTTGACATTGACTTTGAAATTCATATTAGGGTTCAATCGCGAAGTCACCCGTTTATGAAAGTACAGTGAGCCGCATGCATACCTTACGTAGTGTGATTTGCTCAAGTTTGTGTCTTGGCTCTTTGTACAAGTCGTGACACAAAACTGTCATTGTTAAAAACTGCACGCACTATCGTTACTCATATGGGACATTCATTAGATATACATGATACTCGGGGAGCCCGAGGTTATATTCACGTCATTAAGGGCGCCTGCATCGCGTCAGTGCGTCTGTGCTCATAGCGCGATGTTATATAGCCTAGAGCCTTTGTCGATAAAAGAGTTGTTCAACACAGAAAGAAGCATTCAAACCGAACCAGTTTTTTTTAAATTGGCGCGCTCAATCCAACATACAAACAAATAAAACCTTTAAGTTTTATAATACTACTAGAGGATGCCCGCGGTTAAACCCGCGTTATTTAAGGCCACTGCTCCGCTCCCGTCACTAATAGCGCGATGTTATATAGCCTTTGTCGATTATAGACTTATCCAACACAGGAAGAAGCATTCAAATAGTACCAGTTTTTTAAATTGGCGCACTCAACCCAACATACAAACAAATAAAACCTTTAAGTTTTATAATATCATAAGAAGTATACATGAAAAGAAATAAATATTACTGTTACGGTTAGTAATCGTGAAGTTCTGAAGACCAATCTTGCCCAAAAAAAGAAGCTTAAGTTCTTAGGGCATAACTAAAGAGGTTCATTGACATGAACGATATTTGTACGAACTCACGATACATTCATGAGCGTCTTCCAACGTTGATTCTCTGGCCTCACTGTCAGTTTGATTGGATCAAAGAAACAAAAGACAGGCAATTTATTATGAGCCCGAGGAGTCAAGGATAATAAAGGATTTTCTAATATTTCAAACTCGAAAATTTAATAGGCGTCCAGAATTCCTACGTAAATTATTTCTATTGCCTATTTATTGTTGAATCATTTGGGGAGGAAATTTACAAAGTACTGCAATACGGGGTAGTAAGACCTCTTTGAATACAATTTCTAGCTGAGAATCAAGTGTTTAAGATGGCATGTCACGGTTCGATTTAAAGTGGCTTGAGTGAATTTAGAGTAAAATTAAGTAAGTTATAATAACCATTTTGAGCGTTCATCTTGTCTTTGCTGTAATGTTATCCTTATGCTGGCGTTTATGATGCAGTGAAACAACGTGATTAATACCCAGTAAACTAGCATGCTTTAGTTAACTATTTACAATACTCAGATTACTATTAACAATACACGGTAATATACATATATAACTACTTGCGGTGTGTTCTATTTTACAAAATGTTTATTAGAAATTACATAAAGTTACAAATAATTGATAATATAAATATAATTACAGTCGGACCAAATCAAACATCTTATAGTTCTTTCTATTATCACCACTCGGAGCCATACCGAAGATAGATCGGAGATAGGCGTGTAGAGATGTTCTCAAAGAACGTAAAAACGACTAGTCTCACTTCATCTTTATGCGAATCTGTATGGAAGAAATTTTTGCCTTACTGACTGACAGACAACGCACAGCTAAAACTACTGAGGGCAAGAAACGAAACATTGGCGTGTACGTTTTTTGGGGACCATAGGGGTGCGCTAAGAATGGATATCCCAAACTGAGGGCATCCTCTAATAATGAATATGTTTTAAAGTCCACTATTACGTAGGAATTATATGCAATACCAGTATTCATTTGGTTGACTATCAAAACTTAGCACAACAACGTATTGAAATTCAATTTATTGTCAAATGTCGCTCCACTTCTCGTTGATAAAACAAAGCGCAACTCTGCCTTTTAATCAATGTGCCGATAAAATTTAGTTTCACCGTTTTCAAATTTAATTGATAGTTCAAGCACTGTTCTGTACTCTGTGCTCGTAAGTTAATTGATAAGAAAAAAAATCAACATAGTTTTCGATTACCCTGAAACCTTGTCCTACTTAAACAATTAACTCAATTTTTGAGCTTAAAGCTTTTGGTTTTACATAAAGCTAGCAGAGAATTTAAGCTAACCAAAAATTACAAAACGCTCACAAAGAATCTTCATGCAAAATTTGCTTTCAAAGTAACCCACACTTAAACTGTCATAAAGCTAAATCTACTAAAACTGAACTGCAAATCCTAGGAACATGAATAAAGAATAAGTTCACCGCTCGTAGTTCACAGCAACTTAAATATAAGCTCTATAACGAACCTAAATATGGCATAACATCCTCTAAACAGTACCTAATCATTATTTAAATAGTAGCAGTTTAACTCATACTTTTATATAATCATCCGTTTTGCGTTGAAAATTGTAACTTAAAAGCAACTCTTTGTTTTATGTGGTAAAGTATAAATTTCTTTGTAACTTCTGTTCATGCTTAACACATCACAAAATAGCTGTGCTCATCCGTGCAACTTTACCAAGCGTTTTCATTTGAAAACCGCAGGAGAGTCGCTGAAATGCCGGATTCGTTTTACTAGATTTGGCGTTCTTCCAAATTTGCTGTAGTAAATAAATTATGACGCGAAATGTACGTAGATGACGCACTGAGATGTTTAGATAAGTTTTTTATGTTGGTCCCACCATTTTTATGGAGCGGTTAACGGTTGAAGCATTTTGGGTGGTGCGGCATTACTTGGCTTTAACATGTTATTTAATATTAACATTTTAGGGTACTCCTCAACACGCAACTATTTTAAAGTGCACACACCATAATTAATATTCCTCGGAGCGCAACTATTAGTTCTGTTGCGTTTGCAAAATTCAAACTAAAATAGGTATTATAATTTTGCTCCTCGATAGCAAACACGATAAACAATTGAGAGGGAGCCAAATGGATTAATAAAAAATATAATTATGGATATTCATGTTTTGACTAAGACTAGACTAGTCTTTCTCTAGTGCTATAGTTTACACATTTACAAAAAAGTCAAACTCTCGGGCTTCCTCTTTTTGAAAAATATTGGTAGTTAAACACAATATGCGTTAAAATAAATATGCTTAGAAGAAAAAACCTAAAAGCTTGTAACATCAAAGGCTGGTTTTAGTCTTACGCTGACGGCACGCGCACCGTCAGCGCTGATGACCGAGATATATGAACTTCTAGGAAGCGTTTTTGAATGACGCGTAGCTATCAGCGCGCACGGTAGTCAGCGCTGATAGCTACGCAGCCGTACGCGTCGCGCGTCGGCCCCGCATAGCTGTCAGCGCTGACGATCGCTCGAGCGCCTCTGCTTTCAGTGAGCGTTTTAGTGTCGAGCGGAGCGGATGTCATCGCGCGTACAGTCATGGCGAATCGCTAAGTGGATATAGGTCGAGTTATTGATGAGTCGTTCAATCGGTGGTACAGGCACGATTCGTAGGCTGTAATGGACCAGTTTATCCTGCATCTTTGCCAGTAATTCGTCAAAAGTTCTATTTGACATTCGAAAGTAATTAAAGAATTTACTTTTGTCAGCCCTCAAAGTGCCATAAAACAAGACAAATTCTCCTGCAACGGCTCTCTGCTCAATCAATGGATGAACATGGAGTCTTCGTCGTCGCCAACTTTTATTTTTTTGCGATAGATAGTACAAAGCAGCAATAATTAATACACTTCGCATTTTGATCGTCGACTGTACAGTAAGGCGGTCATTACGATGTTAAAACGAGCCACGCTGAGCCTCAGCGCTGACAAACTACGCGCTGAGCTATGAGCGCTGACGGTCAGCGTGAGACTAAAATCAGCCAAAATAGACAAAATCACCTCCCATCAAAAATATGCCAGTAAATTCACCTGATAAATTCATTGAAACATTGGTTTATTTTACTACACACCTTTTCTATTTGTGTATTCCACTAAAAAGTGCTTTCAATTTGCAAGCCCAAGAATTTTGTTACTTCTATTATACTAATATGTTTATCGTTGTAATTGATATTTATGGCCTTTGTTTTGTTCTCTTTTTGTCCAAAATTCATAATAGTAGTTTTGCTTAAATTAATTTTTAGATTTTGCGAGTCCAGCCAATTCACCAATGATACAATATTGTCTTTTATTATTGAATTTGTGGCATTCGAATTATCTTCATTAAATATGACGGTGCTATCATCAGCAAACATGACCATTGGAAACTTTGTAGCGGATGGGAAGTCATTAATATAAATAATAAAGAGAAGAGGGCCAAGCGTACTACCCTGAGGCACTCCATGTCTTATTGTTCTAGAATTTGACTTGTAGGAAGTTACAGTTTTAGTCTTAGGGCATAAGTTATCAATTATTGTAATCTGTTGGCGATTAGTTAGGTACGACTCTATCAGTTTAGATATGTTGCCTCGAGTGCCATAGGCATTTAATTTATCGATAAGTTTTTTATGATTCACATAATCGAAGGCCTTCGTCATATCCATGAACAGTGCTTGCACAGACAGTCTCTTATCCACTCTAGAAATTACCATTTGTAAAAACTCGTAAATAGCCGCATCAATGCACTTATTCTTCCTAAAGCCTTTCTGATTATCTCTGAATAGATTATTTTTTTCAAAATAGTTATTTAATTTAATAAAAATTACTTTTTCAAAAATCTTTGCGAATATAGGTACTAATGCAATCGGTCTATAAGATTGCATATTTTCTTTGTAATCTTTTTTATAGAGTGGTTTAATAAGCGATATCTTTAACTTTTTGGGATATACACCCTGTGAGATACAGTTATTTATTAAATGACTTAATACGGGGGAAATTGGTACTGATACCATTTTTACTATTTTAGTACTAATCGCATCATATCCAGTACTTGCTGTATTTTTTAGATTGTTTATTATTTGGTGAATGTCTGGAGGCGTGGTAGGCTGCATAAACATAGAAGAAGATTTTTTGCAAAAATCGTACGTTTGAGATTTTGCTTGTCCTTTGACGTTATCTGATTCAACTAAGTCGATAAAAATATCATTGAATGCTTGTGCTATTGCGGATGGGTGTGTTAAATATTTATTATTAATTTTTATTCGATCAATATTATTGCCAGGAAACCTTTTTTTACTTCTGTTTATTATTTGCCAAGTGGCCTTATTTTTGTTGTTTGAAGAATTTATGTAGTTCATATTTTGTATCCTTTGTGTATGTTGTATAATTTTTTTAAGTCTATCAGATAGTGATTTAAAGTTTAATTTATTTTCTTTGGTGGGCCTTTTTCTGTACTTCCACAATAACTCACGTTTTCTTTTAGAGCATAGTTTAATGCCACGACTGATCCAGTTTGACTTACCTCTAGCGGGAATTCACTCTCATATTGGGAAAGCATAGATCATAGAATAGTGAAAAAGTATTATGAAATATATTAAAAGCTGTATTTGCGTTCGATTCTTCATACACTTCAGTAAAATTTAGATTATTTATGCAGCTAATAAATTAATTTAAGTTTTCGTTAGATAAATCACGCTTTTTAGTGAACCAATAATTAAATTTACATGTTTTAGAAACCGGGTACCGTAATAATTGGGCAGTGTGGTCTGAAACTGCTAGTTCACATATTTCGCTTTTGGATCCTCGTATATTGTGCAGAAAATTGTCAATACATGTGCCGCTGCTCAAACGCGTTGGCATATTTATTTCAATTTTCATGTTAAATCCAGCAATAAAATGTTTAAATTGCTGTGAATATGTAGTATCCTTCATAATATCAATATTGAAATCACCACAGACTATACATTTTTTCCTAATATTAAAAGAGAATAAATTAAGAATTTTGTCTAAGTTGTTAAAAAAAATTGCATATCTGTTTCTTACATCATGGTTTTGTGAACTTCTATAAATGCATATTATTATAATATTATGGTCCGTTAGCTCTATCCCACAACATTCAATAATATTAGGCACATTATAACATTTTAAATGATCGACAACTTTGTATTTAATGCCAGTTCTTACCATTATGCAAGTACCTCCATGTCTGGAAGTTCTTGAACAATAAGTGGCTAATTTAAAATTAGAAATATTTAGTATATTAATATCTGAAGCTATCATATTATGCTCGCAAATACAAAGCACATCGTCATTTTTGCCATTACGACTCAACTCGTCTAAGCATACAGTAAACATATCTGACTTTTTTATTAGGCCATTTATATTTTGGTGCAATACAATGATATGGTTATAAACGAAAGAACTGATCTGCTGTTGAGTTATTATCTTTGGTCATACTATTCGTTGCCTGTATTTCAACTGTTGGTAATATTTGAAAACTATTTACATTGGTTAATCTTAGATCAATTAATATATTTTCAAGGATTCTATTATATTATATATTTCGCATTCCGCTTCTTTTGATTTTACCAGTATTGCATTCGAACATGTCAAATGATAAAGTGAGATTACTGTCAAAAAAATATCCGTATTCATTATTTTGAATGTCCAGGTTTAGGAGATGGTTAAATGTTTCCACTCTATAGTTGTGTATCATTGCTCCTTTTCTGTAAGTAGGCGTGCAGATTATTATATTTGTATGTTTTATATTTTGTAATGATGTTTTAACGGTATTCACCAAGTCTATATTATTACTGTCCCTTCTCAAATCCTTATCTCCTAATTGAATAATGCAGTAATCATTGAAGCTGAAGCTTTTTAACTTATTTTCTATGCCATAAAGCTGGTTTTCTCTTGTAGAATTTGGCATTTTGAAGTGGCAATAGTCAAAATATTCTGAGAAAACTTCATCAATTGCCATTAAATTTCCTTTTGAATTATCACTGCTCATAATGCATAATTTATTCTTTTGTTTTCGAGTATTTTTTTGTGGCGATATGAGGTTAGCAGCCTTCTGTTTTTGACATTTATGATGTGGATTTAGACTATCAGATCTTACATCTCGTTTAGTCATTGTTGATATCATATAGTCATAGGTTTGAGTCTCTTGACTGTGTACTATTTTTTCCTTGTCTCTATTGTTCTCATGTACATTTTGTTCATCGCTGATTATGGTGGCCGATGAGTTGATTTGGTTGAATACGCTCTGTTTACGCAGTAGGGACGTTTTAATTTTTCCTTCTGGTGTTTTACATATTTTCTTATATGTATCAATTGTTTTTAATGATGTTTCCAGGTCACATTTTAAACGATAATTTTCGACGTTTATAAAATAAAATAAAAATAAAAATGTTTATTTGACACAAAATACATACATACACTTTCATTTACAGGAGACACATTTTTGTTTGCTTATTTTGCAGATGTATTAATCTAACAGTACTGAGAAACTGTTTTCCAAACTAGGCTCATGGCCTGTATGTTGGAAGACAGCGTTCAGACGCGGGGTTTTGAAACAGAGTTAACCTGTGGTAAATGAAGGGGTATTTTACAATGAAGGTACGTATCCAAATAGTGTGTGTGCGTGCGCTGTGTGTGTGTGTGTGTGTGTGTTTGTGTGCGTGTGTGTTTGTGTGCATGTGTGTGAGTGAGTGTGTGTGTGTGAGAGGGTGTGTGTGTGTGTGTGTGTGTGTGTGTGTGTGAGAGGGTGTTCAAAATCGCTCTTAGTCAATATATGTTAGTAGCTCTTCTGTCGATTCATAATCGAGCTGTTGTAACCAAGCAGTCACTTTGGTTTTGAGTGCGTACCTGTTCATGTGGGCAATGTTCAATTGTTTGTTTGCAATATTGTAAATTTTACGGCTTATGCTATAGAATTGACGTCTACCAAAAGATGTCTTGCAAGCGGCGGGGAAGAAGATGGGTTTCTTGCTGCGTTTATTTGGGTTCGGAATGGGCACGGACATATGCTTTCTCAAAATAAGTCGAAGCACATAAAGCTGGCGAACAGTTAGGATGTTGGAATCTTTGTACAAAAGTACGGTTGGAAATCTATATGGCCTTTTGAGTAGGACTTTTAGCACTGCTCTCTGTGCTCGCTCCAAGCTTATTAGGTGCGTTTTGGCTGCCCCTCCCCATGTTGTTATACAGTACTGGATGACTGTTTGGCCTAGCGCCTGGTAAACCAGTTTAAGTTTTTCTTGCGGCATTGTATCTCTTAAGGACCTGAATATGTGTATTAAGCGTCTTACGCGTGTTGTCAACAAATTAATATGTTTGTCCCATTTTAATGCACTGTCTATCTGGATACCTAAATATTTTACCGAATCCAATTTTGAAAGTTCGTAGCAGGAACACGATTGTGGTGTAAGGCAGTTATGAGCTTTGATAGAAAAATCTTGAGGAGTTATGTTAAGTTTTGTGATTGCAAAGGGAACGTAGTGTGTTTTGGACAGGTTTAAAGATAATAGATTGCTATTGAGCCAGTTTATAATTTTACCGAGGGAGTATTCAGCTCTCTCTTTGACTAATTGCCAAGTCGGGCCAGAGATTAAAATTGCTGTGTCATCTGCGTACGTAAAGATGTCGGTATGTGGCAGAGATAGTGTGCAGAGGTCATTTATGAATAGAAGGAAGAGAGTGGGGCCAAGGATACTTCCTTGTGGGACACCGTAGGAAACCCCGTGCTCTTCGCTCATATAGCTTCCTATTTTAACCATCTGCTTCCTATCTGAGAGATAGTCTTCAAAAATGTTATACGGTGTACCTCGCACTCCATACTTATTTAGCTTAGCTAGGAGGATAGGGACAGAGACTGTGTCGAAAGCTTTGGAAAGATCTAGAAATATCGTTAGACATTTGGCTTTTGCATCCAGGTTCTTAGCTATTTTAGTTGTTAGGTCAAGGACTGCATCTTCAGTGGAAAGACCCGAGCGAAAACCATATTGATTTTTAGCTAAGATATTGTATTTGCTAAGAAATGATTTGAGTGCATTGTTTAGTATTTTTTCCAATATCTTAGATAGAGCAGATAGTATCGCTATAGGTCTATAGTTACTGACACAGTCCCTGTCTCCACTTTTGTAGATTGGATGGATAATAGATTTTTTGAAGGCTGTAGGGAAAACACCGCTTGAGAGCGCTAAATTACAGATGTGGGTTATGGGAGGCACCAGAATCCCTCGAGAAAGCTTTAAAATGTCAGATGAGATGCCATCCCATCCGACAGCACAGTTGAAGTGGAGCTTTAGGATGATAGCCTCAACATCGGATTCAGATACCTCCGCGAGGGCTATTGAGTTAGGTGGGCTGTGTATGGTGGATGGTGAGGTAGTAAGTGAGAGGGGTAGTTGTGGGGTAGAAGAAGTTATCTTACGTGCCAGGATTTTTCCAACTTCACTAAAATACTTACAGGCGTCGTTGACTGATGTTTGAGGATCTATGTTAGTTTGTAAGAGTTCTAAGGGGCTTGTTTTTTGTTTGTTTGTGTTCGTTATGGTTTTGATAGCTTTCCATAAGGCCTTCATGTCGTTGCCCGCTTTTTCTATCAAAGATTTTCCATATGCTATTTTCAGCTTACGGAGTAGCCCGTTACAGAAATTTCGATAACGCGTATATGTTAGTTTGAGTATCATATTATCTGGTGATTTTTTTGATTTTAGGTGTAATCTGTCGCGATGTCTTATGCAGCGGAGTAATCCCTCCGTCATCCATGGCTTAAGGATTCTATTCCGCTTACTTTGCTTGGTTATATTTGTATATTTACTCACTATGCCTGAAAGCACTGTAACCAGATTATCTGCTGCGCTATTCGCGTCATTTATTTTTAATATATGAGAGAAATCTGTATTGTCTATTTCTGCCTTCACTTTTTCATAGTCAATTATGGACTTAGTCCCACATTGTTGTCGTGTCGGCAAAGTTTTAGCTATAAACAGTACCAGAGGCAGGTGGTCGGTGATGTGCGATTCTACTACTAGAGTTGTGGATGACAGGGCAGTGTTTGTCAGTATATGATCTAGACATGTGTTGATTCTTGTGGGGTGATTGTGGGTTGGAAACAGACCATGGGAGGCATTGAAAGTGAGGTATTCCTCCGCTAATGGGTCTTTGGTGTCAGTACTTATATCGATGTTAATATCACCTACGAGGAAAAGGTCTCTAGTGGAGCTGTTGGTATAAATACAGTTTAGACTGTCAATGAAATGTTTAAAATTATTTCTTGTCTTTAGTGATGGGGAACGATAAATAGATACAATAGTAGAGGTGCCTATTTGACAGAGTAGACAATTCGCACCCTCAAAAACTGGTT
The DNA here is from genome assembly GCA_944739405.2 of Euclidia mi. Taxonomy (NCBI): domain Eukaryota; kingdom Metazoa; phylum Arthropoda; class Insecta; order Lepidoptera; family Erebidae; genus Euclidia; species Euclidia mi. Next base: position 11,301,026 of record OX123184.2, on the reverse strand, counting down.
CACTTATTGTACACATTATATTAGAATTTGCATATATGACTATGCCATCATTTTGGTTTAATGTATCTCTTGTATAATATACTGTATAGCCGTATAGTACTGGCATGTTGTTAACCTTGCTGACCCAAGCCTCAGTAAGAATGATTAGATCATAAGTAATCTTAGTTTGCGTTAGCAGTATGCGTAGTTGGTCGAAATTTTTATTTATGCTACGGATGTTTATGTGAAGTAATTTAATGACAGGGCTGTTCTTATAAACATAATTTAGACAGTCCTCTGGTTTTAAAACGAATGAGGTGGAGGATTTATACGAATCTAATTCGAAATTAACATTTGTTATGTCCGGCATTTTTTAAATAATATATAAGACGGATTTTTAATTATGTGAGTAGGGTTTTTGTTTTTAATATGAGTTGGCAAACAGCGCATTTGAATATTTAGTAGACGGGAGAGTATTTTAGTGTGTGAATATTTTTGTGGTAAGTAGGAGGTGACTGTTAGTAAGTACGGAATTAGTATAATATGGGTAGACATACTAGTATTAGGTGGATGCTTATTAACTTTGGAACGAATGGAATTTTTGTTTTTGTTATGTTTTAATATACAGGCTAGAAGATGTGTGAGTGACTTGAAGTGTGAATTGTTGTTTGTTGTATAGGCGGTAGATGTGTGTGAGTGTGAATAGAATATATCTGTAGACTTAATAATATTAATTGGTGGATGTATACAAACTAGTAATAAATCTTTTTGTTTCAGGTGACAGAATCTATCAATATAGCGTCGCGCGTAAAGGACCATGACGTTTTTATATATAAAAATGTACGGATATGTAATGTTAAAATAATTATAAAGTGATACAAAACAGAAAGTGGTGTATGTTATTACAGTTATTAGTCACATACTTTTTCTTAAATCTTCAAGAAATTGTTCAGATGTCACCAAGATTTGTTTATCTCCTTCAGCCTTACGGAGAAATATGTTGCCATTTGAGGACCAACAGAAACGATATGAGTGTTGTTTTGCAAATTCACGTGATAAGTAAAAGAGTTTCTTAGAACTAGGAGGGAGATGGTCGGCGACATATATAGGTTGCTGCTTACCAGGAATAGAAATCAATTTAGTGTTCAGTTTCTCTTCCACAGCGGTCTTTTTATTGTTGAAAGCTCGAGCAGCGGATAATGTGTTCATCTTCATTTGTACCGATTGAAATTCTGCAACGATTGGACGTGTTGTGCCTGGTTTGCCTGGTATGCGATACACGTCGCGCAGGTCAGATGCGGAGATATTTGTACCTATGGTTTTACCGATCTCACATACGGTGGCATGCAGGCTGTTACTGGTTTCTTTGTCAGCCTGCGGGATGTTCCTGATTTCTATGCTGGAAGATCTGGATTTTAGGCTGAGGTCATGAAGTTTTCTCTCCAGTTTTTCAATACACCTTCGTTGCTCCAAGCGCTCCTTTTGCATGTTTTCCAAGCCTGTTTTTATTTCTTCATATTGTTTACTTATGAAAGAAATTGACTGCACGACTTCGTCGTTTGATTTTTCGATATTTGTAGATTGTTTTTTTAATTCAGAGATATCAGACGAAAGCTTTGAGATGAGGTTATTTTGATTGGTACACATTTCATTTAATTTCGCATCTAATTCGGTTTTCCATTCTGTTAGCAGTCCCATGATTTCTTCTTTGAAACCTTTATCATTTTGCCCCTCCGATGTGTTTAAATCCGTACGGGGACGTTTGTTTCTATTCATATTATTGACAAAAGAAACTTCTGAAAACAGTAGCGCGTTCAAGTCCGATTCCGATTGCGTTTTTGGCGGTGTATGATGTACCGACATAATGTTGTTTTATGTAGAGCAGTGTAGTTGTTGTGACAATAAAGTAAACATATAATACCTGATCTAATTCTTCACTATTGCCTTCATAAAAAACATACAAAGCAAAGCAATGTAGCTTATATGATGGTAAGCGCGATCAAATTGTATATTGTGGCGTAACTTTGAGCGTAGCCCTCGCAGTGAAGCGGCCGGCGCGGCGCGTCGCACGTCGATCCGTAGCTGTAGTAGCCGGTTTCCGAGTGGGGCTCTAAGTGAAAGGCGCGGTGACGTCAGTGCGGCGCGTAGCAGATGTTGAATTCGCGGCGCTCGCTACTCGCATTCGTGGCTGAGTGGTTTAAAGCCACGCCTGTGGACGGTCCTCTTGATGGTTGACGGTTCGGATCCTGACGAATCGCTATCGAAATTTTTCGAAGATTTTGAGGCGAAGTGGGTTAAGTATATAGTGATCCTTGTCTAGGACGTCCCAGTGGGAGGTATCGACTCGTAAGAACACTGTGTGTATGACAAGGAAATCGCTAACACTAACTTTAACCAATAGAAAAAAAGATATACTAAGTTAATTAACGCAGCAGGTACGCAAGCGACACACGTCCGACCGATATATGGCCCACGGCTAAATTGTCTATTTCTTGGTAGGCACTCATTAATTGTAAAGTCAATGTTTTGACTTGCTCGTTTAAGTCCTTTATAGCATCGCTGTTATCAAGTAAACTGTCGGGGATACTTCTCATAGTCGAGTCTAATAATGTTCGACTATTGATGTTTGTCAAGTTCATGAGATCATCCATTGTGTTTGTTTTGCGGGGTTTCCGATACGTAACGTTATTTTCCATTTTTTATTTTTGTCTGTTTGTTTGCTTAGGTGTCGCCCTCTGTTGAGGCTATTAAGAACTTATTAGAAATCTCTGTGATTTCTGGGGTATTCTACTCATGTGATAATAACACGTTTTGTGTGGTGTATTCTTGTTAATAAATTGAAGTTTTATTCTACTTTTTTCTCAAAAAGTGAACGAGTTAACTGAGATTCGAACCGTCAGTATCTGGCTTCCTATTACTTTCAGTCGATACTCATATACGTTCCGCCACGAAGTTGTTACTCCTATAATGTGAAATTTGGCTTCCCTAGATACCTAATGGTTTCGGGTTTCAAATCAGCAAGATCGGTTAAAATGAGTCATCGTTATGGATTTTTTTTCCGAATGAGCACTTAGTTACACATTAAGATATTTACTTTTTTTTGTAATTGTGTTTTATTTTAATACGTTTGCACTTTTATTTTGTATGTTTATTAAGTGTTAGGATTTATTGTACATATATTGATCGTAACTGAATTTATTGTTTTGTTTGAGTTTTAAGCTTTTATAGTTGTCACTTTTATTGTTCACTTATTGTTTTTTCACTGTTTGTACGAATTTCTTGATAACGTTTGCACACTTCAATTAGAGCGTTATACAACGATTAAATACCATTAAACTTATTAAAAGCTAGAAACTGATTTTTAAATTAAATAGATAATACGGAACTTGTTTTAGTACGTCTTCACTTGACAGCGCCACCTAGTGGATGATTTTACTTCGTACATTAAATTAAAACACATTTTGTACACGAAAGGGTCTGGGAAATGGTAATTAAGAGACTTATTTATGGAAGATTGGAATCAAATGGTGTTGTATTCCTTCGTCGGGTTGAAGTTTTAACTCAAAATGGATAAACTGGAAGAACAACCTCTTAAGTAAGCAATAATTAAAGTCAAAACACTGCCTTGCTCGGAGACAGCCATTAATTCAGCGAATGACTCGCAGTTATGTTGACTTTCCAGTGACTGTCGCGGAATGGTCTTTCATGGTATATAGTATATAGTCATATCAGAAAGTCACAATCAAATTGCTAATCTTGTATTAACATCGCTTAGATGAAAGATTACGTCAAAATTTTAAAACGGAGAAGAACTTTATTCTGCGTTAATGATGCATTCATTAAAACATTGACGTCCATAAGCGTCACCTTGTGACCTAGATGAATAAACGATTTTTGACATTGACTTTGAAATTCATATTAGGGTTCAGTCGCGAAGTCACCCGTTTATGAAAGTACAGTGAGCCGCATGCATACCTTACGTAGTGTGATTTGCTCAAGTTTGTGTCTTGGCTCTTTGTACAAGTCGTGACACAAAACTGTCATTGTTAAAAACTGCACGCACTATCGTTACTCATATGGGACATTCATTAGATATACATGATACTCGGGGAGCCCGAGGTTATATTCACGTCATTAAGGGCGCCTGCTTCGCGTCAGTGCGTCTGTGCTCATAGCGCGATGTTATATAGCCTAGAGCCTTTGTCGATAAAAGAGTTGGTCAACACAGAAAGAAGCATTCAAACCGAACCAGTTTTTTTTAAATTGGCGCGCTCAATCCAACATACAAACAAATAAAACCTTTAAGTTTTATAATACTACTAGAGGATGCCCGCGGTTAAACCCGCGTTATTTAAGGCCACTGCTCCGCTCCCGTCACTAATAGCGCGATGTTATATAGCCTTTGTCGATTATAGACTTATCCAACACAGGAAGAAGCATTCAAATAGTACCAGTTTTTTAAATTGGCGCACTCAACCCAACATACAAACAAATAAAACCTTTAAGTTTTATAATATCATAAGAAGTATACATGAAAAGAAATAAATATTACTGTTACGGTTAGTAATCGTGAAGTTCTGAAGACCAATCTTGCCCAAAACAAAAAGCTTAAGCTCTTAGGGCATAACTAAAGAGGTTCATTGACATGAACGATATTTGTACGAACTCACGTTACATTCATGAGCGTCTTCCAACGTTGATTCTCTGGCCTCACTGTCAGTTTGATTGGATCAAAGAAACAAAAGACAGGCAATTTATTATGAGCCCGAGGAGTCAAGGATAATAAAGGATTTTCTAATATTTCAAACTCGAAAATTTAATAGGCGTCCAGAATTCCTACGTAAATTATTTCTATTGCCTATTTATTGTTGAATCATTTGGGGAGGAAATTTACAAAGTACTGCAATACGGGGTAGTAAGACCTCTTTGAATACAATTTCTAGCTGAGAATCAAGTGTTTAAGATGGCATGTCACGGTTCGATTTAAAGTGGCTTGAGTGAATTTAGAGTAAAATTAAGTAAGTTATAATAACCATTTTGAGCGTTCATCTTGTCTTTGCTGTAATGTTATCCTTATGCTGGCGTTTATGATGCAGTGAAACAACGTGATTAATACCCAGTAAACTAGCATGCTTTAGTTAACTATTTACAATACTCAGATTACTATTAACAATACACGGTAATATACATATATAACTACTTGCGGTGTGTTCTATTTTACAAAATGTTTATTAGAAATTACATAAAGTTAAAAATAATTGATAATATAAATATAATTACAGTCGGACCAAATCAAACATCTTATAGTTCTTTCTATTATCACCACTCGGAGCCATACCGAAGATAGATCGGAGATAGGCGTGTAGAGATGTTCTCAAAGAACGTAAAAACGACTAGTCTCACTTCATCTTTATGCGAATCTGTATGGAAGAAATTTTTGCCTTACTGACTGACAGACAACGCACAGCTAAAACTACTGAGGGCAAGAAACGAAACATTGGCGTGTACGTTTTTTGGGGACCATAGGGGTGCGCTAAGAATGGATATCCCAAACTGAGGGCATCCTCTAATAATGAATATGTTTTAAAGTCCACTATTACGTAGGAATTATATGCAATACCAGTATTCATTTGGTTGACTATCAAAACTTAGCACAACAACGTATTGAAATTCAATTTATTGTCAAATGTCGCTCCACTTCTCGTTGATAAAACAAAGCGCAACTCTGCCTTTTAATCAATGTGCCGATCAAATTTAGTTTCACCGTTTTCAAATTTAATTGATAGTTCAAGCACTGTTCTGTACTCTGTGCTCGTAAGTTAATTGATAAGAAAAAAAAATCAACATAGTTTTCGATTACCCTGAAACCTTGTCCTACTTAATCAATTAACTCAATTTTTGAGCTTAAAGCTTTTGGTTTTACATAAAGCTAGCAGAGAATTTAAGCTAACCAAAAATTACAAAACGCTCACAAAGAATCTTCATGCAAAATTTGCTTTCAAAGTAACCCACACTTAAACTGTCATAAAGCTAAATCTACTAAAACTGAACTGCAAATCCTAGGAACATGAATAAAGAATAAGATCACCGCTCGTAGTTCACAGCAACTTAAATATAAGCTCTATAACGAACCTAAATATGGCATAACATCCTCTAAACAGTACCTAATCATTATTTAAAGAGAAGCAGTTTAACTCATACTTTTATATAATCATCCGTTTTGCGTTGAAAATTATAACTTAAAAGCAACTCTTTGTTTTATGTGTTAAAGCACATATAAATTTCTTTGTAACTTCTGTTCATGCTTAACACATTACAAAATAGCTGTGCTCATCCGTGCAAGTTTACCAAGCGTTTTCATTTGAAAACCGCAGGAGAGTCGCTGAAATGCCGGATTCGTTTTACTAGATTTGGCGTTCTTCCAAATTTGCTGTAGTAAATAAATTATGACGCGAAATGTACGTAGATGACGCACTGAGATGTTTAGATAAGTTTTTTATGTTGGTCCCACCATTTTTATGGAGCGGTTAACGGTTGAAGCATTTTGGGTGGTGCGGCATTACTTGGCTTTAACATGTTATTTAATATTAACATTTTAGGGTACTCCTCAACACGCAACTATTTTAAAGTGCACACACCATAATTAATATTCCTCGGAGCGCAACTATTAGTTCTGTTGCGTTTGCAAAATTCAAACTAAAATAGGTCTTATAATTTTGCTCCTCGATAGCAAACACGATAAACAATTGAGAGAGAGCCAAATGGATTAATAAAAAATATAATTATGGATATTCATGTTTTGACTAAGTGACTAGACTAGTCTTTCTCTAGTGCTATAGTTTACACATTTACAAAAAAGTCAAACTCTCGGGCTTCCTCTTTTTGAAAAATATTGGTAGTTAAACACAATATGCGTTAAAATAAATATGCTTAGAAGAAAAAACCTAAAAGCTTGTAACATCTAAATAGACAAAATCACCTCCCATCAAAAATATGCCAGTAAATTCACCTGATAAATTCATTGAAACTATTTTTTTTACTGTTATGTCAGTTAAGTGATTATGTAAGCACATAGTCGGTTTACCTCAATTGACCAACTGTTATGAATTGGTTTCATTACTATTTTTGTGATTGTTGCACCTAGAGACTCTTTCGTAAAATAAGTGGAATCAATTTGTAAGGATTCTTGTTACTAGTCAGTTGTTAGTCTACTTTGGTTGTGCAACGGTTATGAATCAGTTTCATTCATATTGAAAATGTTTTACTTTCATCTATTACTTCATTTCGTATTTCACCTAATTATGCAAGATTTCCGCGTAACTCAAAGTTATAAAACAAACACAATGACTGTTTCATAAGACTTTTCGCCGACGTTTCTTTGGACACTCGTCATATTTAAGTCTTCTCGGTCCAGAACGTCTTTGTCACGAAGCTCAAACTCAAATATTCTAAGAAAACATATTCTTAGGAACATTAATTAAAACAAATAACCAAGTTATTGTAAGTCGGTTCTTAATGAAATTATTCTGCTAATTTGTTGTTGGTTGCAAGATCTTACTCCTTTCAAAAACCTTAATTAATAAAAGTTCTTTGTCTTTTGGACACAATTCCTTTATTAATTTAGGAAGCCATATTAGTGTATTATAAAGGTTTATTCATTAACTTACTTACTTGATACTTGATGGCACGGGCTGTTTCCGCAACTCCACGTCTTGGCGTGTATTTTGCGTGCGGGTGGGAATAGTGTCGTCATTCCAGCCACCCCAGCTCTTCGAGGAAGGCCAGCAGACTCTTGATGTGGCCCACTGCTTCCCTCAGGGTGCTGTGTCTTGTCAGGTACTGCTGCCTGTACTGTGCGACCTCAGGGCAGTCGAGAAGCAGGTGGGCTGCCGTCTCGTCTGCTGCCATACAGGCCCTGCACAGCGGGCTGTCGGTGATACCTATAGTAAATAGGTGTTTATTAAGGAATCCGTGTCCTGTGTAGGCGGCCGTGACTGTCCGCAGTTGTTGTTTGGACAGCCGGAGGATTTGTTTAGCTATCTAAACGTCTACTGCGGGAAGAGCCTCCTTGGCCTGCCTACATGTTTCAATACCAATCCAGGACTGGTTGTGTTGGGTCCTGGTCCTATTTCTTACCAGGTTGCGATAAAATCCAGAAGGGAGGGGAATAATGGGCTCGGGTCGCACCACCTCTAAAGTGGCCCCTCTTCTGGCAAGTACGTCGGCTGCGTCATTCCCTCTAGAGCCACTGTGGCCCTTGATCCATTGCAGTGTTAATTTGTTTTGTTTACCTACCACTGTTAGTTTCTGGTGACATTCAAGCGTGAGCGCCGAGGTGATAGTTTGGCTTTTGAGGGCTGAGAGGACTGCCTTACTATCTGAGAGGATCCTAATGGATCGTTCCCTTACCTCACGTGCCATGATTGCTGTGGCAGCTAGGATTATGCCAAAACATTCGGCCTGGTAGACCGTGTTGTAGGCTCCCAGCGGTGCTGTGATGTTGATATTTAGGTCCTCGGAGAATACTCCTGAACCCGTACCTGTATCCGTCTTAGACCCATCTGTGAAGATCGTGAGCTCGTTGTGATTAACCGCTCCTTCGTGTAGATCCTCGTACAGTTGGATTTTGTATTTCTTGTCGAACACAAATTGTTTCGGTATTTGGTCGCCAATGGCTTGTGTGAGAGGAACTTCTTTAAAGAGTGTATTTAAGTTGCTAGTGTGCGGTGTGTTGGTGTCTTTCCAGAGCTTCAGAGCTCTTAGCCGGACCGCCGACATCGTTGCTTCTTGTTGTATAAACAGGTGCACTGGGGGCAGGTCCAGCAACACTTCGAGTGCCGCTGTAGGTGTAGTTTTCATGCAGCCCGTGGCCGCTAGGCATGCAAGTCTTTGTAGCTTTTGAAGCTTGTTGGCGGCCGTTATTAGGTTGGTCCGAGGCCACCACACTACTGCGCCGTAGCTTATCATTGGACGTATTATTGTCTTATAGAGCCATAAGACAATTTTCGGGGATAGGCCCCAGCGTTTGCCTATCATCTTCTTGCACTGCCAGAAGACAATGCTTGCTTTGTTGAGCTTATTTTCCATGTGGCTGTTCCTTGTCAATTTGCTGTCGAGAATGACACCCAGGTACTTGACCTCGGTAGACAGCTTAAGCTCTGTGTTAAATAACCTGGGCAGTCGGTAAGTGCCCAGCGCGCGTTTGTGTGTGAACATAACTAGTTCGGTCTTGGTCGGGTTTACAGATAATTCGTACTCATTACACCACCACTCTACTATGCGTAGCGCTTGTTGGGTTAGGTCGTACACTGTACTGGTTACCTTACCTGAGGTGAGTATGGTTAGATCATCTGCATAACCTATTGTGTAGAAGTCTCTCGCGTTGAGTTTGTCTATGAGTTCATTGATGACTAAGTTCCACAATAGCGGGAAAAGTACACCTCCCTGCGGGCACCCTTTAGTTATCAAGGCTGTCTGAGTGTCGCCGTGTAGGCGCACTACCCTTTTGCTGAGCATGTTTTGGATCCACTGTATGGGCATCTGATCCACACCATGTCTGGCTAGAGCGTTGCTTATGCTGGAGAAGTTTGTCTTGTCGAAGGCTCCTTCTATGTCGATGAAGGTGCCCAGGCAGATGCTTTTTTGTTGTATAGCAGCTTCTATCTGGTTCACGACCTGATGTAAGGCCGATTCCGTCGATTTCCCTGAGCTGTATGCATGTTGGTTGGCATGTAGGGGTAAGTGCTTAAGAGCCCCACTTCTTAGTTCCCTCTCGCAAAGCCTTTCCAAGGCTTTAAGCATGAAGGAGGTCAGGCTTATTGGTCTGAAGGACTTCGCATTGGTATAGTCTGTTTTGCTTGGTTTTGGTATGAAGATTAGTTTGACTTCCCTCCATTTCTTCGGTACATATCTGAGGGCCAGGCTAGCCCTCATGATTGCCAGGAGTCTTTTAAGGACAGGTTCACTCTCCATTGTAGTAACCCTGGGAAGATGCCGTCCAGTCCGGCTGCTTTGAAGGGATGGAAGCTATCGATGGCCCATCGGAGTTTTTCTTCTGTGACCACGTTGTTTGCGTGTCTCCATTCGTGTTCGGTCGCCACTGTTGGTGTATCGTGCCACGTTATTACCGGGGTGAGGACGCAGCCTGGGAAATGTGTTTCGAGTAGGACGCGTCTTGTCTCCTCCTCCGATGTGGTGTATGTGTCATCCGGTTTACGGAGAGTACCTGGTGCAACTGTTGGTTGCTGAGTCACTAGTTTCCTTACCCGGTTTGCTTGTTGGCAGGATTCAATGCTCCCACAGAATTTCCTCCATGCCATGGTGCGTCTGAATCTGAGGCATTTCCTGTAGTCTGATTTGGCCGCTTTATAAGCGTCCCAATCAGCGTCCGCGCTTGTGTTCATTGCCTTATTTAGAGCCTTTCTTACCTTCTTGCGCTTGCGTTCGAGCTCAGCGCCCCACCAGGGTTGTTTCCCCGGGGTTGAAGGCGGAGTGGTTTCCGGGCAAGCTGCATGGTAGCTGTCTAGCATCGACTGCGTCAGTGTGCATACCTGCTCGTCGATCTGTTCAGTGTCACCCAGTACCGTCGGCGTAGCGGTAAGGGTAAGTTTATCTCTAAGTAATAGGACATACTTTGATTTGTCCGTGTTGTGTGGTTTTCTGCGGGGCTGTGTGGGCTGTATATCGACTTTCATGGAGAAGCTGATCCATCTGTGGTCTGAGCATGATGCCTCCTTTGAGACGTGCCATCCCTTGATGCGTTCAGCCGCTCCTTCTGTTGCGAGAGTTAAGTCGATAATTGTCTGACTACGTTTTGTGACGAAGGTGGGCTCCGTACTTGTGTTTAATAGGGTAAGATTAGTGGTGAATAGGTATTCAACCAGTGACTTACCTCTATTATTGTTGCAGTCCATGCCCCACATTTGGTGGTGGGCATTGGAGTCCGTCCCTATTACGACCTCCGTATTGGTTCTCTCGCACTGGTTTACCAGACGCGTGAGGTCGAACGGAGGCGGGTCTTCAGCCTCGGGCATGGAAACCGATGCGAAAACGACCGCTATACTCCTTGGCTGCTGTATTATTTCAATTTGTATCGCTGTGATGTCTCTTGAACAAAACTCCATTAAAGCTTGGGCTCTGATGTTTTTAGTAGTTAGTATACAGGTTCTTGGATGTGTGTGGTCAGTTGAATAATAAATCTTACCTCCCAGGCTGGAGAGGCCTCTAATGAGGCCACCCCTTACCCAAGTTTCCTGGATGAGCACGATGGCTGAATGTTGGATCTCCATCCATTTGCGCAGTTGCGCAGTGGCCGTTTGGCTATGATGGAGGTTGATTTGCAGGCAGCTGACGTCACTAGGCAGAGGGTTCATCTGTGGGTGATGTCCCCTCCTCCCCGACCTTCAGCTGCGTTAGGCCCGCCAGGATGTCGCCGGCCCCCACCCCGTCGTCCCGCCGCACCGGACTCAGGAGCAGGCTCTCATCTTCCGAGTTACCCTCGGCTGACGGGCCAGCCCCCAAGCCAGATGCGGCCGGCTCTGACGGGCCGGGTTCCGCGGAACACGCTGGCTGGGTGTCTGATGCTTGATGTGGTTGGGTGGAGTTGTCGCATTCCGGAGGATGGTCGACATACTTGCCTGTTGAGTCCCGGAACCGGACGTAGACTGCACCCAGCCCCAACGCGAGGCGCCGCTCGTTCTGCACCAGGACCGGGACTTGTTCCTCCGGGACACCCACGACCAGGAAGCACCCACCTGACTTTATTCATTAAATCAAGATCCTCTTTGTTGATCGATTATTCCAAGAGAAGACCTTGGCTCGTTTTGGTTTTGACCAATCTTAAGTTCACAACTTTGAACAACTAGCTTCATAATATACTATTATTGTGATATTATATTTCAGTAGCAATAGGACATACTCAATACAATGTAATTTTTTTCAGATTTTTCAGAACAGTATAGGTATTCTTAGTCTATAATTGCTTTTACATAGTGGAGATTAGAACTGAACTTCAAACTACATTAGATAGTCTTTGTTTTATAATATTATCCGATCTACAATATTGTGTCGATGTAAGTATATTATACTATTTCAAATAATATAATACTATTCCAAGTAATACCTACGTATATTTATAAGATCATGAATGGTTATTCAAATTCACACCAGTTCAATTTTAAAATTCCAGAATGATTTGACTTCAAAACTAATATATTCTAATATATTCAATCAACATAGTACTTGGGAAGGAATAGCAGCTTGAAAACACAAAGTAACAAAATGTTATTTCCATGAATAACATTTCCTATTCCGCTAAAGTGGAACGCGAACCGAAATGTTCAGTTCCCGTGTAATGCTAGCTTTTCTGGCGGTTATCAAATACAATACTTTGGTTTCTATGCGGCAACGTAAGATTTTTGATCAGGCATTACTAGGTTTTTTTATCTTTATATTGTACGCTGTAATCGTGCTTTACCAAATCGATACTTACTATGAAATGAAGTCTCTTTTTCGTCCTGTCTGTCTGTACGTCATCATGCATGACTACCATCACCACGTTGAAACGTGGTTATAAAATGTAAGTAGTACTTTTTACAATGCTATACCATAACAATGCTATACCATGTAAGGTATAGCATTGTAAAAATACCTTTATTTGACACAATGATATAGGTTGATACGAGAAGATAATTTGAAGAATATGTTTATTACTGCTATGGTTTTAGAGCACAGTATGTACAAAAGACTGTAGATGTAATTTCCTAAATTTTAAATATCGTACAACTAAAATAGATAGCATGTATCTCGTGCATTATACACTTTGTCTCTGACCACGGAATGAATAGTTTCGTGAAGGTATCGCACTTTCAACTTCGATATTATGTCCACGGCCAATATAGATCATACAAAATCGATACATACTCGTTAAACTTAACTTGTTAGTGTCCTAGTGGAAGTTTAAATTAATGAAACTGAACAATCAAGACGTCTATTATTAAGGAAGTTGAGTGTAACTTAACTAGAATAGACTTACCCAATCACGGTGTTCTAAATTTAGTCATTTGGGACATCGTACTTAAGTTAGTTTATTTGAGGGATCTGTATATAGCTGGATATAGTCTGCTTATGGGCCAGTAAGACGTATAGATGTGAGGCTTATTTGGATAAGCATATATTAATGTACCCTATATTAAAATATCTCCAGATAAGTTTTGAATCACACAAAATGTTGTACCGTACTTGTTGGCTATAGAGAACATACTGTGTGTTTCCTTACGATGTCTACTGCTGGACTCAAGCCTCTACCATTTTACTTGACAGTGGCACTGTGAGTCAAAAAGGGCAAATGGTCTACTATACCACAATGGCATGCTGGGTTAGCACAGCGTTGGGTGTCGAATTTCTGTATCTTTGCAAAGATATAAATAATTCGTTGACTGCACGGTTGGCGTAGTGGTTTAAGCGGCCGCCTTGCCGCATGGCACTGCGTTGAGTGTTGTGGGTTCGACCGCCACATGAGATAACACTTTGTGTGATCCATAAATTGTTGTTTCGAATCTGGGTGTTCATGGTGTCCATTAGTTGTATGTTTGTAAAGTCCCCAGCGACACAGGATTTAGGCCTAATGCTGAGTTGTCTTAAAAAAAAATCGTGTATTTTGGTTAGCCGTCGGTTACGATACGACTACCTACGAAATGAAATGGTGTAGTGACATGCTGCATTCTTAATCCGTCACCATTCGGATATGAAGGTATGTGTAACATTAACTGACGTAGATGAACGTAGAGATTGATTTTATGGGTGGAATCAAACATCATCAACTGCTCGTTTAGTCAATGCCACTAACCTAATTCCACGAGCAAGCCGACTTGAGTACCCTTTACATCGTAATCCTACAGTTACTGTATTCGAGCAACTAGTAGTTACAGTGAAATAAACTCCTGTATTTGGACAGCCGTGTAAAAAGCAACCACATTTATTCAAACAAAAGCGTAACACAGCTTGTAAATCAGTGAAACATGTAAGCAAATTTAAAAGCAATGAAAATATTTAAAAATTACAAAGCAACCGTACATTTACCACAATAGCTTTAAGTCGTAAGTAATTTATCTTGCCGACGGAGCCGAGGCGAACAAAAAGGAGACATAATATTGTCTATCGCAGTGAACAGCGGGATAGCAGCCTAGGGCTACTGACCCTGCTGTACAGAAATGCCTAAATGCTAAGGGCCTAATCTAACTTGTTAACCTACACTATCCTAGAGTCGTAGCCTATACCTAATATCCTATTCTAGTTATCCTAATCCTTCTGGCAACACTAAAAGTCAACAGACACAATTTTCTTACCTAAATTTTGTATTAATTTATTTTATTGTTTCTGAGGCTATATACTATATTACATACGTGACAAACACAATTGTGTAAATAAATAATATCACAAACTTCTTTAAAAACCAAAAAGAAAAACACTACAAAGTAAATATCAAGAAACCAAAATGACATCAGATGTCAAAAATGTAAACAATGCAAATAAAGTAAATACAAGACTAAATACGAATACATGTAAGGAAAAATGTTGACTAGAGCCAGAGCAGCGGCACAAATAAGACCCCCGGACTCGTCACTCAGCTCCGCCTCGCAGCCGCCGGCGTCAGCAGCGCCGGCCATTGCTGAGGCGTCGAGCTCATCGAGTGATGAGTATTTTTCCCCACCGACGACACCTACACCAGCGCGCCGCCGGGGAAGAGGCCGGCCGCCGTCACGCTTGGGACCCCGAGACCCACCGGTTTCGAACAGGGCCCCCGCTGCCGGTGGTGATGTGCGCCGCATGAGATGGACTCAATCGATGAATGAGAACGTCATGCGGACATATTTTGTGGCTACAGAGGGAGGAACCAACCTTACGGCGTACCGTGACCGCTTACTGCCTCTGTTTCAGGGCTTGAAACCGGCTGTTAATGTATCGGCACAACGACTGTCGGATCAAGTGCGAGCCATTCAACGCTGTCACCTGTTGGATGACGACGCACTTGAGAGGCTACGCTCAGACTTGCGAGATATCCCTGAAATCACACCCTCCACGCGCAATGAGGCTCCAATAGCGCACGCCTCACTCAGGGCACAAGAAGAAGGTGAGGAAATGATAGACAGGGATATACAAGTAAGTACCCAATGCATTGATAAGATAAGGAGTACTTTGGAGTGCGCCATTGGGGAATATCGGTATGCTACATTAGAAAGTAGACCCCGATTGCCACGTTTACCCACGCATAGAAAAAATATAGCGCTTGTGTGTGCCCTGGATTCACTATTGCCTACTTACCTAGACACTAGTGAAAATCTTAGTGATACACACTCAATTCTATACTGCGCAGCCGTAGCGGCGTGTCGAGTAGCTAATATTAAAATACAAAGCAGTATTACTATTGCTCCTCGTGATGCCGTTCCGGCTTGGCAGCGTAGAATTGAGCGTCGTATTGCTGAGACCAGGGCACTCATAGGCAAGCTAATCTGCTTCAGGTCGGGCAATACCCGCCCGAGAGTGATGCGTTTTGTGAGTCGGGCGTTTAAGGGGACAGGACTATGTCCTCAAGAATATCCGTCACGGGTCACAGAACGCATCGACTTCCTGAAGCAGAAAATCTATGCGTGGGCGAATCGTATCAGGCGGTATAAAAAGAGGGCTGACCGATATTTCCAAAATCGCGCATTCCAAAGAGATGAGAAGTTGGTTTATAGGAATTGGGAGCGATCTGAACCAGGTGTGGATGATGGGCGTCGACCAGATGATGCGAACACGATTGCGTTCTGGCGCAGCTTATGGTCGACTCCCATCAGCCATACAGAGGATGACTGGACTCACATAGAGCCTGTAGCCATAGACGCGGGGGATGTAAGTTGTGCAGTCCGTCCGTTAGCCAATTGGAAATCTGCAGGACCGGACGGGTCGCACAATTTCTGGTTAAAATGGCTACGCAGTGCACACGTTCGCTTGGCATCCCAATTCCAGTCATCTCTGGACTCAGGATCGCTGCCAAGTTTTATGACAACTGGCGTAACTCACCTGCTCTTTAAGTCTGGTAGTACCACGGAGCCTACGAACTATAGGCCAATAACTTGCCTGCCTACAGTGTATAAAGTTTTTACATCCATTTTGAGAACAAAATTGGAATCACACATATTTGGAAATAAGATCTTATCTGTATCTCAAAATGGATGTAGAAGCCGGGCACGTGGTACTAAGGAGCTACTCCTTATCGACATGGCCATTAGCCAACAGGTGCGCCGTAGTCGAAAGAATCTGGCGACATGCTGGATAGACTATAAGAAGGCCTATGACTCTGTGCCACATACGTGGCTTTCTGGAGTTGTACAAAGTAGATGCAACTCTATGCACCCTCTTGAGGGCATGTATGGGGCAGTGGAGTACGGTTCTTCACTATCCAGGGTGTCGACAGCCTTGCGGGTATGGCGTACCTATAAAGATCAAGCGGGGTATTTTCCAAGGCGACAGTTTGAGTCCACTATGGTTTTGCCTAGCACTGAACCCGCTGAGCACTTTGCTCGAAAGTTCAGGGCTAGGCTATCGGTTGCAGACTAGAGGTCAGGTTATTTCTCACCTCCTTTTCATGGATGACCTAAAATTATTTGCCCCCACTAACTAAATTCAATTAAAATGGAGTTCGGTGTGGATAAATGTGCGGTCATGCATGTAAAGCGAGGCAGGAGTGTGGAATCTGATGGTATAGAGCTTTCAGATTTCACACAACTTAGATCTCTCTCTGCAACGGAAACCTACAAATATCTGGGTATGGCGCAGGCATTAGGCATTGATGACGCTGGCATGAAACAGGCGTTGCAGGCACGTTTCTTTGGCCGCCTGAAGAAAGTCTTAAAAAGCTTTTTATCAGGCGGAAATAAGGTGCGTGCCTGTAACGGTTGGGCCATGCCGGTCTTAATGTACTCCTTCGGCATACTCAGATGGACTCAAACAGAATTGGACGCCTTGGATAGGAAAGTTCGCTGTCTACTTACGACATACCGGATGCATCACCCGCGTTCGTCGGTTATGAGATTGTACATCCCGCGGAAGTGTGGGGGTCGAGGCTTCTTAAGTGCCAAGACCCTCCACAATCGCGAGGTGTGCAATCTCAGAGAATACTTTCTCCATACCGACGCGGGTGTGCACCGAGATGTGGTCGCTGTGGACAGAGGGCTTACCCCGCTGGGTCTGGCCAAAGCGAACTGGCGCAAACCTGCCGTACTTGGTGTAGAGGAGCGCAGGGAAGTATGGAAAGGTAAAGAGCTGCATGGACGATTTTACCGGGCCTTACATGGGCCCGACGTAGATTTCCCAGCGTCGGTATCCTGGCTGCGTTTTGGCGATCTTTTCGCCGAAACAGAAGGTTTTGTATTTGCAATTATGGACGAAGTTGTCATGACGAACAACTACCGGAAGTATATTCTGAGGGATGGGACGGTTGACATATGTCGGGCATGTCACCAATGGTGAATCGCTTAGACATATAGTATCCGGTTGTTCTCGTCTTGCCAATGGCGAATATTTGCATAGACACAACCAAGTAGCCAGGATTGTCCACCAGCAACTTGCCTTAAAGTACCAACTTGTCGACTCTGAAATACCGTACTACAGGTATGTGCCCGACCCAGTTCTTGAAAATGGTCGTGCTACTCTGTATTGGGATTGTTCTATCATTACTGACAGAACTATTGTGGCTAACAAGCCGGACATAGTGGTGATAGACCGATTAGAGCGCCTTGCAATGATCATCGACGTCACCATACCCCATGACGAGAATCTCGTGAAAGCCGAAAAAGATAAACAAATGAAGTATTTGGACCTGGCTCACGAGATTGTCGACATGTGGGATGTAGACTCGGCGATCATTGTACCGATAGTCGTGACCGTAAATGGCCTTATTGCCAAGAGCCTCGACCACCACCTCAAGAGGCTCTCGTTAGACGGCTGGATCAAGTCCTCTATACAGAAGGCAGTATTGCTGGACACGACACGCATCGTACGGAGGTTCCTTTCTCTGGAGCCCTAACCACCGGTAGCTTGGTCCCTGTGCCCGATGCCGGTGGGTCTCCGTGGTCCCATTTTATATAATTAAATTTATTTTTAATTGTAATATTTATTAAGTATATAAAATGTGACAATGAGAAAAATGTTTAATAAACGGAATAATAATAATAATAAATTGTTTATTGTTCCATAATCGTTACATAAATATTGCATGAGGCAGCCCCATTAAGTTATTAACAATACTTGTGTTGGGACTGACTCGCTGCTTCCCCTGTAATACATTTACATAGTGGAGACTAATAAACTAAAATAAAAAAAACTGGATACATGTCAAAAATATTTAAAATAATTATTATAAGGTAAGTAATACTATCAAATTCAAAAACAAATAGGCGGCGATAGCCCAGTGGTGTACGTAACGGACTGCCGAGACGATGGTCTCGGGTTCGATCCCCAGTTACCCCGGGCACACACCTATGACTTTTCGAAGTTATGTGTGTATTAAAATAAAAATATTAATTATCGCTCGCTTAAAAATGTGCCCGGTAGATGGCAATAGGCTCGCCCCCTATTACATTGGGACCGAAACATATCTGGCGAAGTGTGGGTGTGTAATGCACCTCTGCCTACCCCTTCGGGGATAAAAGGCGTGAAGATATGTTATGTTATGTAATACTATCAAAAAGAGCAGCTCGATTGTGCATGTGTGTGTACATATGTGTATGTGTGAGTGTGTGTACCTACGTGCATGTTTGTGTATATGTTATGTGAGCTTGTGTGTGTGTGTGTGTGTGTGTGTGTGTGTGTATGTGTGTGTGTATATTATGGATTCCATTTTAGCAAGGTCTGATCAAAATTTGTTCGCTTTCCTCGTATGTTAACGTTTTTAACCAATCAGTAATAATCTTCTGGCATTTATGTTTAGACTCTGGATTAAATTTTAATTTAGAGTTTATCTTATTGTAGACATAGGCTGATTGAGCGCTATACTGACGCTCTGCAAAAGCCGTACGAACCCGCGAGGAGTGAGCCATAATATTATTGCGCCTTTTATCCTGGTCTGCTGGGATGTATGGGGTAGATTTATGCAGATATAAGGCCATGTTTAATAAATATAGCTGCCTAACTGTTAGTAAGCCACACAAACTATATAGATTGCTAGTCGGATATCTGTATGGCTTAAAATACATTACTTTTAAGAGTGACCGCTGCGCTCTTTCGAGCTCAAGTAATTTAGTTTTGGAGGCTCCTCCCCAAACTGGGATGCAGTATGTTATTACCGATTGTGCCAGCGCAATATAGATTTTACCAAGCAGATCTGGAGGCATAACATAGCGAAGAGTTTTAAAAATCCATATGCATTTCCTAACTCGAGAGATATTAGTGTCAATCTGTGCATGCCACGATAACCGCTCGTCAATAATAATACCTAGATATCTTGTAGTAGTGACTCGTTGTAACTCTTGACTATTTATGTTTATGTCAGAAGACGTCATACTCTTGCGGATTACTATTTTAAAATCTGAACCTGGTTTAGATTTTGCACTTGGGGAAAAGCAGATGTAGTTAGTTTTTGCAATGTTTAAGGTCAGAAGATTAGCTTTTAACCAGTTCCCAATAATAGTTAGACCACTTTCCGCTTTTTGGCGCACAATCTCCCATGATTGCCCAGAGAAGACAATGGCTGTGTCATCCGCGTAGGAGAAGATCTTCCTACCGCTATCCCTGAGGTTACATAGGTCATTTATATACACCAGGAACAGCGTCGGGCCGAGCACACTCCCTTGCGGGACGCCAAAAACGACGTTTTCTTCTTCACTACGCATGTTCTCTATCTTAACTTGTTGCTTCCTTCCCCGTAGATAATTGTCGAAAAGAGAAAGAGCCCTACCTCTTATTCCTATGGCTTCAAGCCTCTGCACAAGGATGGGAACAGAAACGGTGTCGAATGCTTTTTTAAGGTCCAGAAATACTGTTATGCATTTATACCCTTTGTCCACTTCTC
Source organism: Euclidia mi (assembly GCA_944739405.2). NCBI lineage: Eukaryota > Metazoa > Arthropoda > Insecta > Lepidoptera > Erebidae > Euclidia > Euclidia mi. The sequence continues at coordinate 11,280,997 of OX123184.2, read as the reverse complement.
TAACGATTTCATTTGTTAACGCCGTAACAGCATCATGTGTCGAAAGCCCCTGTCTGAAACCATACTGACAACTAGAGAGAATATTAAATTTATTTAAGAAGTTTACAAGTCGTTTATTTAGTATTTTTCCAAAATTTTGGAGATTGATGGCAAGACAGAAATTGGGCGGTAATTATTGACATCGTTTGTGTCACCCCCCTTATGCACAGGTGTAATTAAGGAACGTTTTAAAGCAGTTGGAAATATTCCAGTATTGAAGCACAGGTTAGTTAGTCTACATATTAATGGGACAACAAAATCTCTGGATAATTTGAGAAAGTTATTGGGTATACCGTCCCATCCAGGAGCGCTTCCAGAATCAAGGGCCATCAGTATTCCATCAACTTCCGCTGGATCGGTCTCTAGCAACACAAAAGAGGTCGGTTGAATGTATGAATTAGAAGAACTTGGCAGGTTCATCATATGTCCAGTCTGAGTCTAAATTTCCTCTGCCAGTATTTTACCTATAGTAGCAAAAAAGTGGTTGATTCTATTCAATGAGTTGAGTGGATCTAGTGAGATTTGCAGTAGATATATATTTGAAGATTAAGGTTTCTTATAATGGGTTATATTATTAATGTTACGCTAGAGCTTTTTGGGGTTTTTAATAGAGTACGCAATTTGTTCCTTATGATATTGTCTTTTGAGTTTTTTAATTAAATTGGAGCAGAACGTGCGAAAACGTTTATAGGTTATTTTTATCACAATATTGTAAGGATCTTTTCTCAACTGTAACTGCATTTTATTTCTAAGCCTGATGCACCTTAGTGCCCCTGGCGATATCCAGGGCTTTAGAATACGTTTAGAGGAAGGAACCGTATGAGTTGTAGTGTTAAGAAGGAGGGATTTTCTGATTACCTCAATCAAAGAGTCAGCAAAATAATTAGGATCATTGCAAGTGTCAAAAAAAGATATATTCGTGTCTATCAAGTGTATATAAGCTTTTTTAAAATTAGTTACTTTTTTATGTTTAGCAATATTTTTATTTTGGTACGAGTGTGAGACGTTTAACAATACCATAAAGTGATCAGTAATCGTAGTACCTATTCAAGACGACAACACCAGCAGAGTTCTTGGATTTTTCAAGTTTTAGTAGCATATGGTCAAGGCAACTCTCACCTCTGGTAGGCAAACAGTGTCCTGGTAGAAAGCCATGAAGAGAAGACATATTTAAATATGAAGCTCTGTTAGTCCTGGCTTGCGACGTATAAGTGGGTTTTTCAATTAGGTTTATGTTTATATCACCGGTAATGATAATGTTTTTGTGAGTGGACATTGATTCGAGGTGAATATCCAATGAATCAATAAAATGTCTCGCCGATGCGTTAGATGGAGACCTGTAAATTCCTAATATTGTGAAATTTGAGATAATTATTTGAAGAGCAGAAGCATGAGATAACTTAATTTCTACTACCTGAGGTACATGACAATTCCTAATATACGCAACGACACCATCTTTTTGATTTAGATTATTAGATGTATAAAATGATGTATAATTAATTAGAACTGGTATAGGTTTGTTTGAGTTAAGCCTACATTCAGTTAGGATTATGACGTCTACATCCAGATCGATTTGGGACAGTGCTATTTGGAAATCGTAAAAATTTCCATAGATAGATTTATGTGGCCAATAAGTAGATAATTGCTCAATGTCAATGAGAGCAGAGTTTGCAATTTCAACAGTTTCCAATTCCTGAAATGTACATATATTACTATCCATTATTAAATACTGATAGAGAAAGATGCTTCTCATGCTTTACTCGAGTGTACGACATGGCCGGCGAGAGTATCTTTGGAATACTATCTATTTTTATTTGTTTATGGAGATACAAGTGTATAGTTACTATGTTAGTTCTCGTGTACGTGAGTGATAGAATATTTGTTGAGTGAAAGAGTGCTTTGTAAGTTGTGAATGTGATTTTGTTATTTGTGTAAATTAAGGCGTAATTGTTATTGAGTGTAAAGTAACGGCGAGCATGCTTATAGTAATGACATTTTAAAAGTAATCTAAACGTTAGTACTAGTAAGATACAACTAAAACTTAATCTAATAAAATATGATATTAAAAGTATGAAAATAATCAGTTCGCTAAACAAAATTATTATAGTTTCAGTACGCATCAGTCATGCACTTTGTAACAGGTGGTGTACTTGAGCTTCACTATTAATAACAATCGCACGCGAGTTATCATCTTTTTTCACTAGAACACGTCCGTAAGATGTCCAACAATACTTGTATTGCTTACTGTTTGACAAGTCTCGTGCAAGGAAAAACAAGCGAGCGACTTTTGGGGTCAGCTGTTCTGAAATAAACACAGGAGCCTCCGTATTATTCTTCAATCCGAGTTGTTTCGCCTGAAGTTTTGTCTTATTTTTAATGTTATAGGACTTAGCCTTCTTTAGTAGGTTTGTTTTTATCATTGTCGAGCCAGTTTCTACAATTATGGGGGTATTTGTGGCTCCTTCCTTTTTGGCAGGTAGTCTATAATTATATGTCCTTAATGTCTCGTGACTCCATTTCAAGACCTACGTTTTTAGATAAGTTCAAGACCATATTAATTAAGTCATCACTGCTTTCATTCGGTGATTTAGGAACGTTTTTTAGTTCGATGCAAGTTTTTCTAGCGCCACGTTGAAGCTCTTCAAGCTTGTCCTCCAGTAAAGCAACATATTCACGATTTTTTCTCCCCTGTAGCTCAAGTAATTCTATCTTCTTCCTCAACTCTTCGTTCTGGGTTGTTAAATTGGCGATAGAACATTCTATGTTGTTGTTTGTTTGTTTAATTTCATTAAGATTGGAGGTTATTAGTTTTAGGTCCCCTTGTTGCATATTCATAAAGGATTTTATCATTTGTCTCATTTCATCTTTAAACTTATTGAATTCTCCGGGTAGGTCGTCTTCTCTCAATCTCTTACTACGCGTTGCGACAAAATTCGGGGGAGTTATATCTCCAAATTCAGTTATATTCGTATCAGAGGATGATTTGTCCATTTCAATAATTTTGAGTGAGGTACTAGGACACTATGAATGCAAAGCGTATATTAATTAAGTTGAAGCTGTCAATCACTTGAGGGGGCAGGCGCAAGCGCAGGTCAAGGTAACCAATGTTGCATTAAGGGGGCGCGGCCTGTCCTTGAGGGAGGCGGCGCTTGGCCTTGACTGGTGAATGTCCTTGTGCTGGTGTTAATTAGCTAATAACTTGCGTAACCAATAGCAGTGATTGTATTTAACAAGTGTGTTTATTGGTCGCTTATTATCTGCAGTACCAGGATACCAGGCTTAGAGAAGTATTTTGTGCGATTACTCACGCAATTTGCTGTGTGATTCCAAACACCTCCTTGCACCTGCTGCAGGCCCAGCACTCCACTGAATTTATTTTAATTTTATTTTTTAGTATTTAATTTATTTAAAACTTTGTAGCAGATCCTTAGCACGTCTACACCTTGTGGCGGTCCGGGGGGAAGGGGGATATGTATCCTAAACCTATCCTAACTTGCACCTAGCGTAAAATGCGTATAGGCTTGGTGCTCTGTGGTATTCTGTGATACAGACCAGCACTTATACGCACCTACTACTAAGCGCCTAACCTATGGCACGTACTATCGTGGTACTACTGTGGTATGCTGTGATACAGACCTACGATTTGTACGCGCCTAGAACCTAACCCTATTTGTCCCTACAATCCCTATTGGATCCTAGCCCTACTATACGTATTTATATATACTTGTATAGATAGGTGCGGGATATCTGCCACCGGAGACCTATGATGACAGACGGACTGTGGGTAGCAGTAAGGTATGGTGGAAATGGTTTTCTGACGGCCAACTCGACAGACTCACCGAGCTGATCAGTACTGATGGCTAAAGGTGTCTTGGCCACCGTCAGAGGTATGGGAAGGGTATCGAGTCAAAGTCGGATTAAACTTGTGACTCCTTTATTCTTAAAGTACATGATCTTATATACTAAACTTATCCTATGTACACACACGCAACTTTACGGTTGTGTGCTGAGTGTGTAAGGTGCCATCTCAGCGGTATGTACCTTAGGTGAGTACGTGATTTTTTCTTAATTTAATATAAATCACGAACAATCTGTGTTCCAGTAAATACTCACGTAGGATTTTATCGCTGATATGGCATGTTCATGTGTGAACATTCTGGCCTCTCCGAGGAACAGGCAGCTCCAGTTGGTATAATTCTATGGAGTCATCCTTGGCTGCGTCCTGGTTCCGCGGCTGCTTCCTGGGAGGCTTCGGCAGATGGTTCGGCTGACTGTAGACGGTGTTCCATGCAGTGTGCGTGGATGGTTGTTTGCTGTCTTGATGTGGTGCACGTTGCGGGTGTGGCGTATTATACAGTTATTGGCTTCATTTTCTTATACCGTTGTTGGCGATTTTTATAACTCCTACGTCTCAAAAAATTATCTCTTCTCGCTAATTTGTTTTAATTATGAACAACCAGTGCATAGATGTTTCCAAAGGATATTACTTGACTTTTAGTGTAGTGATATTTGTAGAACATTTAGTGTTAGTTTGATGTTAAAGTAATTGGTCAACGATGCAATTTTCATTTAATTGCATGTTCTTCACCACTCCAGGGAAGCAAAGAAACTGTTCGTACCTTTGTTATAAGTTTGACCAAGTTGCACCGTGGCAATCTTGGTTGTAAGTTAACTTCAACACTGTGGTTTGAAGTTTTTGGAGCTTCATCACCGATACCTACTATCTCGCATTTTATTTTGCTGCGAGTGTAGGCTAGTAGTTAGGCAACTTCTTCTGTGAAAATGAAGCCTGAGAACCTTGATCACACAGCACTCTTAGTAGTCTTTATCTTGGCTTATGTATGCACAAGGGCCGTTGCTAAAAGCGTTGTACTCTGTGTGTCCGGTCCGGTAAGTTTGACCAAGTTGCACTGTGACAATCTTGGTTGTAACCACAGAAGTATTTACCAGAGCATCGGAGAACAAATTGAACAGCGGGTTAATAGCCCTACGCTACTAACCCCACTGTACAAGGGGAGTGATTATATGATGAGGGATTAATCTAATTTGTTAACCTACACTATCCTAGAGTCGTAGCCTATCACCTATACCTAATATCCTATCCTAGTTATCCTAATCCTTATACCTATATGAATCCTAAACCTATCCTAAATTGCACCTAGCGTAAAATGCGTATAGGCTTGGTGCTCTGTGGTATTCTGTGATACAGACCAGCACTTATACGCACCTACTACTAAGCGCCTAACCTATGGCACGTACTATCGTGGTACTACTGTGGTATGCTGTGATACAGACCTACGATTCGTACGCGCCTAGAACCTAACCCTATTTGTCCCTACAATCCCTATTAGATCCTAGCCCTACTATACGTATTTATATATACTTACAAAGAAAGGTGCGGGATATCTGCCACCGGAGACCTATGATGACAGACGGACTGTGGGTAGGACTTAGGTATGGTGGAAATGGTTTTCTGACGGCTAACTCGACAGACTCACCGAGCTGATCAGTACTGATGGCTAAAGGTGTCTTGGCCACCGTCAGAGGTATGGGAAGGGTATCGAGCCAAAGTCGGATTAAACTTGTGACTCGTTTATTTCTTATAATACATAATCTTATATACTAAACTTATCCTATGTACACACACGCAACTTTACGGTTGTGTGCTGTGTGTGTAAGGTGCCATCTCAGCGGTATGTACCTTAGGTGAGAACGTGATTTTTTCTTAATTTAATATAAATCACGAACAATCTGTGTTCCAGTAAATACTCACGTAGGATTATATCGCTGATATGGCATGTTCATGTGTGAACATTCTGGCCTCTCCGAGGAACAGGCAACTCCAGTTGGTATAATTCTATGGAGTCATCCTTGGCTGCTTCCTGGTTTCGTGGCTGCTTCCTGGGAGGCTTCGGCAGATGGTTCGGCTGGCTGTAGACGGTGTTCCATTCAGTGTGCGTGGATGGTTGTTTGCTGTCTAGATGTGGTGCACGTTGCGGGTGTGGTAGATCAGATCTTGATGATTTGGGGTGTTTTCTTTTTGTTATACCGTTGTCGGCAATTTTTATTACTTCTACGTCTCTAATAATTATCTCTTCTCGCTAATTTTATTGATGTTTATTATAAACAACCAGTGCAAAGATGTTTCCGAAGGATATTACTTGACTTTTAGTGTAGTAATAGTTGTAGGACATTTAGTGTTAGTTTGATTTTTTAATAATTGGTCAACGATGCAATTTTCATTTAATTGCATGTTCTTCACCACTCCAGGGAAGCCAAGAAACTGTTCGTACCTTTGTTATAAGTTTGACCAAGTTGCACCGTGGCAATCTTGGTTGTAAGTTAACTTCAACACTGTGGTTTGAAGTTTTTGGAGTTTCATCACCGATACCTACTATCTCGCATTTTATTTTGCTGCGAGTGTAGGCTAGTAGTTAGGCAACTTCTTCTGTGAAAATGAAGCCTGAGAACCTTGATCACACAGCACTCTTAGTAGTCTTTATCTTGGCTTATGTATGCACAAGGGCCGTTGCTAAAAGCGTTGTACTCTGTGTGTCCGGTCCGGTAAGTTTGACCAAGTTGCACTGTGACAATCTTGGTTGTAAGTTAACTTCAGCACTGTGGCTTGAAGTCGTCGGTGCTTCATCACCGATACCTACTATCTCGCATTTCATTTTGTTGCGAGTGTAGGGTAGTAATTTGGCTACTTCTTCTGTGAGAATGAATCCTGAGAACCTAGATCACACAGCACTCTTAGCAGCCTTTATCTTGGCTTATGTATGCACAAGGGCCTTTGCTAAAAGCGTTGTAATCTGTGTGTCAGGTCCGGTATGTTTGACTTGGTTTTCTTCCAAGTTGTAGTTGTAGTTGGGCTTTCAAAGGTTTTCCTATCCTTTGACCATTTATTTTTGTCATTTTTAGTTACGTAATTTTTGACATTAACCTTCTTTTGAAGTTCAAGGTATAATAATAAATGTTGACCTAGTTTTGCCACAACATCTACACTAAAACTTTGAATTAATGTATTATGCACTGTTTGCATACTTTATTATTACGCTGTTCTGCTGACAACGCTTTAAGTTCCGCGCACCTGTATATGATGCATGTAATAATTACACAGCCAGCACTTGTAAGTTATACGAGCTATTTATAGATTTAATATTATACTGTTGTTTATATTTGGATTTTGATACAGAGTTGCTATTTGCGAGACACATAAAAAGATATAATTATGTAATTGATGGAAATGTTTGAGATTTGTTTGGTTCTACAAGTTGATCGTATTATAGAGGTTTTTGACTATCCCGACGAAGTAGTTAAACTTTGATAAGTATGTTTTTCTAAGATGTCCTGGTATTCCAGTAATGGATGGTTTACCGATGTTCTGGTGAAGACTTTTGTGAGTTGTGATTTTCTTCTTGCGATGTACTTTTCTGTTTTTCTGGATGCCGAGTCCTTTTTGTTGTTGGTCAATATGCGTCCGGTTTCTTTGTAGTAGCTTTTCTGGCTTCTTACAATTGCGTTGATCTGTTTTACGTCCATCTTGCTGCCCCTATCCTATCCTGTTTAACCTAACAAGGGGTGGGTGAAAACAAAAAGTAACTTAGTTGCGACCTGTTTCCTCGTTACGGTATGTGCGACATCTCGAGCACCGGGGCGACCCTGTTCAGGGAGACTGATACCTGATCCGCTACCGAACGACGCAACTAAGTTAGTCAGTCACTTAATATACAACGAAACAAGCGCTAGGATGGTGCGCAAGTCTGCTGTATACCAGTTGTCAGTCAGTAAATTTGTCAATTTAAGGGACAAGAGGACCGCGTGTTACTGGTTTTTGCTCGAATAGGACTAAAATCCTAAATCCTACCCGACCGACGAAGGACCACAATGTTAAATCCTACCGGCTCCTTGTACAGCGGGCTAGCAGCCTTTACGCTATAAACCCCTCTATACAAGGAGAGTGATTAGATTTTAAGGGATTAAATCTAACTTGTTAACCTACACTATCCTAGAGTCGTAGCCTATCACCTATACCTAATATCCTATCCTAGTTATCCTAATCCTTATACCTATATGTATCCTAAACCTATCCTAACTTGCACCTAGCGTAAAATGCGTATAGGCTTGGTGCTCTGTGGTATTCTGTGATACAGACCAGCACTTATACGCACCTACTACTAAGCGCCTAACCTATGGCACGTACTATCGTGGTACTACTGTGGTATGCTGTGATACAGACCTACGATTCGTACGCGCCTAGAACCTAACCCTATTTGTCCCTACAATCCCTATTAGATCCTAGCCCTACTATACGTATTTATATATACTTATATAGATAGGTGCGGGATATCTGCCACCGGAGACCTATGATGACAGACGGACTGTGGGTAGGACTTAGGTATGGTGGAAATGGTTTTCTGACGGCCAACTCGACAGACTCACCGAGCTGATCAGTACTGATGGCTAAAGGTGTCTTGGCCATTTTCAGAGGTATGGGAAGGGTATCGAGTCAAAGTCGGATTAAACTTGTGACTGGTTTATTTCTTATAATACATAATCTTATATACTAAACTTATCCTATGTACACACACGTAACTTTACGGTTGTGTGCTGTGTGTGTAAGGTGCCATCTTAGCGTATCACTTCACGAACAATCTGTGTTCCAGTAAATACTCACGTAGGATTATATCGCTGATATGGCATGTTCTTGTGTGAACACGCAGTCTCAACACTATTCATTTGACAACAAAAGAATTCGACGTAATTTGGTGGTTATCCAAGCAGTGTCCCGGGCTTAACTGACAGCTGCGGATAGTGATGGGACACACCGGACTTGTGCTCGGGAAGTCACAAATTAACCGGCGAAGTTAACGTGGCGGGAAGTAACTAATGTTCAAAGTATGTTTGTTTGTCGTACATTTGCTTCCCGCTGAATTCAATATCAGATCTATTCGTGGAGTAAGAGATGAATATTTGACTAAAGACACAAAAATGATACAAAACATTAACGAAAATGTGAAGAAAAAAGTCATCATTTGGAATAAGAACGCCTTTGTACCATTAAATGTTACGATATTTATTTGAGTTATTGTCATTCTGCTGTATTTTTACTAATGTGAACGAAGACTGTGTATTTTTTAATCATAGCCTTTGGAAAGCCTATAATTGAAAATGTAATTAAATCACTGAAACAATAAAAGCAAAGAAAACAATTTATCACACTTAAATAATGGTTGAACTTAACTCTAGTAATAGATAGCTGTCAATTTCAATCAATTAAAAACTGATTTTCAATTTGAAAAGCCACCGCGTAGGAACTAGAAATATATATTTATTTAAGCCCACTCGCGTCAAAATCCAGATACCAAAAACAGCTGAAGCTGCAAAAATAACGTAATAAAATACTGTATTATTTAAAGCCAAAAACTGTCTATGGCGGTTCTGATTCTAACATTTCATAGGAACTCCAATACAGATTTAGATTGGCTTGTTCACAAGTTCTACGTGTAAAAAATACGTTTTCCGTAAGGCAATTTTATTTATATTCTGGAAACTCTTTCTGTAAGTAGCACAGGATAAATCCTAGATGAACACAGAGCTTAATACTTCTGCTAAAGTTAACCGCGTCCGGTGTATGGCACAGCATTTGGGATTTATCTTTCTTTGTAAATTATAGACACTTTTTGAGATAGTTGAGCTATCTAAGCTTTGCGCAAGCATGACCTTGGCTGCAGTATAGTTTAGCGATTGGTATATCAACATAAACTAACACACATGGCTGAATCTATTTCGAAATTTGTCAGGTCACAGGCACCAAAAACCGTTTTTAGCTGAAATCTGCAAAACATGGATGTATTACCATCATCCTGCGCTAACAAAAATATAGCAAGTATTGTCAGATGGCTATTTCATTCAGGAATAGCTTCAATAAATCAAAATGGCTAATTTTCGTATAATTTTCTAAGTGACACCAAGTGTAAAACTAGTATCTAATAAATATTTCTCACTAATAGTAGTCTGTCTGAAGGTGAGGCGTGATCTCTGTCAGGATCCCTTTTCTAAGAAGGCTCGAACTATGCGACCCCTATGTGATTTGAATACATATTCTTAGCTTCGAATATCTTAGATTTGAATATCTTATGCTGAATGTTAAAAATAATATTTACCTAACATTTCACATTTGCAGCTGGTAGCAGCATTTCTTTTCTTTAGAAAATATATATTTAAAAATTTGTCTAGATAGATATATTTAAAAGTATTTGTACTAGATGTTCGCATCTCACTGTACTTTTTATATTCGTCTTACTTCCTTTTCAGCACATTCTTAGTCGTTATTTCTACATGCTCGAATCACTTAACTGCAAGTTTTTGGCCCTTTCTTTCCTTCATGTAGTTCGTTTAAGAGGTGATTCTCTGACGTATGCCTTATTGGCAATAAGACTAATTATACCTCTTCATACAGCTTTTCGCAGTCCCCTGCAGCGCGAAAGCCTCTCTATTTTGCGTTATAATAGCATATTGAAGATTTGACTTACTATACCAAACTGGCCAGAAGGTTTGATATCGAACTATCCATATCTTCCCTATTTAGCTTTGTGTATTTTCTTAAGTTGCCTCTTTTTTTGCGTGGGTGTCGTAAAATCACGGAATGAAATGGGGTATTAACACTGAGTACTTTAATCTCTACAGGGACAAATTACTTCCTGAAATCATAAAAATAACGTCTCCCAAAACTTAAATACCAGATTTTGGTAAACAAAGCGCACATCACTGTTTTCAGGATGCTTACTGCGAGTATTATTAGGCCTTGAGCCTCAACTCAAAACGGAGAGGACTCGTTTTATTATAGCTTTTACGATGTCAAGAGGAATTTATCGGACTGTGACTATTTGTTGCCATGGAATATAATGCTGCCTTGAAATTAGCGGATGTATTGTATACTTTGTTCCATTTATTCGTCATCTCTGTGAAGAAATGTCTATAGATTTGTGAATGACGTTCTGTGTTCAGAATGTTTTAAATGCGATGTATTTTTATGAATGTTGAATGAATAAGCTAAGATCGCTGTGGTATTTATAGCGCCTTCCGTTATGAAAGCTTTCGTTTAAAAACAGGCTCGGCTGAAATCGAATGATACCTGCTCTCGACTCGACTTGCTCTGAGAGTAGCTCACCGAGGGGTCACATTGTTTTAAATTAATGATTATTATTTTAATTATCACAAACCTCGACTCGCTTTATTAATAACCATTTTATAATAACCATTTTTAAGCAGCTATTTCATATTTTTTATATATTTTTTTATATTTTTAGGTAATTTTGCCAAATAAGATGATTCTTGGTCTATGACAAGTACCCCATGAACTCTTATTTACTAACTGTATAGTACTGGATTAAAAATATGCCCCCTATTAACTTGGTACAAAAAATCTATCACATGGGTATAATATTACACCCACCTATAGTAAGGGATACCTCTACGGGAATACAGGCATGAGCCCATAAAAAATACAAAGTTAGATGGAGAACTATTATGGCAACTGTGTCAGCCACAATTACTGCTGTAGTACATCATCCTCCTAGCGTTATCTCTGTTTCAACCTGGGGTCCGGATTTGGCTGAATTTTAGCTTTTCCACGAGAGTGGCTGATTGTCTGACTGCCGCAACCCGAGGGGATAGTGATATTCTATTCTATTTTATGGTTTAGCCTAGTGTCAGCTTATTTAGAAGGTACTGACGCCCTATAACGACGGTCAAAGATCTTCATGACAACCGTGACCGTCGGCTTAACGTGCTTTCCGATGCACGGGGCAAGCGATAATTATTAATTACTGATTGTAATACTGTTGTAGTACATAGTTATAAACTACAACTTTGAATTGGATATGCATAGATAGCTATACAAGTATAGAGTGTAGGTACTCTATATCTATAGCTATCTAGTTTGTTTCCACTTCGGTTGAATTTGAAATTACCTGTCATTGACAAAGACAACAATGCCTTGTACATTGTTTAGCTGGGGTTAAACTAATCAACAGTTTAACAACGTTTAGTTGTAGGAGGTATTTAAGACGGGCTTGTACTATTAATTTGTTGGTGTTGTTTGTTTAAACTACGCAACTGCTGTGACAATATATCATTTGCTGTTCAATTTTGGATGGTATATTTAGAAGACAAAACTATCTACTATCTCTAGATTAAATTGTTTCTAAAACTGTTTGCAAAACCTCCAAATAGTATAAGTAATTTGAAAGTCTGCAGTCTACGCGAAGAAAAAATAATTATTTTGAGATAATATTATATTTGAGAATAAAAAGATATATTTAACACGTGGGATGTGGTGGGACTAGGGTTGCCAACCGTACTCTAAAATAGAGTATCGTACTCTATATCATGTAACCGTACTCTATAATCTATAACACTAATAGAGTTCGCTAAAATACTCTATTTTACACAAATTTTACTAAACTAGTGCCAGTCATATAATATTATGCAAAAACCCATAATCAAAACCAGAAATCGTCGACTATTCACTGTTAATATGTTGGTATCCCCAATTCCTCAAACCACATTCGGACATTCGTGAATGCAGCTACTATGTCATTTCATTATGTCAAAGGTGTCAATGTTATGTACCTACTCATACTGACTCATACTCACAGAGTACATTGGTATATCTCATAATCATATCACAAGTTGTTTTGAGAAGTCTTTGAGGTTAGCTTCGGTTAGGTTAGTCTTTTTGGTCATGAATGTGAAGTGGCGAGAAGAGAGAGAAACAGAGCTTCATTGAAATTTATTAAGAATGAGCTCTTGATCTACATAAATTTAGAGTTAGAATGTTTGGGTTTATGACTCATACAATTAATTATTTTAAAAACAATGAAACATTGTTATGTGGTGCAAAAAGTACAAAAATTACCTTTTTAAAAATCTATATATATAAAAGAAAGTCGTGTTAGTTACACTATTTATAACTCAAGAACGGCTGACCCGATTTGGCTGAAAATTGGTGGGGAGGTAGCTCAGAACCAGGAAAAACACATAGGATACAATAAAATGCGAAAAATAATCTGGGAGGGATTTTAGAGAGGGTCGAAGTTTGTAGGTACAAACCTCCTACCTATTGACAGTAAGAACGCATGCGCTGTAATAATTGACTACTGCGCATGTGCTATCTGTCAGTATTGTCACATTATACATTGTCATATGGTGCACTGTCATTACTTCGTTCGCTTACTTAAATCCCTACTAATATTATAAATCCGGAAGTGTGTATGTATGTATGTATGTATGTTCCGTTTTCACGCTAAAACGACTGAACCCATTTTGTTGAAAGGACAATGGCAGATCTCCATACATCAAAATGTCTGAAATTAAATTGAAGCGAACAGTAATAAAAAATATGTCAAAAAATTTGGCGTAAGTAATAGAGTCTAGAAATGATTCTATTTTTACTCAGGAAAGGTGGAAAAAGAAGATATCGGTGTTTGAAGTTTTAGTTAAGAATGAACAATGTAGGTACAAGGAAAGTTATAGTATGAAAGTTAAACAATGTAGGTAGGTAAGTTTGAATTATCAAATGACATATGTCAGATTGACATCAAAACACGGAAGTATTTTGTAGCATCTAACTGTCACAGCCATAGACAAAAGCAGAGCTGCACATCTTAAATCGATTTTATGTGCAATCTATACAACTTTAAAACGATGCTGTGACGTTTTTATTTGATTTAAACGTTGTTTTGCTTCAAAAATATTAGCTTATTGATATTGTACAAGTTAGGGCCTAACCTTCGATAGCTCTTAAGTATAGCCCTAAGCTTGCACGTACCTAAACCTAGACTTATCCTAATTTAAGCCTACTGGTTCCTATATCTAGCCTAACCTATCTTATGATATACCTATCCCTATTTTAGATCTAATCTAACACCTATCCTACGTATTATGTCGTAAACCTAGGTGTCCTATGAACTATTCCTACAACCTATCTAATTCCTACAAAGGCGTCGTTGTTGTGGTCCCTAAACCCTAATGTCCCTATCCCCCTAGCCCTACTATATCGTATTTTATAAATACTTATATATAATAGTCCAGGATATCTGCCACCGGGAGACCTAAGGCGACAGATGGAATTGGGTAGGATTTAGGGGTGGTGGAAATGGTTTTCTCACTGCCGGTCGAGCAGACTCACAAGACCGATCAGGGTGACGGCTAAAGGTGTCTTGGCCGCAGTGAGAGGTTTGGGAAGGGTAATGAGTCAAAGTCAGGAGTGAACAATGACTGGTTTATTTCTTAAAACTATAATCTTATATACTAAACTTATTCTATGTACACATATACACGTATTTAGTTGTGTGCCGTCGGTGTATTGTGCCGATGCAGCATGTCTGAGCCGACCGCCGTACGTGATAAATTACATGATCTTAGAATATCACGCATCTTCCTCGGTGATAAGTTGGATGTGTGTTGGAATGCAAAGAATGTCATGTTCATGTTTGAACATTCTGGCGTCTCTCCGGGATAGGCTTCAGGAAGGTCATGTTCCGGCGTGAACATTCTAGCGCCTCTCCGGGGCAGGCTCTAGAAAGTTCTTATGTTCAGGCGTGAACATTCTGGCGTCTCTTCGGCGTAGGCTTCAGCTCAACGTTAACGGCATCTGTAGTTTGTTGTTCACTGGTGATTCGTTTTCTTGACGGCTTCGGTTGGCTGGCTGTAGGCCACGTGCGATGCAACCCTGGCAGCGACAGTTGACCTCGTTGCATGCTGTAGAGTCTTAAGGCGATCGTTGCGGGGGAAATGTTAAGAACTTAATCGGTAGGTACATATGTATTAAAAAAGAAATATATATATATATATATATATATATATATTTAGTCAACACGCAATTGTAATCATTTTTTGTTATACAATTGCATGTTCTTCACCCCTCCAGAAATTATATTCCTTCCCTCATTTAACAGTAGTATTAGTTGTAGTAGTAGTTGTAGTAGTAAAAGTAGTTTCTCTCAACTTGGCTACCGTCGCAGTAACCAAGTCCTCCTATTACTTTGTTGTAGTAGTAGTTTCCCTCAACTTGGTACCGTCGCAGTATCCAAGTCCACCATTCCCTTGTTGTAGTAGTAGTTTCCCTCAACTTGGTACCGTCGCAGTATCCAAGTCCTCCTATTCCCTTGTTGTAGTAGTAGTTTCCCTCAACTTGGTACCGTCGCAGTATCCAAGTCCACCTATTCCCTTGTTGTAGTAGTAGTTTCCCTCAACTTAGTACCGTCGCAGTATCCAAGTCCACCTATTCCCTTGTTGTAGTAGTAGTTTCCCTCAACTTGGTACCGTCGCAGTATCCAAGTCCTCCTATTCCCTTGTTGTAGTAGTAGTTTCCCTCAACTTGGTACCGTCGCAGTATCCAAGTCCTCCTATTCCCTTGTTGTAGTAGTGGTTTCCCTCAACTTGGTACCGTCGCAGTATCCAAGTCCACCTATTCCCTTGTTGTAGTAGTAGTTTCCCTCAACTTGGTACCGTCGCAGTATCCAAGTCCACCTATTCCCTTGTTGTAGTAGTAGTTTCCCTCAACTTAGTACCGTCGCAGTATCCAAGTCCTCCTATTCCCTTGTTGTAGTAGTATCCCTCAACTTGGCTACCGTCGCAGTAACCAAGTCCACCTATTCCCTATCTCCCTAGTGCTACCCTACCCCTGTTAGGTATATTGTATAGCGAGGCCGTGTGCACTGTGGTCACACAGACTGTCGCGTATACAACCCTAATCCCTAGTTCCCTAGCAGTCCCTGGGATCCCTGGGCCGGGATATCTGTCGCCGGGAGACCTGCGGCAGACGGAAAGTGGGTAGGATTAAGGTGTAGCGGAGTGGGTTATCTCACTGCCGGTCGAGCAGACTCACAAGACCGATCATGGTGACGGCTAAGGGTGTCTTGGCCGCAGTGAGAGGTGTGGGGTAGGGTATGAGTCCAAGCCGGGAGTGAACTTGTGACTGGTTTATTTCTTAAAACTATAATCTTATATACTAAACTTATTCTATGTACACATATACACGTATTTAGTTGTGTGCCGTCGGTGTATTGTGCCGATGCAGCATGTCTGAGCCGACCGCCGTACGTGATAAATTACATGATCTTAGAATATCACGCATCTTCCTCGGTGATAAGTTGGATGTGTGTTGGAATGCAAAGAATGTCATGTTCATGTTTGAACAGATATAATATTGATTAAATGTTAAATAACTGCATTTTAAACCAAACCAACTCTATAAAGGTCGAACGTATCGATTACTTATTTAATAATCGATACGGATATAGCACTCACGTCTATTCCTGTCACATCATTGTCTATGGCATCAATCAAATAAAAAAGTATTCGTAATCAATTGGAATGCTTTTTATCATCATAAAATACTCCAGATTTAACGAGACAAAGTGAAAATATTAAAAATCCTAGAAAAAGAAACAATTTGTTTTGTTCATATGAAGTTTAAGGTCGCCACAACAAACCCAGACCAAATTCTGCCATTGTTCTTTAATATAGATATATATTGGACCATGGAGACGGACATAGGCTACCATATGTTGCAAAAATTTAACTGGGAGTGATTGTAGGGAGGGTAGAAGTTTGTACGGCACAAATTTACCTCTTGGAAGGAAGAACGCATGCGCTAATAATTAAGTGCTGCGCATGTGCTAACACATATCTGTCAGTACTGTAACATCATACATAATGTCATATTGTGCACGTTGATTATATTGTTAGCATACATAAACTAATAATTATATAATAAGCTTAAACTGCTGAAACGATTTTCCCTACTAATATTAAAAATGCAAAAATGTTTATAGAGATAATATTGAACATGTATTAGAACATGGCTTTGACAATTTGACTGTATACAAGGTGATGTTATTCCTCCTATTTATTACCTTTCGAGTGCTTTCGGTAGATAACGCTAGATAATGACATGGATACTGACCGAGTTACTTTGTACCCTACCCTATAGACTTTTTGAAGTCCTTAAAATAATCTTAAAATCATCGGCGGACATTTGTCAACCAAATTGGAGACATCCTAAGAAACGGAAACGTCCGAAATACCCGAAACCGGCGAGCATGTATGAAAAGAGTAGGTAATGAGAGTAGGAGGAAGCGCGTGAGGTTTGTAAGGATAGGAGCAAGTGGCGTTCTGTTGTCTCTGCCTACCCCGATGGGAAAAAGGCGTGGGTATATGTATGTATGTATGTTAAAATAAACAGGAGTCTCTTCACACAACTTGAGACTGAAAGTAGATTTGTGTTACCCCGAATTTAACGCGCGCGAAGCGGCGGGCAAAAGCTAGTAAACTAATAATTATTGTAACAGCCTTGGCTAATACCTACTAATATAAGGTATAAATACGAAAATGTGTATGTATGTATGTACCAATTTCACGCTAAACCAGCTGAACCAATATTCTCTACTCATAAATGCGAAAGTGTATATAGTGATATATCGGACCATGGCTTTGACATTTGACTGTATGCATAGTGATGTTGTTGAGCACCTTGCGGTAGATAATGTCATGAATACTGGCCAAGTTTCTTCGTACCCTATAGAGTTTCTGAACTCCTTACAATTATCAGGAGTACCTTCACGCAACTTGAGACTGAACGTTGGTGTTCCAGTCCTGTTAATCATCTTAATGCACCAAAGCTTTTTAATGACAAACAGCTACAAGTAACACCTAGGACGAATCATTATAAAAGCTATTCGCCATGAAGGGTTCCGTAGTGGAGGTATCCACTTACCATAGCCATTATCTTCGACTAAATATTAATAGTATTTGTATAAACGATAAAGCTATATTTGCGGTTTTTAAGATGTGCTTTATTTAAAAAACTGCTGACTACATATCGTTCAAACCAATTTTCGTTGGAGGTTTTTATAACGATCTACAGCATGTATTTTTTTTTAGATTTGTCCCTCTCTTACTTTAAAAGTTGGAGACACACACACAACCATTTTACCATTTTGGAACCGTATATCTTTCAAACGATTGACTTTGAGAAACAAAGGTTTTAGAAACCTCAAAGTAATTTTTAACAATCCATTTTGCACATCAGTTCCATGTATGTAAAACCTTAATATTCAATATTTTTTATTTTCTTTAACGTCGTAAAGCGGTTCACAGAATACATCTACCTACCAATTTTCAAAGTGTTAACTGAATAGTTTCGGCATAAAGTGGCTATGATATACGGATAGACTGACAGACGTAGCGCGTCAATAAGGATTCCATGTTTAGCCATTTTTGACTACGGAACTCTAAAAATACTGTTAACAGAAATTTTTTAAATACTTCTTGAGGTTATATTTCTTATTGGTCCCTATAAACAGAATTGAAACGAAAATTACTATCGAACGATGAAGGAGTTTTGTGTTACCCCGAATTTAACGTGAGCGAAGCCGCGGGCAAAAGCTAGTATAAAATAAATGATACTCTTTTTTTTTAAGTCCATACTCTTTATTTACCTCCTTTGAAATCAGATATACTCTACCTATTTCTTCTAAAAAAAGTTGGCAACCCTAGGTGGGACCCCGGCCCAAAATGCATTTACTCCGGTAATGACATGCTATTTTGAAGATTTTATGTTTATAAGAACCTAGGTTATAAAATTTGAATATTCTCGCGTTTGGAAATTTAGCACAGGTCACTCTGGTTATGGGTCTTGTGACACCCTGTATGTATGGCGAAAAAATAACTTTTAAGTCTTTACTCAACTCAGAAATCATTTCCGGATCACTACAGTGCTTTTGTATACATTGCACCACCATCCCGCAAAAAACCATCCGCAGGTTTATCCCTCATCAATATTCCAAACGCATAATATTGTTATTATTTAAAAATGCACAGCACGTTTAAAACCGGGCCCAAATATGCTTACGTGTAGAATCCGTTCAAAAACGTACAAAAAAGTTATTTAAAGACTAAAAAGATAAAATTTTACGTTCCAATGCGTTGCTACATGGGGAAAGGACGTTGGTCGGTTTTCGCAAACGGCATTGGAACGGTTTAATCGGACGAATTTTAATTAAAAATAGGCTAAATGGTTTTGTGTGTTTCATCTAGTTTTTGTTGATATCGTTATATATTTAGTAAATATTTGAAACTAAGACGTTTTCACGTATCGTTTAGTCTGAAGTAATAAAAAGAACAATAGAAGAAACTTTTTTGTTTGCAATCTATATATTATGAAACTATTGACCCGCTTATAGTAGCTCGCATTTTTGGAAAGCTTTTCAATCAGAGAATCATAGACTGTATTCTATTTGAGTAATCTTAATAAAGTAAGAAGAATTCGAAGCTGTTACAGCCGCCTGCAACTTTAGTAAGTACGATATCAGAAACGTAATTTTCCTGACTGCAATGTTTCGTTTCTTTAAAGCATCGAATGTACTTCGCTGTTTATCGATCGACATAACCCCATGAACTGCAAAAAAACGGTACAATAATTAAATATTTATGATGGATCCTAAAAACTTTCTACCCATAAGTTGTACTTTTAACCATCTAGTTGGCTTAGAATCGAAATGGAACATTCCAGATAGTTTATTGTTAAGTTAATATTAACGTAGTGTATTAAATATATCAGTTTGCCACGATTTAAAGGCCACGATTCCTTCGAGATGGCAGGCGCGTTTTCTCATTAGTAACCAGACGCTCTAGATATTATTTCTTAGGCATCATCAAAACACTGCGCCTGTAACCATTCCCAGTATTTAATGGTTACGTAATACCGACGAATTTAATATTTCTAAGGATATATAATTTCGTTATAAGTGTGAGATTGTTGTTTTAAAGTGTTTGTTAAAAATCAGTAGACCATTTCTAGTTAATGTGATTATTCGAAATTCAGTTTCAATCCAGTTTCTACATCATGTATTTTGTAAACAACAAAATATTTCAGGCGCAGCTATAATATCGACGTTACAATATTGATCAAAAAGTGTTTTATTTTGCAGGTTTTATCTTAAGGTGTCGTAGGGTAATACAAATTTTGCAATGCTGGATAGCGTTGTGAACGTAGATTATTTTTGAAATTAAAATACCAATTATTATTTTTGAGAAAGTGACATACAATTTTGCTGCTTTTGCTATTTCAACTCTGTAATTGATTGGGATATATTTTTCCGTGTTAAAAAATCACTGACAACATTTATATGAATATGACTGCGTTTCCATTTGTGTTCTGATTAAGAAGTAATAAAGCGCTGGCCTTATTTACGATTAATAGCAATAACATGATTTTAGTTTTGTCAATAATATTATAATTAGTCAGAGAGATAGCATTCTATTGCCACGCCTCCTTATTTAAGAATAATCCTATATTCGCCAATAAAGATTCAATTAGTATAAATTCGCATTTTCTCTCGAATGCCCGCCAAACACAGTGGTATTCGAAAACACAGTGGTATTCGAAAACACACAGTGGTTCTCAAACAGCCGTGTCCTTAACTATCTTATCAGTCTAAAAACTCCGCATCAATATGAACAAAGATCCTCCCCTTTGTTTCCCTTCTTCCTGCAGTCAAACGGCCATCCAGGCCTCAGACGCAAGGCTATACAGCCGTATGGGCTTTGGATACACAAAGTCCATACAGTCTTCACGTTCCAAAGAGGTTGTTAGGCAACACCGGGAAAGACCGACGGCTATCCTTCAAACATCGTTTAAATACGCCAACCCGCAAAAAACTCCGCTTACGCGATTCAGAACATCAAATTACAAATCATAATTTCTCTACAAAAAACAATGAGTTCATTCCAAATCTTGTATCATATGATTAAAGACTCTATAACGAAGTGATTACGTTTAATTTTATTTGCATTTTCTGTCAGTAATAAAAATAAATTTGATTTTAATGTTCCATTATTCTTACGCCTTGTTGACCAATAACAGCTCGTGATGTCATCGTAGTGCAAATGTTCTCCAAAAATGTTACAGCTTATGAATTTAATATCTTAGAGAGGTAAAAATAGAGTTGAAATTAGCTGGCATGTAGTGCGTCATATCTTCACGATTGTAGTACTCATAGCTTCGTGCTAAAATAGGACTGTTATGGAGTCATGTCCTAAATAAAGTTAAATAAAGTCTTGTAGCGTATTATATTAATACAGATTACGTGCCTAGCGCAATGGTTTAAATGCTCTCTTATGAATTGTTTTAGGTTTGAGTTCAATTTTAATTTTAACACCATTTTTTATTATATGACAGATACAAGACGTCGTTCAAGTCACTAGCTTTATTTTCATTACTGGACTTCAGTTGCTAAATATATTATGTAATATGTATGCTATGTAATCAATAAAATTAAATAAATAATAATAAAATACTAAAAGAATACCTGAAACAACATGCAGACGAGTTTGTACTAAAGTAACCAAATATTTGATAAACATACTTATTAAATTAAATTGCCCTAAAAGGGGATCGAACCCATAACCTCCGACTTAGCAATTCGGGTCACTAACAACTAGGTTGTTAGTGACCCGAATTGCTTATAGGCTAATCATTTTAATTTCCTTGAATTTAAACCCGAGATTCTTTCGTAGCAGTCTGTTAATCTCTGCGCCCATTTATCGAAATCTTTAAAGACGATACCAGATTTGTTACAAAGCAATACACTTCTGCTTTTCTGTCAAGAATAAACAAACTTAAAACTTCAAACTTAAACTTTCCTACAAAAAAAGCCAGCTTACACATTTTCTGCGGCGTCTTAACAAAAGCCGTTGTTCTTACATAATCTATTAAATAAAGACAAGAAGCGTTACGGGCAACGTATTTCATTTTAAAGAATTGAGCAGGCGCTCGTGGCGACCCTGTTAATAAACACTTTTTAAGAAAGATGCGGTCACAGGAAAAAATGCTGTAAGAAAATTAAAGGAAAAACTTCTTTGTACAACATTCCTTGTTTTTTAGACTCACACTTGTATCCCCGAAGGGGTTGGCAGTGGGGTAATATTACATCCTTATTTCGCCATGCTATGAAGTTTGAGTCACACGTAGTAGAAGGCGAGCTTATTGCCGTTACCAGACATTGCCAGACTCGTGCTGCTACTGAGAACTCGAAAAAACTCAGAAACAGTTTTGCTCGACCCGGGAATGAAACATGAGGCCTCCCATGCGGTCTGCGATGAGCAACATAGGGTTGACTATGAGCAATTGCAAACCCACGGTTCTTTTGAACATAAATGTATATTAAATTATGAATTATAACAAGTTAAGCTTTCGGTCTCGGCTTCAGTCAATGCCTTTGACTGTCGCTATGTGGTGTTAGTGTTTCCTAATAAATGAGACACTGGTCTAAAACATGGAATATCCCTATCCGTATGGGTTGCAGAGATCCAAATGCAGTCGCTCTGTGGAAAAGCTAATGCTCTGTCACATCTGTTTGTACTAGTATAAAACGCAAAAGTCTTGGATATAACCAGTATAATGTTATGACTGTCAGAAATAAATAAATACGTAAAATCTTACTTACCCCTAGGTACTTTAGTTGCCTGAAGTTTACAATTGCACCTATGAGTTATATCTGAAAATTTTGAAATATAATATAATATATGTCATATTTGCAATAAGGCGCTGAAAATACGTCTTTAGAAAATATAAAGCCTGCTTAGAACGCACCCTTACCCTGTTTCAAGTTAACGCTTTGAAAGCGGCGACGAAATGAAGAATATCCCGGATGAAGACGTTTTTATTCCCATGCTCCTATGTTAAACGTTATTCAGTTTTTTTACTTCTGTTCTGTTGCAGATAAAAAACTAAGATTGTATCAGTTCTTTAAAAGCTTCGCTGCTTGGATGTAGTGTATGAATGATGAAAGAAGCCATTACAAGTAAAACAACTTCACGTATGATCCACTATTTTAAGAGATAGAAAATTACCAACGTGGCTCGTGTTATACCTACATTACGATCTATACTTTGTGTGATAAACTAGACTAAAATGTATTCAGTGACATTAGATAATCTCACTTTCAATAATAAAAATAATAAAACTAAAACTAACCATAGCTACTATTTGTGTGATTCAAAAATAGATGTTCCGTGTCTAGCTACTTTTTTATCTTCACAAAACTCACTCACACACGGCCATGTTACTAATATAGGAATTATTTACTCTTACACAATAATATAATAGTATCTACATACGTTTTTATAAGGGCAAAATTATTTACTTTATACAAGTTTTTTTCACTCTCAACATCCCACTTCATAAATTACTTTGCACGAACAAAATAATTTCAATTTTACCACGCAATCTATTACAAGAGCGAAATGTATTGTCCGAAAGCAACGTTCTCTTTGAAATACTGGCAACACAAGATTTCTTTGACGATACTTAAGATACAGTACAATAGAAATTATGAGATAGCTTGGTTCTCAGCAAGATGCATCGATATCACGGTATTAACATTTTTTTCAGTGTTCATTGCAAGCAATAGTACCTAAATTGACTTTAAAAGTCACTATTTATATATTTTAAAATGAAATGTTAGCTAGGTATTTGAGACCGTTGAGCTAGAAAAGTGGTATATCAATAAAATTTACGCTACGTTTTTAGAAATATTTTTATTCATTTACAGGCAGACGACTTTGCCAGAGTAGTGGACTATGACCTTACTCTTCTCATAAAGAAAAGAGGCCCATGCTCAGTAAGGGGATAATGTATGTACAGGTCAGATGATGACAGGCAAACTGCAGAAGGTGGAAAAAGAGCATTAACAGACTATTATTTAACTGTCACAGTAGGCGATTGGATCACTGAAGTTCTTACTAATTGAAATCAATGGCATAATATAATTAATACTTTTAGTTTAAATTGTGATGCCGTGTCTTTCGAGTGACAAACTGTACGGATTTTTAAGGTAACGTAGTACAATGGACAATATTTTTGTGTTAGTTATAAAAGCGTCATAGAATTCGTTTCCGAAAAAAATTAATTAGAGTAACTACAAATTAATTAAAAGAAAACTCAGCGCGAGAGTTACAAATCCAGCAGTAGAAATAATCCGTGCGTCATGGGGAGTTTACAAACTTTATAATAACTTTCCACAAAATAATAATTAGACTCGGTACAACTACAACAGTTTAAAACTATGCGAGTTCCAGAAAGTTTTAATATGAATTAATTATTATGGGTCACTAGGCAGGCTGGACATGCCATTAACAGGAGATTATTCGGATTTTTTTAATGTTCTCCTTATTTTAAAGGTGACTGCGCTTGAACTGCGTATAAGCCTTTTGCTCAAAGGACTTTACAATCATTCAATCAACAAGCAGAAAGATCAACCAGGCTCGAAGCATTTCATAAATTATAACGACTCATTCATCATCATCATCAGCCTGCCGTAGTCCACTGCTGGATATAGGCCTCTCCGACGGTTCATTAGGCTTTACTTAATTAACAAGTAATTATATAACTCAAATTTATATCTGTAAGCGATACAATACTAACTAACTTTTATCCACAGAACATTATTTAAGGGCTTCTACGGAGTCCTACATTGTATGAGTACGTGGCTTGAAACTTGGCTGCACTTGGCTGGTTTTTGCGTTCAGCAACGGTCAATTCATAGTATGTTTTTTACAACATTAAATATATACAAGGAATTATCCAAATCCATAAAACTCTTTATATTAGCAATCCTGTAAGTCTTAAGAACATAAGCGTTTGACATATCAATCGTACCACAAATAAGAAATGAAAAATACAAAAAAACACACTTCTAATTCTGAACGCTCCGTTTCATTACTGCAAGCCGCGAAATTGAAAAAAACTTGCAGTTGATTTTTTACCTTGCAAGTCTACTGTTGTTTTTAAGCTCTGCTTGTGATGTGAACTTTGTACATTTGTTCTGCTGAAATTTGTTCAGGAAACTAGAGATTGGATGGTAAACTCGTGGATTTATTTTTAATTGTAGCAATTACATTAGTACATTGCGAAGGTTTGCCCGTGTTTTACTAAATTACTGTTTTAGTTTTTCTTTAGAGCAGCAGTTTTTTGCGCAAAAGATCTTTACTCAGTTTATGTGGCCTCCTCTCAATCATAACTTTTATATTTATGAGACAAATGATTACTACTGCAGTGCTAGCTACATGCAACTGAGGCCCTATCGATGTTTCATACAATGGCGGAGACAATCAACTCTGGCGACATCTAGTGGACACGACGGAATTAGATCCTGCATCACGTAAGTAAAGTTCTCGCGCGTCATTATTATGTAGACAAGTTCTAAAAAGAGTTCTTTATTCAAAGTATGGCCAATTTAGTTGGAGAATTACCAATTCCAGTTAATATACAACATCCACTGACCTCTTGATCAATAAATAATAAATCTTTATTGTAAGAATTTGGTGAAATACAGTTTGTTATATTTAGGGTTTTGTACAGGCCGATGAAATTGAATTTGATTGAAAAACCCTCACAATAACAGTAACAGAATATGAACGCACGATATCTCAACCATTTAAAAGAATAGCTGCACTTTAAAATATTAAAGTATTAATTAGTAAAGTTGGCAAGAACGTGTTACTTAATGTTAAGAGCAGTGAGTTAATGGCTGATAAGGCGAGGTTAGTTTGACTTTGTTTCCACGAGACTCGAGCAAGGTACGGTTTAAAATTTTGTTAGACTTATACCAGAACTTTGTACCATAGTTGTAATTTATACAATTTTAAATAAGGATATTTTTGTATCACTAGTTTGTAATAGTGGTACAAATTATACTATGCAGGTAAATACGGATAAAATTTTAGATCAGATAGTACCTCTGATTTATGGGCCAACATACATTCATACATAGTATACTCAAGCCTTTTTCGTCCGCGTAGGCAGGCATAACAGAATGTCACTTGCTTTGCATTCTCACAAACCTCATATGCTTTTCTTCATTCATTACTTTTATCATACATGCTCGCCGATTATGAGTGCTTCGGACCTATCCATTTTTCAAGACGTAGCTACCTATTTATTGGATAAATGTCTTAAAGACTTTAAAACTATAATTCGTGGGAATCGGGAACATTACGCACAGCAAAATAAAAGAGAGGAAAATGGCTCGAAATTCGAGCTAGCTTCAAGCTTCTGTATGATAGTAATTATTTCTACAGTATGCCAATTTTCTCATAAAATAAAATGTTATATTAAAAAAAAAAAATTTAGAAAGTGTAGAGCATTTTTTCTCAAGGTGTATATGCAATCGGCTCTGTGTACTCAGCGTTCTTAAGCCCCAGTTTGTTAGAGCGCATCGTTAAACCAGATTTATACCTAACTAGAATACACTTTAGTATCTGCAGATTAAACCCAGATAAGTTCAACTGAATCTTGGAAGAGAGAATAAATGTGTTAAGCTGGGAACTATTCGGACTAGCTTATTTTATATTGAAATAATTACCAAATAAGATTATTTCTACTGTCTATAATTAACAGGTGTCAGATAGTAGTTGTATGTGAATCGTCTAAGTTATTCTCAGTGTATTTACAAGCGTTCCTATACCTATTCAGGCTTTTCTCTGAAGAGTCTATAGGAAGCTTTATTACATTGATTGATCCCTTCATTATAATTATATTTCTAATGCTATGAAACTATAAAAATACAAAGCTAATTTTTTTATGAATAAATATTATTAAATCTATTCTCTTTTGCAACTTATACAATAGACTTTAAAACGTATCTACATTCTTTTAAAATAAATACTATAACTAAGAAATGAGTTCCAATTCTCTCGAATTTAAATTATTTATAAGATTTCTGCGAAAAGAGTAAAATCATAATTATTTACTATAAACGAGATCTACTTTGTAGTTAAGAAAGAGTATTTTATTATACACTAGCTGCTGGCTTGACGTGATATTTTCTGTAAGGTGATCGCCACATGCCAGGTTTAGTTATAGATTTAAACATTACAAAAGAAAACTTTCTATTTAATCTAATTGGCTCAGCTATTAAGGAGTTACATGTAGAATTACTAAAGCGGTAATCTTGCCTAGCTTCGCGAACGAAATAGCACATCTCGAACACCCGTGCGGATTTTCTGTAAAAGATAAGTTATTACTGTGCAACTGTCCTGTCTTGTAGTACCACATCATAGTCCTAGCGTTATCCCAGTTGCTTTCGCCTTGGAGTCTGGATTTTGCGCACTTGCCTTACCAGATTTCACCGAATATTAGCTTTTCCACAGATCGACTAACGTCTGACCTTTCCGACCCAAAGTTATACCGATGTTCTATGACAAAGACCAGTCAGACCTATTTCTTCAAGTACCTATCAACAAATTTTCTACTAGAATACTCAAAAGCTATTCAATACAATATATTTTTTAATCATCAACAATCTACAATACACAGCGACATCAAATTGATAATAGGGTGCAATGTTTGGCGCTCAGAGAAAGAAATATACTGTTCACAGTCTTTCATAATCCTCAGTAAATATTCAAGATAGAATAAAAAATCATGCTTCAGTAAGTAACAATGGGTCTCCGAGGTCCTTTGTGAGCATACTCGATTCACAGCCGATGTCAACTTATCCTATAGGTTTTATTTTATTCTTACTTTGACTTTTTTTGAACGAGTATGGCTACGACTTGGCTTTGCTTTGTAGGTGGCGTAATGAGTTATTTTGTGTAGTTTGTTTGTTCAAGCGATAATTATCTATGTCGGCATGGGGAATAAAATCACTTTCAACATAACATAACTTCACGCCTTTTATCCCCGAAGAGGTAGGCAGAGGCGTATTGCACACCCATATTTCGCCAGGTATGTCTCAGTTCCAATGATATAGGGGGCGAGCCTATTACCAACTACCGGGCACATCATTAAGCGAGCGATAGTTAATTTATAATGCACACATAACTTCGAAAACTCAGAAGTGTGTGCCCGGGGTTCCTGGGGATTGAACCCGAGACCATCGTGTCGCTAGTCCGGTACGTTTTGACATTGCGCCATATAAGGGCGGCTTCAGATTAGCGTATTTTTCTGCGCGTATACGGTCGTTTCAGCATACGCGCTTACACGCGCGCTACATTACGCGCTTCAAAAAACCAGTCGCTCGTAACGTAGTAAGGGCGTATTCGCTCGAAACGATAGTGACGTCTTGTCAGTGTTAACATGGGTTCTGACGGCTCGTGGTTATACGAGCTAAGAAGCGCATCAACGCTCGTACTAGTTGCGCATGTGCCAAAAGGCGCGCCTATACGCGCCTACATGCGCTTCCAAAAACGAGCCGTGTATTAATCAGCCGAATATTTGTGAATATGTCATAATACTTTGTGACAATGGCCCTAATTCTTAAATGCGAGAAAATGCTAGTAAATTGAAAACAGTAAAATTGAACATTTTAATTCTGCTGTAATAAGGCACATTTTAGTCGATATGTCGGCAAAATCTAATGAATCATTTAACCTATATTATTTGTTGTCGTATATATCAAATTTATATAAAACATATTCAATAAAATCAATAGACATCACCGCACAAAACCGAAATCAATATTTAAAGCAAGCTGAATTTAAAACATCAACGTAAACATATATGTAAGTATATGAATCTCCATCAGAAAATTCCATTTGGTGTATGTGAACCCTCAAATTCCATATAATAAAAAGAATTCAGTCTTATTTATTAGCTTTTTACTTTCAAGAGAAACACAGGGTTTGGATGATGTCTTTAAATTACTAAGGCATAAATGAATACCTATGGTCTCTACCGACCGTAGCTTGCATAACAAAAAACAGATCTGTCGCTGTGTGACGTCACGTCGCGCCCCGGCGCCCGCGAGCCTCGCTACGAGTGACGCACAGCAGTGGGCCGCTCGCCCCCTCCTCCTCGCCGGCCTTATATATACCGGGGACACACGAGGTTTCGTCCCTTTTTGCTCCGGCCAACACCACCAAAGCTGAGTACCTCATCCGAAGACCTGTGAAGTGCCAACGTACCCCCTACGCCCTGGATAATTGTCTCATCGGCTAATCTCAAGTGTCCGTTTTTTTTTGTATAATTAAAGCCATTGTGTAACTGGAATATAACGCGAGTTTAAACTTTCCTGGTGATATTTTTTATTTATTTCCCGTAAGTCAATCTAATTATCTCTCTTTAATTGCTCGGCGAGTGATCGATCCCGGCTACCCCGTGGAAATCAATCACTCGTGCGACATTGGCGCCCAATAGAATTTTTAATTATATTTTTAAAACGTAAGTTGGCACTTTACAGGTGAGTGAAATAATTTCTTTTTCTCTTGTATATTTTTCTCCTGTGTGTGCATATATTCTGGTGTGGTGAATTGCGTACAGGTACAGTTTCTATCTATTTTGGTTGGCCATAAGCAATTTAACTGTGTAAATAACATAACGGTGATTTAATTAACGTCGGTCTAAAATCACGTTCCACCGCGGGCAGCGTGTCGAGCCGCCAACCGGTTCTAACCGCTTAGCCGTTGAACTAACGAGCCTCGTGTTCGCGAAAAAATATTGTGATTCAACCTTTGAGTGACCTTTAAGATTTTTTTTTTAATCCTTTACCAATCATCACACCATTGTATAATTTAGTGTATTTCAGCTTTTTTTAGCACGGTATTCGATTTTCTGGCGATATTTAATTTTTTTTTCTAGTGCCGGCGTAAATACTTAGATTTTCTATTATTGTTTTGTAATAATGGCTTACATTATAAATTTCTCATTATTAACTAAAGCGGAATTAGAATATGAGACCACAATACGCGGCGTTTCAAAGTCTGACGACAAACAAATCGCTAAACTTTCAGTTAAAACTCCCTCAGAGGATATATTATCTTCACCCTTCCCACCAGAGGAGGATGTGGCAGAAGTGGAAAAGTCGTTATTAAGATCAAATAAACACTTATCTATGTTGGAAGCAAACTATACTTCCGAGCTTCAACAGAAGGTCGAAACCGTGCTACACCATTGTTTTCATCGACTGAATAGGGTGGATACCGGCAGTCTTGATATTAAAAAAATTTAGTCTGTGTGGAATAAATTTAATGACTTATATGCGAAATTACAATTAATCACGAGCCGTTGTTTGCGGTCGGATTGCTCAGTGGCAGAGGGAAACACTTCCTATAATTACGACCGTAAGCTTTTTTCGGAATTAGGTAAATTCAAATTTAACGGTAAATCATGTGTAAGATCCTTTATCGAAAAAATTGATGAATTTATGGCCTGTAGATCTATTCCACACGACAAGATGTTGTCTTTCGCTTTTGAAATATTTTCGGGTGACGCATTAGTTTGGTATCGTTCTGTTAAAAATAATGTAAAGACTTGGTTAGAACTTTGCGAACTTTTGAAACGAGATTTTAGTCCGCATAACTACGATTATCGGCTTATGACGGAGATTCGTCAGCGCTCACAGGGCAAAAACGAATCAATAACTATTTACGTGGCAAAAATGCACGGTTTGTTTTCGCGACTTAGTTCTCCTATCGCTGATTCGGAGAAGCTAGAAATTTTACTAAATAATATAAGACCTTGTTACACTAATTGTCTGCTCACTGCAAAGGTTGTTGATGTTGATAGTCTGGTCAAAGTTTGTCGTCTTTTCGAAAATTACCAAAGTCGCAGTAAGCAATTTTCTGAACCCCCTAAAGTTTCAAAGAATACTGTAGCACCCGATCTAGCGTATAATTATCGGTTTTCTAATTTTTCTTCAAACAAAAATGTTTACAATCATAATCACTTCAATAAATATAACTCTGTCGCTGATACATCGAGATACAAGTCTGTACCACAAGTTAACGCCGTATCGAGTACTTCTAATATAAATAAAATTTTTTGCGTGCGTTGTAGATGCAATTCGCACTCATTACGTAATTGCCGTCAACCACACTACCTAATCTGTTTTAAGTGCGGTACAAAGGGTTTCAAGGTGTTAGACTGCCCCAATTGTAAATCTAAGTCGACCCCTACAGTTTCAAAAAACTAGTTAACAAGGATTGTGGAAAATCAAATTATACAACTAATTGTAATAAAACAGAGTGGAATAATTGGTTGGACTTTTAAAAAAAATTCTTTAGTAGCTATCATATATCCTCAATCCGTAATTCTAAAGTAGAATATTTACCTTACGTTACTCTAAAATTAAACGGAATACCTACCACTAATCTTTTAGATTCTGGATCTTGCGTTACAATTTTAGGTAATAATTTGCATAACTTATTTTTGAAAGACGATGTTTTGGATAAATCGAAACCTTTAAGGTTAATAACAGCTGGCGGCGAACGATTTGAGTCTTTGGGATCGGTGTTTCTACCCTTTGAGTTTTAGGATAAATTGATTAACTAAGAAGTTCATGTTGTACCTGGGATTCAAAATTCCCTTATCCTTGGCATGGATTTTTGGCGAAACTTTGGCCTATTTCCTAACAAATAAGAGTCTGTTTTGATTGTGAACAAGTCTGACGCTCATGTAATGGAGTTGCAGGCAGTTCCCCCTACACATCTTGTTTCTTATGATCATCTTACAGTCGACCAGAGAGCTACCGCTGACAACATTATTTCTAAATTAACCGGTATTTCATACGAGAAGCGGGGTCTCGGTTGCACAAATATTATTTCTCATTCAATTGATACAGGTGATTGCCCCCCTATTCGGCAAAGATTTTATTGCATGTCTCCCGATAAACAAAGAATTTGAATAAAGCATCTTGACGACATGCTCTCAGAGGATGTTGTTGAACGATGTGAAAGCCCGTGGTCAAACCCGGTCATTTTGACCCCTAAGAAGAATGGTGAACTGCGTTTCTGTTTGGACAGTCGTAAATTAAATTCCGTTACAAAAAAGGATGCTTATAGCTTGCCTTATATTTCGGAAATTTCAGATAATCTGAGAGATGCTAAATACTTGTCTAGTTTAGATTTGTCTAAGTCTTTTTGGCAAACATTAATTAAAGAAGAGGACCGTTGCAAAACAGCCTTTTATATTCCTACGCGTGGCACATTTCAATTCAAAAGAATGCCCTTCGGTCTTACGAATGCGCCAGCTACTCAACAACGATTAGTTAACATTTTATTTTATGGTCCAGAATTTGAAAATAAGGTTTTCTGTTTTATCGATGACATAATCTGTATAACGTCCAGCTTCAACGAGCATATTACTCTTTTATTACGCATTCTTAATAAACTAAAAAGCGCTAATTTAACAATTAATCTCGAAAAATGTCAATTTTTTAGAAATAAACTAAAATATTTAGACTATGTCGACTCTAGTGGATTGCATCCCGATCCGGATAAAGTAAATTCAATGAAAAATTATCCCACTCCTTCTAATAGAAAAGAAGTACGTCGATTTTTAGGCGCAGCCTAGTGGTACAGGCGTTTTATACCGAATTTTAGCTCTATTGCTGCACCTTTAAATAAGTTAACATCTCAAAGTAAAAACGCACCTCAATTCTGTTGGACGACAGAGGCTAATGAGGCGTTTAATAACCTAAAGAATTGTTTGATTTCCTCCTCGGTGTTGGCTTGTCCTGACTACTCGCAACCGTTTGAAATATACTCAGATGCTAGCGATTTTGGACTTGGCGCGATCCTCTGTCAAAGGTTAAATGGTGAGGAAAGAGTCATAGCGTACTATAGCAAATCACTCACTAAGCAAGAAAAAAATTACAGTGCCACAGAGCGCGAGGCCCTGGCTGTTCTATCTGCTATAGAACACTGGCGTTGTTATGTTGAAAATGGTAAAAAGTTTATTGTTTACATAGATCACGCTGCTTTGAAATGGTTCTTGACCTTAAATAACCCTACTGGCCGGTTAGCCAGATGGGGAGTTCGCTTATCTTCCTATAATTTCGAAATACGTCATCGTCGGGGTTCCGATAACGTTTTACCTGATTTTCTGTCTCGCTCTTTACCCGTTTCTGCTATTGCTAATGATATAAATATAGATATTAATTCTAATCAGAATTTACCAGGTTCTACTAATGATCCTTGGTATTTAAATATCTATAAAGGCTGTTTAAGTTCTCCGACTTCCTTTGTTAACTATCAAGTAATAAACAATAAATTGTATTGTTTTAAAAAAACATTAAACCCTCTCACTAGAGAATTTCAATGGAAAGAGGTTATTCCGTCTGACCAAAGAAATGACATTCTAAGGGAGAATAATTCTTCGCCCACTGCTGGACATCTGGGTATTTTTAAGACATACAAACGTCTCGCACTTAATTACTTTTGGCCTGGTATGTACACCGATGTTGTCAAGTTCGTCAGTTCATGTGAACCTTGTATCACCCATAAACACCAAAATCACCCAAATTTAGGTCTAATGGGAAAACCCAAATCATGTCAAAAGCCCTTTCAGACGATTAGTATTGATTTGATTGGTCAATGGACCTGGGAGGCAATGGCCTCCCAGCAGAAAACAAAACACTTTTATATTTGTGGTCAGTTGTTGTTTCTCTAAATATTGTTTACTTTTCCCCATTAAACGGGCAACTGCAGAAGTGATAACAAAAATTCTCGAGGAAAATGTATTTTTGGTGCATGGAATTCCATCTACTATTGTTTTGGATAACGGTAAACAATTTATTAGCGCAACCTTTAAAAGTATGTTGTCAAAATATAAAATTCAAAATTTGCATTTTACACCGTTGTATACTCCCCACGTTAACTCAGTTGAACGTTACAACAAAACCATTATGACAGCTATTTCAACTTTCATAGAATCTGATCATCGAATCTGGGACACTCTAATCACTAAAGTTCAATTCGCCCTTAACTGCGCAGTTAGTGAGGTTACTGGTTATTCTCCTAATTTCCTTGTTTTTGGTAGGGAGGTCATAACATGTGGTTTTCAGTATATTGACAAGGAATTTAATTCCAATATGGTGCTTGAACCACGGGACGGCTATGCCGAAACTTTAGGCTACTTATCTTCTTTCTTTCTAGAAGGTACATTCAGCTCTGTTGTCGGCCCACCAACGAAATTGTTCATCTTATAATCTTCGCCGTAAACCGGCAGAATTCAATGTCGGTGATATAGTTTGGCACAAAACGTTTCTACTTAGTGACAAGGATAAATACTTTAGCAAGAAATTGGCGCCTAAATTTATTAAATGTAAGATTGCCTCAAAAAAGTCACCTCTAGTATACAAACTTAACGACATGGCCGGAAAACCTTTAGGCGAATGGCACATCAAGGATTTAAAGTTGATTAATTACAAATAATAATAAAAGTATAAAAACAACAATGTAAGACGCATATCTATGCGGAGTTATAATTGCCTGCATAATTATTTGTGAAGGCCAACAATGGTTCTTTTGTTTTCGAGTCGAAGCTCACAAGATAATGCATTGTGTTTTGTTAATGATTTATGTAAACATGCTAACATAAAATGAATAAATGTTTCAGTTATAAATTGTAATAAAGTTTATTACATGTAATATTGTTACAAAGAATCTGTTGTTTATCTAACTATCAGTTATGGCTCAGTGGTTAAAAAGTTGTTGTCGGATCGGTCTGTGGTTCGATTCTCGCATGTGTATTTTCTTTCCGCAAATCTATTTGTTGAAATGCACCTTGATTGGCGTATTGTTTTTCGCCGTGCCTTGTTCTGAAGTTCTGTTGTTATTCTTAATTCTGTATAAATTCCATAATCAAATTGTTATTATAGGTACTTTATAAACTATCAGGGTGATTAACCGTGCGTCGCGAGCTCGGAACAGTCGAATAGTACCTACCATTTAGATCGTACCTACCCAGTTGTCGTTATGAAGCACGCGCGTTCACTCAGCGACGCGCCGATAAATAAATGCCTAACTAATGATTCACCATTGTTTACATTCAAAAGGTGTTTACTGGTCGTGTTGTAGTTATTAATTAGAGCAAAATATTTATTAATTTCTTTCCTTTGACGGTCTGGTCGTGTCTGCGGCTTATATTATTTTTGTTCATCTTTACGAAAAATCTGTTGTTATACCTAACTATATTCAAAAAGTTTACTTATCTAGTGGCAAAGGCCGAACCCAAGATTTATAAGTCGTAGGGCTAGATCAAGTTTTTTATATCTACAAATCATTATTACCTAATAATTACCCTAAGCGCTTCTCCATAGATTGTTATCTTTAATATTAAGCTATTACACTGGCCTCGGCATTTACATGTAGGTATGTGTGATGAATTATGAATGATAAATGTTTATGTTCAAATTCAGACTGCCGTTGTACGCGTGAAGAATGCAAGCGTGGGTCATTATTATTTAGGTATCCTAATTAGCGTATAGGTTTGTCACTTGTTCAAGGTACTCATGCTCTTGTTTTCTCTAATTTCAGGGAGTATCTTCAGGGCTGCTACGCCCGTTGGGCTAGGGAATTTTCCTTAGGGAAAATCCCGGCCTAACGGGGGGGGGGTGTGACGTCACGTTGCGCCCCGGCGCCCGCGAGCCTCGCTACGAGTGACGCACAGCAGTGGGCTGCTCGCCCCCTCCTTCTCGCCGGCCTTATATATACCGGGGACACACGAGGTTTCGCCCCTTTTTGCTCCGGCCAACACCACCAAAGCTGAGTACCTCATCCGAAGACCTGTGAAGTGCCAACGTACCTCCTACGCCCTGGATAATTGTCTCATCGGCTAATCTCAAGTGTCAGTTTTTTTTTGTATAATTAAAGCCATGGTGTAACTGGAATATAACGCGAGTTTAAACTTTCCTGGTGATATTTTTTATTTATTTCCCGTAAGTCACCCTAATTATCTCTCTTTAATTGCTCGGCGAGTGATCGATCCCGGCTACCCCGTGGAAATCAATCACTCGTGCGACAGCTGTACAAAAAATGTAGCAAAACACGAAAGTTTCAAGTCTGCAGAGGCACAAGTACAAAAGGTTTCCAACGTTATTCATTTCAGAATCAAAGTGTCTCCTTTTCAGTCACATAAAATTATTTCCTTAGAAAATGCTTTTAATATTTATTATATTGTTTGTCTGATGCATCTTGGACGGTTTTAATATTGCTTCGTGCAGGAAAGTCTTGTTATGTTGTATTGGAGTGTAAAACTGTAAAATAATTCTATGTTATAGACCATTACAATTTATGTTCGTCAAGGGATTTAGTTTAGTACTTTAGTAACTAGATGTAACGCCATGTATGTTTATATGCATGTGTGGTATATGTCTTATAATGTTTGTTTGCAGAGTTCTGTTTTATGGTTAGTCCGTTATCGTTTAATTTTCTCTGTATAATATATTATTATGTGTACGGCTGTCCCAATGGAGTCTTCATTATGCTGTTTTTAATTCGAATAATATACTCTTTAATTACTGGAAAATTTTCAGCAAAAGAACCAAATAAGTACACTTTGAATTGGAGGGTTTGCATCGGACTGTTGCCACACGACAACAGTCTTTGCGTTTATCAGTCACCCAGTTGCCATAGTAGATACAGGCTCTGCACAGTTTGGGATCAGATGGCCTATGATGGATGTGTGACTTGTCCTAGGAATTTAATAGTATTACTAAACTTATACAACCAACATATTGTTCATTGTTGAAAAGCCCTATCCAATAAAAAAGTAGACAAAATGCATAGAAATGTCAATCTAATGCAATATTTTGTATTTTATTTATATTAGAGTCTGTGTTGCTAGAATTACATGCAGTTATGCTGTTTGATTTGTCATATGTTTTTTGTCTTTGTGAAACGTAGCATTTGCTTCATACATTACCTCAAATGATTAATCAAATTATCTGGAGGACATCGGCCGTCGATGTTGAATGCACTAATCTAGGCATTGTTATAATGACCACAGATTATAGAACAAGAATCAGATGGAACGCCCGGAACAGTTGCGTGCGGCCACTAAAGCAAATACATATTGAAAAGCGAATACAAATTCGTCTCAGTACGCTACGAAGCATCGTACAGTTCACGCGCCACGATCAATTCACAATTCGCTTTTAAATTCTTAAAATGCCGTCCTGTGTTCTTAATCACTGTAAAAGTTGTTCCCAAAAACAAAAACAGGAAATTGGAATATCTTTTCACAGGTAACTGATAATTTAACTAATTGATAATTTAACTGTCTCATAATTTAATTTCGATAAAATTCGTATTTGTGCAAGAAATATGTAAGTGTTGCCAGTTTTTGTCGACGCCGTTCTGCCTGAATTAGGGCAAAAGCACTTGTCAATTGATTATGTAATAATTATTATCATGGTAATGAAAAAATACATTAACGTATTATAAAAGTATATTGTAGATATATCCTCTTTCTTATAAATATAGTAATAGAATTTCCATTGGTATATACATTGTTTTGAGTTCGATCCCCAAACGATCCAAATATTCGTGTACACACGGCTACTCATCAAGCTCACTTTGGCGTTTGTACCGTTCTTATGGCGTAGGGAATAAGTATCAAAATCGTACTGCAACTGTTTAGCTTGACTTGGCGCCGTGTGTTCATTAAGTACAGAAACAGAAATTATTGATTGCAACCATTATTTATTTTTATTGTTATTTTTTATCTAAGATCTGAACCTCTTGATTGGTATTCGTAAATATATGTAGTTAGTATTATATATTTCTCTTGGATCGAGGCTATGAATCAAAAAACATATTCTATTCATTTCTCAATTTACGAAGTAGTTAAAACTTAACTCGGTACCTACATTTAAGAAATGTATTTATAAAAGCATTAATTAAATCCATCGGTAAATTCTTCAAAACCGCAAACGAATATAAAAATATTACTTATCTATATGCAAAATAGTGGGTGATTATTCATAATCTGGCAACTTTACACACACAAAGACGCGCGTGTCCGTACAGTGCCAGTCGCCAAATGCCACTCACACATAGCTGTCAACGTGCCTCACTTAGTTTGACGAATGCGCTCCATCTGATTCTTGTTCTGTAATCTGTGATAATGACTATCTGTTATGTGCAGGTATTATACTGCTTACAGACAATAGTGATAACTAGAAATGATTGGAGAATATGATAAGCACTCTTTATCATCTTAATATATGAAATCCTTGCGTTACTGACTGACTGACAGACACGCTACAGCCGAGACTATTGGGCGCAGGAAGCTGAAATTTGGCATGTATGTTTCTTGGGGACCGTAGGGATGCACTAAGAAGGGATTTCCCGAAATTCCTGCGGGATCGGCCAAAACAGGTAAATTTAAAAAAATGCAGGCTTAGCTGCTGGCGTCCTCTAGTTAGGTATATAACTTATCCATACATATTATAAAGTGAAACCCCTTTTTTCTCTCTGTCTGTATGCACGTAAATACATAAATATAAATGTGTTATTGACGTATCAAACGTATGAGATTGAAAACTGTAGATTGCTACACAATATTATTATACCACAAACAAACAACCGTCTAGTCCTAAACTAAGCAGAGCTTGTATAACGGCTAATGGAAAAAAATACATGTTATAAACTTTTCATAAATCCATACATAAATTGTTGCACGTAGTAGTCATTAAATTTTACAATCTCGCTACGCCACGAATAGGTCCCAACGAAAATTTCTTTCTGAGTTAATTAAAAAGAATACCTAAAGCGAAACCAATTGTTAGATAATATTCGACCAATCTTTATGTCTCATGCAGAATATCAATTCATCATCCAATATACAGTTTCTTGAGTCATTAACTCTCTGAAATTGGCACTGTAATGGATAGTTTTGTCATATAGCCGTCTGGACAATTATTTTCGCATCGCTCGTAATTCCGACTGTCGACATTCACTTAATTTCATTTGAGGTATTTTATCCACCGTTGATTCGAGCAGTAATGGATATAAGTTAATGACGCAAGTAGAATAATGCTTGTAATTATGTTTCTTGAGTGAATAGAGAACGATGTAGGTACTTATATCTTCATTTTGCTTAGGTGTAATTGTTACTTTGGAATTTAACTGGTTGACGTTTTCAATTAAATTTTAAGTCTATGATAGCATAAATTTATAATTAATAATTGATATAAAATCCGCACACATGAAAGATTTAGATCGTCAAATATTCGAACCAAAAACCTTTTACAACTATTTTTAACCGACTTAAAAAAAAAGAGGTTCTCAGTTTGACCTGTATGTATGTATGTAAGTATGTATTTATGTTTGTCCGCGATTATCTCGCGTTTGGCTGAACCAATTTTGATGCGGTTTTCAGAAAATTATTTGATACACTTAGGAGAAGGTTTTAGGCCCGTAACCGACTTCAAAAAAAGAAGGTTCTGAGTTTGACCCGTATATAATTATGTAAGTTTGCCCACGATTAACTCGAGTTTGGCTGAACCGATTTTTATGCGGTTTTCAGAAAAAAAGTACTTGTTACACTTAGGAGAAAGTTTTAGTATTTTAACCGACTTCAAAAAAAGAAGGCTCTCAGTTTGACCCGTATACATATATTGGTTCTTAGTATGTTTGTATGTATTATGTGTGTGTGTTTGTACGTGTGTGCGTGTTTGCGCGCGTGTGTGTATTTGTATGTGTACGTGTGAGAGTACAAGTGTGTGTGTGTGTACATGTGTACGTGTCTATGTCTCTGCGATTAACAAAAAACAAAGAAAGTCGGTGAAAGAATCTAATGTGAGAGCATATTTCTCATTCTTGTCATTTCGGATAAGGCTCTGTTGACGTGGGGATGGTTGAGTAATTTGTTCGAGTCAATATCACTTAAAGTCATGCCTTTTAGGGATTTGACCCGCCTCAAGGCAACATAGCATTGGCATATAGCAAAGATTTTAGGCCCTAAGTCCGCGGAACTAAGTGTACATCCTTGCAACTTGTGTACCGTCACAGCCCAACTCAATATGACTGGCAACATCCGCCTCTCGATATCACCATAGCCGCGATTGCCTTGATAGGTCGCTGGCACTGGAGCTATGGAAATGTATCCATCATCATCTTTAAGACGCAATGCTATTGATGGATCATCAAATAATATCAAAATGGCATCAGGCAGTTCACCTGGCTCAAGTTGATCTCTTCTTAGTGCCGGCCATTTAAATCCTTTAGGAATACCCATTGCCCCGTTCGCTAAGCCATCCGTTATTGGCATATTTCTCCGGAGCATAATACGAGAGCTCACAGCCAATTTAATAGTATGTACAAGTCCACCGCATTTGTTTGGATCGTACTTCCGAATGTGGCTGATTCCCTAGACTCATCTCTCTCTTCCAGCATGAAGCCTAAGCCCATAGGCACACAGAATAAAAGTAGGTACCTATGTCAAAGTCATGACAACAAACTGATACTAGCAGAAAACTTATCACTAAAATAATTTAATCTAACTATAAACAAACTATTAATTAGCCCAAATCTTAAAGTAAATGGAGTAGCTATCACTAAAAAGTATGAAATAAAAATAATAAGAAAAAAAAACAAAACGAAAAGGAAAACTTAAAAATCGCACCAAAAATGTTTATGTTATTTATGGTATTTAGTTACTTTTTTAATATAACCGCCTTAAAAAAATCGACCCACTGAAAAGTACGAAACAATTTTTACATACGCTAATACATAGTATATTACTTATACAAAATACTTAGTTTTTGAAGTCGGTGCCAAACCATCAAAAACAAAAAAGAATACTGGCAAACAGAGAAGATAATATGACGAATATATCAAATCAATAAAGCCTCAAAAAATATCTGAATTAATAACATTTAAAATAATCTTCCTATATACTCTAAAAATGAGGACTGCAACAATAACAGAGGTATGTCATTGGTTGAATACTTATTCACCACTAATCTTACCCTATAAAACACAGGTACGGAGCCCACCTTCGTCACTAAACGTAGTCGGACAATTATCGACTTAACTCTCGCAACAGAAGGAGCGGCTGAACGCATCAAGGGATGGCACGTCTCGAAAGAGGCATCATGCTCAGACCACAGATGGATTAGTTTCTCCATAAAAGTCGATATACAGCCCAAACAGCCCCGTAGGAAACCACACAACACTGACAAAGCAAAGTATGTCCTACTAGGTACTTAAAGAGAAACTTACCCTTACGGCCACGCCGCCGGTACTGGGTGACACTGTACAGATCGACGCAGTCGATGCTAGACACAGCTTGCCCGGAAACCACTCCGCCGTCAACCTCGGGAAAACAACCCTGGTGGGGCGCTGAACTTGAACGTAAGCGCAAGAAGGTAAGAAAGTCTCTAAATAGGGCAATGAACACAAGCGCGGACGCAGATTGGGACGCTTATAAAGCGGCCAAATCAGACTACAGGAAATGCTTCAGATTCAGACGCACCATGGGATGGAGAAAATTCTGTGGGAGCATTGAATCTTGCCAACAAGCAAACCGGGTAAGGAAACTACTGGCCCAGCAACCAACGGTTGCACCAGGTACTCTCCGTAAACCGGATAACACATACACCACATCGGAGGAGCAGACAAGACGCGTCCTACTCGAAACACACTTCCCAGGCTGCGTCCTCACCCCGGTAATAACGTGGCACGATACACCAACAGTGGCGACCGAACATGAATGGAGACACGCAAACAACGTGGTCACAGAAGAAAATCTCCGATGGGCCATCGATAGCTTCCACCCCTTCAAAGCACCCGGACTGGATGGCATCTTCCCAGGGTTATTACAATGGGGAGGAGAACCTGTCCTTAAAAGACTCCTGGCAATTATGAGGGCTAGCCTGGCCCTCAGATATGTACCGAAGAGGTGGAGGGAAGTCAAACTAATCTTCATACCAAAACCAGGCAAAACAGACTATACCCATGCAAAGTCCTTTAGACCAATTAGCCTCACCTCATTCATGCTTAAAGCCTTGGAAAGGCTTTGCGAGAGGGAACTAAGAAGTGGGGCTCTTAAGCACCTACCCTTACATGCCAACCAACATGCATACAGCTCAGGGAAATCGAC
Source organism: Euclidia mi (assembly GCA_944739405.2). Classification (NCBI taxonomy): domain Eukaryota; kingdom Metazoa; phylum Arthropoda; class Insecta; order Lepidoptera; family Erebidae; genus Euclidia; species Euclidia mi. The sequence goes on along the minus strand of OX123184.2, from coordinate 11,239,059 downwards.
GGAATCGGCCTTACATCAGGTCGTGAACCAGATAGAAGCTGCTATACAACAAAAAAGCATCTGCCTGGGCACCTTCATCGACATAGAAGGAGCCTTCGACAAGACAAACTTTTCCAGCATAAGCAACGCCCTAGCCAGGCATGGTGTGGACCAGATGCTCATACAGTGGATCCAAAACATGCTCAGCAAAAGGGTAGTGCGCCTGCAAGGCGACACTCAGACAGCCTTGATAACTAAAGGGTGCCCGCAGGGAGGTGTACTCTCCCCGCTATTGTGGAACTGAGTCATCAATGAACTCATAGACAAACTCAACGCGAGATACTTCTATACAATAGGTTATGCAGATGATCTAACCATACTCACCTCAGGTAAGGTAACCAATACAGTGTACGACCTAACCCAACAAGCCCTACGCATAGAAGAGTGGTGGTGTAATGAGTACGAATTATCTGTAAACCCGACCAAGACTGAGCTAGTTATGTTCACACACAAACGCGCGCTGGGTACTTACCGATTGCCCAGGTTATTTGATACAGAGCTTAAGCTGTCTACCGAGGTCAAGTACCTGGGCGTCACTCTCGACAGCATATTGACATGGAACAGCCACATGGAAAATAAGCTCAATAAAGCCAGCATCATCTTCTGGCAGTGCAAGAAGATGATAGGTAAACGCTGGGGCCTATCCCCCAAAATTGTCTTATGGCTCTATAAGACAATAATACGTCCGATGGTAAGCTACGGCGCAGTAGTGTGGTGGCCTCGGACCAACCTAATAACGGCCGCCAACAAGCTTCAAAAGCTTCATAGACTTGCATGCCTAGCGGCCACGGGCTGTATGAAAACAACGCCAACAGCGGCACATGAAGTGTTGCTGGACCTGCCTCTATTGCACCTGTTCCTACAACAGGAAGCAACGATGTCGGCAGTCCGGCTAAGAGCTCTGAAGCTCTGGAAAGACACTAACACACCGCACACTAAGACCTTAAATACACTCTTTAAAGAAGCTCCTATCACACAAGCCATTGGCGACCGTATACCGAAACAATTTGTTTTCGACAAGAAATACAAAATCCAACTGTACGAGGACCTACACGAAGGAGCAGTTAACCACAACGAGCTCACGATATTCACAGATGGGTCTAAAACAGATACAGGTACGGGTTCAGGAGTATTCTCCGAGTACCTAAACATCAACATCGCAGCACCGCTGGGAGCCTACAACACGGTCTACTAGGCCGAATGTTTTGGCATAATCCTAGCTGCCACAGCAATCATGGCACGTGAGGTAAGGGAACGATCCATTAGGATCCTCTCAGATAGTAAGGCTGTCCTCTCAGCCCTCAAAAGCCATACTATCACCTCGGCACTCACGCTTGAATGCCACCAGAAACTAACAGAGGTAGGTAAACTAAACAAATTAACACTGCAATGGATCAAGGGCAAGCCCATTATTCCTCTCCCTTCTGCTTTTTATCGCAACCTGGTAAGAAACACCTATTTACTATAGGTATCACCGACAGCCCGCTGTGCAGGGCCTGTATGGCAGCAGACGAGACGGCAGCCCACCTGCTCCTCGACTGCCCTGAGGTCGCACAGTACAGGCGGCAGTACCTGACCAGATACAGCACCCTGAGGGAGGCCGTGGGCCACGTCAAGAGTCTGCTGGCCTTCGTCGAAGAGCTGGGGTGGCTTGAATGACGACACCATTCCCACCCGCACGCAAAATACACGCCAAGACGTGGAGTTGCGAAAACAGCCCGTGCCATCAAGTACTCTAACTTATATATAAAATATATAAAAAGTATGAAATAAATGCTTAATTATAAAATAATTATACTTCATTTTGGGCTGTTAGTACTATGTAGATTGAATGCGCTGGTTTGGAAAGGATGTCGCCAAACAATAGGCTTTCAGAGGGATTTGGTTTTTATAATATTTAATTTTGAACTTCAAGCACCTAACGACCACAATACACTAGTACTTGAAAACAAAGTAGCCAAACTACTAAATATACTTAGGCCCACTTGCACAACGATTCTTAAATTGAATTAAGATGTATTTAACGAGAAAATAAATATTAAACACCACCAGCGTCTTGCACAACGAAAAATTTGTCGAGTAATATGATTTAAGAACTGTCAAAATTAATTACCGAAAATCAGCTGTTTAGTGGCTAATTTCATTTAAGAACTGTCACACTGATGTTGGCATCTTGTCATAGCGACGAAAATTATCTTTAATTATATAACTGGACCCGACGACGCAGCAGGGGGAGGCCTATGTCCAGCAGTGGACGTCCCTAGGCTGACATGATGATGATGATGATATAACTGATAACAATGTACCTACTTGTGTTATTGTTAACCCTAGAAACCTACACTATTTGGCGCACATGTTATTCCTACACTGGGGCGCTGGAACACCCCATACTAAAATGACTGTAATCCTTAAAATAAAAAAACAATTCATGAAAATACGTTTTATTAAACATAATCGGTAACTTCAGATCACAAATCAGCCTTATTACACAAAGTTAAATGTAGTTTGAGCAACAGCGCTTGTAGGATTTGGTCCTTTTGTGAGGATCACTGCAATGGACTAAGTTGGCATCCGGTAACGGTCCTCCAAATGTTCATGTATCAGTTCCAAACTTAATTTCAAAACTGTCTGCTGAACCTTTATATTTGGCTTGTTATTTGATCTTGAACACTTGTAAAGAACCCAGGAATTACAACTGGTCCCAACTTCTATTTCTTCCTCGCCAGATTTGTGGTCTAGAATAGAGCTTATTTCTTCGTAATTCAAACCTCTGACAGCCATCAGAAACAAAATAAATAAGCTTCATTGAATTTTACCTTCATATTATCTAAAAATATCTGTATTTAATTCATATAAGACTATTGTTTTCATAAATAATCAAATTTAATAACTTATTACATATAAATGCATCAATCGTAATAAATAAATAATCTTACAATTTTACTACACTGGGGTACTGGCGTACCCCACAGCACTTATACAGGCGACCACACAACGCGGTCCCTCGTCACGGTATTGACGTAACGCGAGCGGTTGACACCAAACTAAGATACTCCGAAGCGCGAATTCGTGGATATTAAAGAAATTGAGATATTTAGAAAACAAATCGGTGTGGGGTGCACCTGGACACCATGTAGGGTTCTAGGGTTAGTGCTCAAAAGTTTCTAGTTATTATTTGTCAATTGTCATTTCGTTGCTAGGCGACGACAATGCGTTTTGTTCTATGCTCAGAGTATATATAGTCTAAGGTTTTATGCGAAACCATACGCATAACATCGTTAAAATCGTAACAAAAAGGCTTCATGCCATGAAACAAAACGTAGAAACTACTTTACCGACCTCATAAAATGTTTAACTAAATCTAAGCGTTGTTGTCGTTGTGCAAGAGGACGCTAAATACTTTTAACTTAAATTATTTTATGCTGTTAATTCTGTTCAACGAATTTAAATTAAGGAGTGACTTAAATCAAACGTTACGCAAGTGGGCCTTAGTATACTACGTGTAAGCGTAAGTCGAATCACAAATCAAGGTTTTATCGCGAAGGCCGGTAGGAAACTATGTATCATAGGAGTGCCATCGATCCAGTGGCAGCTGCGATTTACTGCCGTTAATGCTGCTGATATTCGCCTGGAAGGGCCATTATTCGGTTGAAAGTCGCTACGGCTAATACTTTAGATGGGAAGTAATGGAGCTGTATCGTTGATTTCGTTAGTCAATCTTTTTATTCTTGTCGTATGAGAGCGCCAAGCCAAGTTTAGTAAATCATAGTTATTTAATAATTGACTGCGGTTGTTGTGACGGGGTTTTACAATTCGATTTGCCTCAGCTACAATGCTTCAAAGTCTAGGAGTCCCTCAAGGACAACACTTTGCGAACATGGTTTTAAAATTTCACCGCGATACTGAATAAGGTGGGTGCAACAGTAAATAAAAGTAGTGCAACTGCAACAGTACGTCTTCTTCCAGAAGAGTAAAGGAAATGGTTTTAGGTATTTGTTGTACTTGCCGAAAAGTTAAAAAAAAGTGTGAATGTAAGATAAAAAAATGTTGACTTGATGATTGACATAGCGGCAGATAACACAGCGAGTCAGTACCGACAGTAACTACCTATTGTTAAAAATCAACAAAATTAGACAATAATTTGTGAAGTTGCCACTATTTGGTAACTATCTAAAACTGGGCTTAAACAGGTGTAGACCTGTCAAACTATTACTGTCTATTCGCTATTTTACCCTGAAACTACCATAGTAAGAAACGGCAGAGCAATTAGATATACCATAACTAGCTTAAAGTAACAGCCATTTTCAATATTCTATCCATACATGGATTTTGAAATTCGAGATTCGTGTTTGACATATTTTGTATGGAACTTATGTCAAAAACGAATCTAAAATCTACAAATCTATCTTTACATCGAATATTGAATTCCGTAGTTAGTCTTCCACGGGATAAACTACGAGTTATGATAATATGTAAATACTCATACTGGAGTCTAAGATGACCTCTACATTGTTTCATCTAATGCAGATTTCAAGTTCACAGTATCAAGTGCTATGTAGCGCTTATAGCGTCTTGACTTACCGCTTATGACAAATCAGCGAAGTAAAGAATTGCCAGCAGAGGTCACGATTTTGGATGGGTGACCGCTTGGTGTAATATTTACATCAAAGTGCTAACATACAAAGGTCACATAAAGCCCTCGCGGATTCACGTCTTAGGATAAATATAAAAGTCCATTTTCTTATATTTTATAGCCACGCCTGTATCCCCGAAGGGGTAGGCAGAGGTGTAAATATTACACCCACATTTCGCCATGAAATTTTAGGTCCCACGTAATAGGGAGTGCGCCTTTTGCCGTTACCGGGCACATTACCAGACTCCGGGCTGCAACTGAGTATTCGGAAAACCCAGTAACACTTTTGCCCGACCCGGGAATCGAACCCGGGACCTCCGATCAGCAGTCGCCTACGCTATCCACTGGACCATGGAGGCAGTCTTAAAAGACCATATCTGCGGCATTTCGCGGCCACTAATTTGGTCACACCCTCACATGAATATAAAGATTCCTTCTGCTAGCGTTAACACCTTACTAGCCTAACCAGATATGACTGAATATTATATTTTCCATAGAGTGACAACTTGTTTGACCTCCGCAACTTTTTGGTTATGAAGGTCAGATAGCTAGCTTAAGACTAGTGTCAGTTTATTCAGAGGCACGGACTACCTATAAGGATTAACGACTGTCAAAGATTTTCATGACAGTCGGGTCCGCCGGCTTAACTTGCTCTCCGAGACACGGGGCAAGCGATCATTAACAATTATATACGCACATAACTCCGCACTGTGTACACGAACCCTATACCATGTGCATCGCAGTCTGTAAGTATCTCCGCAGAGCTATCGCTGCCTCACTCACATGAATAGAATGAAGCAGAATACTAAGTGCCACTTCCGACATCTTTAATTCCTCAAACGCTCTTCAACATTTATATTGGTGTCATTTAAGACGAGAATAAAAGATAACTACTGCGCACATATTGGTCGTATAAACAGCAAAAGGTTTTAGTTTGTTATTATAGCTTTGCGAGGATTTCTTTTATACAACTTTTTTATGTTTTATCGAAAATGGTTAAAGAAAGGGAGAGTTCACGTTTGAGTGCCTGTTTAGTATTTCTGTTCTGTATTTGTTTTAACTTCGCTTTTATACTCAGTAGAAATATAAACTAGTTATGGTACGTGGTTTCACTCTATAAATCTTCTTGCTTTTGTCTTATTGATTTACTCAGCGCCTAAGGGTTGTCGCGAAACGCCTGATCATAATCCATCTTCATAATTCAAACTTGGTCAGTCAAATAAAAATAATATTGATATATTTGATTACTAGAGCCTAAATAGCTTGTCCAAATGAGCACATTATTTAGCTTTACTATAGCATATATTATCGTACTCTTTAAATAAAAGATTAACAAAATCACATGACTGGCGTGACAAAAATATTGGTTATGGCGAGTAAATATACGATAAGGATTTCTTGCATCAAAATAAAAAGGCAAATTTTAAAGGCATCGCAAAGTTTCAAAGCTTGTCTTCTTGATATGCCGTTAATTATTTAGTAATCTTGGTCTTATAAAAATGCACGAAAATATATTTTTTTGCGCAAAAATCTCAAAACACCAAATATTCTACTTATTTCTAAGATGCCACAGTAGTATATTCAATTGGTTGAAAACTGGAACGTACTTAGATGACAGCCAGCTCTTGAAGAAGTTTGATAGTGACGGAGAGTTTCTTAAAGTAATAACTTCGTACATAGAATAAATTGAGGAGTTAAATTTTTACGGTTCATTCTTTAGAATGGTACAATGGTACCGATTTTTTAGTAATAGTACTAGTATAGTATTATATTAATATCTGAGGTAGTAGTATGGACTGCCTCCGCGGTCCAGTGGATAGCGTATGCGACTGCTGATCGGAGGTCCTGGGTTTGATTCCCGGGTCAGGCAAAAGTGTTACTGGGTTTTTCAGAATACTCAGTAGCAGCTCAGTAGCAGTCTGGTGATGTGCCCGCTAACGGCAATAGGCTCGCCTCCTATTATGTGGGACCTAAACATTCATGGCGAAATGTGGGTGTAATATTTACACCTCTGCCTACCCCTTCGGGGATACAGGCGTGAGACCATAAATAAATAGTAGTAGTATTAAGGCATTACATATCTGTTAAAAACACGCAGCTATATTAAAGAAATGAATACTGTACTATTTAGACTGGCGCGTTGATCTAGAGGTTAGCGACACTGACTGCTAAGCTGAGGTCGTTCAATTCCTACCCAGGACACGTCTTTAAAATATGACAAGAGTGTGCCCGCAGCTATCCGATCCCATGGGAATTTCGGCAAATGCCTTCTTAGTGCACTCCTACGCGCCCCAAGGAATGTGCATGCCAAATTCAGCTTTTTGTGCCCAATAGTTTCGGCTATGCTTTGTCTATCAGTCAGTAACGTAAGAATTTTATATATATAGATTACGATGATTTGTTCTGCTTTTGGGTGTAGTTTATTTCATAATATAAAATAAGAAAATTCTCCGTTCTGCTGAACTACAAAACTGCACAACACAACGGACAACACCTTGTGTGATTTGCAAATTGTTGTGCTGAGTCTTGGATTTTTATATCCGTTAGTTGCAAGTTAGTAGAGTCCCTTGTGACACAGGGTTTATGTATGCAGGAATGCTCTTAACGTACTTCGTTTATATCCGTGACGCTCCTGAGGCATCAGTATCACGGATAGATTTGATTACACCATCGCTACCCATAATAGCCCGTTCATTACTTATACGGTTTTATGGCTAAATCTTCCCCGCGTAAATCAACCCTAACCCCCGAAACAAACACGAAAAACAATTTACACTGTCGCCGACATTAATAAATAATGTCAATAAAATTTACTCGCAATAAACACGTGAATATAGCGAATAAAGTAGAATATAAAATCCGCGGCGTGGATGATTTTTTGTCCTGTCCCTGAAGTGGGTAAGCGGAGGATAGGTGTGGATGTAGATATTTGTCCGTCCATGTATTTGGAATGTGGTAGAAGGAGAAACAACTGTCGTAAACTTGATGTATGCAGTAGCACTATGAGACAAATAAGATGACACTTAAGTCCAACAATAGGTTGCGTAAGTCTATCAAACCTTAATTAATGCTTTCCTGGACGTTAACAGCAGTGAATACTGAAACTCAATAAGGTCACTTTATTATCTATCAATAACTACTAAAAGTAACATCATTTTGAAGGAATAATGAAATGATAGCATTCACTTTCACAGCACACAAGAATGTCTATTTGAATACTAAGCTATACAAAAATATAACATCCATTTATTTACTGTATGAGGATCTAACCCTACCCGATTTTATCGAGTGTCTTTCACCCGCATGTAGCTATAAAAAATATAAAGCGAGAAGTAAAACGTAATATAACACTAACGCTCAGTGCCTGTAGCGATACTGCATCCACAGTTGCTAGAGAGAAAGCACTCTAAGCACTAAGCGGTAGTGACGCGTCCACAGTTTTTCTCAGCAGTCGCTAGTGGGGAAGGGTCCTAAGGCCTAATGAAAACGAAGTTTAGCACAAAAACACACAAGTGTGACCATACCCAAAAAAACACATACACACAAACCCTGTAGTCACCTTATCGCAACCCAAATACGTATTTGCCCAGCGTATTGCCGGCGTATCATAGGCTCAAGTGACGGCGGCGTATTCAATAAAGCACTGTTGTTCAAACGTGGCCAACTGTAGAACTTTGTTCAACTTTTAGAACCGGATAAGCCCCCGATAGACAAACTTCAATGTTCAGCATTAAAGTAAAAGCTGATAGGATGGGTCGGCTAGTTTTAATATAGCGGCTATAAGATATTTCGTTATTTAGCTTTTGGTTAATTATTTAAATTAGTTTTAATGATTAACGGTTTTAACTTTCTCTGTCTATTTCTGGATGGGTTTATATAAAGAGTTAATTAATTAATTTAAGTAATAAGTGCCTCTGTTTACCCTTTCACTTTGATAAACTTAAATCCGTCATGAGAGTGAAAGTCTATGGTCCATTGTAACACAATGAATTTGATACTATTATTCATCTCTGACTCATAGGCAAAGGACAAGCCTTTATCCTTTAGTAGTAGTATTAATTACATTTTTAAGAAAGTTTTATACAAAAAATTCGCAATGTTTTATGTAATTTCTTATTCATGGCCGATGGACATTAAATGTGGCTCAATTTTCAGTACACGGACTATGTAATACTTTTATACAGTCAATTAATTGACTGCCTAGTAACTGTGTCAGCTACTCTGCACGTCGTGTATATTGCCAGAACTCCCTCACTTGGCAGAGTTGGCAGGCCATTGGAAATCCGATCACTATTAGCAGTAATATGTTGTCAATAGTTCACAGGTGTGGGATATTGCTTTACAAGTCTTTAAACGATACCACACTACCAGCTTATAATGATAAGGAAATAATGTTACACGTTTTACTGCTATAAGATGCAATTTTAGCGCACTGTAATATAGCGGCGATAGCCCAGTGGTGTACGTAACGGACTGCCCAACGATGGTCTTAGGTTTGATCCCCAAGTACCCCGGGCAGACATCTCTGACTTTTCGAAGTTATGTGTGCATTAAATTATTGTGAATTATCGTTCGCTTAGTTTTGTGCCCGAAAGATGGTAATAGGCTCGCCCCCTATAACATTGGGACCATAACATAACTGGCGAAGTGTGTGTGTGTAATACACCTCTGCCTACCCCTTAGGGGATAAAGGCGTGAAGTTATGATTGTTACGTACCCGAAATTACGTTACGTTGACAAAGCATAATTATACAAGCGAAATCAAATCCTACACAAAAGCACTTCACATACGAAAATATAAAATACTTAACAATAAGAAAATATATGATAAAACTGATAGGTATCATGCATCTTCCAATCAACAGCATATTTACGAATTGAGAATCGATATTGATAAATTTGATAAAACCAGAAGAGCAAATCTTCATATTCAAACCAAACTACATACTCCTAACAAACTTGTGTCAAGACGGTCAAAGTGGGCCAAGTCATGTATTGACTCAGCCAGCTAACATACGCGTGTACATAGCCACTCACAGACACGTGAATACAGGGAGTTTGGATCAAATGGGTCAATAGTCAGTTGCTACGTTCGGAGTCTATCGCAGAAGTACAACTTCAATATAATCAATTTGAAACTTTCACGATTGTTATACATCATACATTATTATTTTGCGGGTGTTGCTTGCGATAATTTATTTATTTACAGGTATCAATACCTCTGGTTTACTGCAACGTTGCCATCGGCTTGCAACGGTCGTGGTCGCGGAGGGAGTGGGAATTCCATATAATGCCAAACTGTTGTGACGAACTGATTTAGTTATTGGAACGATTGATCATTATTTCAAGACATGGTGAGAGAGTTGGTTTACTTTTTGAGAATCAGATTTGCCAATAATTGTAAAGACATGATGTAAATAAATTTAGCATCTTTAAAATACACACACATACACTTATACTAATATATAAAGCTGAAGAGTTTGTTTGTTTGTTTGGTTGAACGCGCTAATCTCAGGAACTACTGGACCGATTTCAAAAATTCTTTCTGAGTTAGATAGCCCATTTATCGAGGAAGGCTATAAGCTATAGAACATCACGCTGTGAGCCACGGGAGCGGAGCAGTAGCCTTAAATAATGCGGGTGTACCCGCGGGCTCATCTAGTAAGAAATAAAAACTTAATGTACTTGAGTTTAAGTTGTATTAAATGGTATTTTGCATGTTGAACTGGACTCTATTTACAGTATTTAGCGGCCCAATTCTTAATGGTTATTTCACTAACCATAAAGACATCTCAAAACCAAACTCCATAGCAGAAATTCAAAACAAACAACAATAATTCTAGAAACAACAATAAAATTTCTTTTTCAAAACAAAAACCCAATAACTTTATTGGTACCCACTACTAAATATGAAATAAACAAAAACATCGAAGAAAAAACGTATCAAAATATTTCTAAAACAAATGGGATTCCTTTTAGTGAGGGAGATGGCGAGAAGAGTGGGAAGGGTGCAGATAATTCGATTATTTGCAAGTCTCGTGACGGAAAAGCCACTGTATTGGAAAATAGACATCTTGTGGCTTCTGGTGTGCGAACTTTGAACGATTTCGACATTATATTACTTAGTGATGTGAGCTACGGGGTATGTTTCCATGACATTCTAAAGCCGTTTATTGTGTTTTGTGGGTGAAATAGTGAAAAGTTTGCTTGTATGTAAAAATAACAAAATAAGATACTGATTGGTATGAAATTAAATATTAAAAAACTTGTTGCATATTCTTGTGCTCGTCTGTAAGACTGCACCATACGTTTAATGCCTTAGATCACATTAGGTAAATCCATCTTATTCTTCAAACAGCAATAATAAGGACCTATAAGGTTTATTTTAAAAATTGAAAATGGGTACTTTCCAGTTATAATTTTACCTTTAGTATGCCTTGAAATTATATGAACTATAGAAGATTTTTGAGTCGTGAAGGATTTCATGACGACGTGTCTTAGCTTATTGATTATGTGAACTTGAACAAACAACAAATTAGATCTATGGGAATGCTTAAAACTGTATAGAGCAGAGACGGAAACATAACCATCGTTCTGTCCAACCATTAAAATCTAACATCTCAGCAGATTTTAACGACAACGTTAAAAACTGTTTGAACACACGAAAGCATTCAGCGTGACAAAGTTATCTTTTAACTCACTCCTTAAAGGAATAAGGGTGATAAAAGCACGTTCCTAGTAATTTATAACTTAGAAGTAACCAGACGGAATCACCACGGTTTGCAATAAAAGTAATAAAATTGATCCACAAAGTTACTACATTGTCGTTACGTAAACGATTGGTCGTTGGGAGTTGGTCGTATCATTCCGTTGCCTAAGCATTCTAGCGCCCAACCAAACGTGACCGAGCCAATGCCATTAAAGTGGCTAAGGTTTGTTACTACTACTCTGTATTTTATGTATGGGTTTAAATTTTACATATCCGTTTAAAATGGTAAGCTATTTCTGCCCGAGTTTAACTGTAAAACGGTAGCTATTTAGTTTCTTACGATTGAGGTTTTGAACTTGAAAGCTATGTTGTGGGACGTCGACTTACATTTTAATTAGGGTACCAACCTATTAAGAAAGTATTTATACTTACTTACCTAGTATATTTATTTCACTTCACTACTATATAACTAACATTTTTCATAAACAAGGAAACACCTTCTGCAGTCCAAAAAACTCAGTGTAATCTAAATTGTTCCTAAGGATTGCAACGCTAGGACCTATAGGTAACCGCTTACTACGCCACAGGGTAGAGGTTATGCCATTTACTTAAAAACTTAATTTAAACTACACCAAAAACAATCTGAGATAAAACTAGAAAAACTAAAACTATAATTAACGAGCGCTGCGTATGTTAATCATAAACAGAATTCAGCAACCAGACATTATAAACATATGATAACACAGATGGACATTGTAATGGTGTTGCTGGCTACACCAAATTAAATAATAATATATAGTCCTTAGGTCGTATACTTGTTTCCACATGTGTTTGTCTTATCGCTACGATGGCGCCAACGTTATGCAATTAGTAAACTCATAAATTCTAAGAGGTTGACAAATTTATAAGAATTATGTGACAGGCATATGAGTAAAGAAATAGCCATGAAATGTGAGAAAATATTGGCACTGTAGTGTTCACATGCGGAGTAGTTGATGATCATAAAAAAAGGGATCAACGATAAGAAATGGACCCTTGTCAGGTAGTAAGGATTTGAGAGGCGTTGCGTTGGTGGTGTTTGACGGGACAGTCAAGGTTGGGACGCGAAAGAGGGCAGATCACGGGAACGCTCTAGCGTGGTGGTTTAGACAGTCAGTTTTAGGACGCGGAAGAGGGCAGAGCTCGGGAACGAACTCGCGTGGTAGTTCAGGCAGTTGGTCTTTTGGCGCGAGAGAGATCGGACCTGGCCTAGCGCGTAAGAGGATCGGTGTTGGTCGATAATTAGTGCTTAGTGATATCGAAGAACAAGGCGAGCGGCTTCAAGAGAAGGTGATCAGCACAGGGCAAGGGGTAAGTTTGGCAGTGACGCAGCTAATAGTCCGGTGAGTGTCTGTTATTCACTTTACTGTAATTTATTGCATGAACTGTATAACATTAATAACTCTGTTGTGTATCTATGTCTATATCACACCATATATATATATACCAGGCTGACTAAAATATAAAGTTCTCTATGAGATATTGTACATAGTTATATTATCAATAACCGCGTGTACCATTAGTAGTGGTTCGTACCTTGTTGATGATGGATGTAAAGACGAGCGATGTATGATGGGAGTCTCCGTATTTGCGATCAGGTGGTAGAATGCAGGACTTTCACAATCGCTGTCTAAACCTGCGTACAGGCCAGTACATAGCAGCTGACAAGGTTTTAAAGAGCGAAAGAAGAGCCACCTGTCGGTCACGCGGTAGCAGTAAGACCTAATGCGGCTAACCTAGCGGCGATTGTAACGAGAGCTTCCCCGCAAACTATGCGCGATGGCTTAATACGTTTTAATTGACTATGTTTGTATGGGCTTCAATGTTGTGACTTGCGGCAAGGAGGCGTTTTGTGACATCAGTTCTGAGACTGTTACTGTACGTTCAATACTATACACTGGATATCGCTGAAATACTCGGCGCCGATAATACTATATGACTAATATACCTGGATCATGTTCTCCGTCTCCCTGGAGCTGCCGTCTCTGAGATACGCTGCCTTGTACTCAAGTACCAATATGTGAAGCATGAATATATGGAGAGTGATTTTGTGATGACAAACCAATACTAATGTATCGCTGTGTTTAGTATTTTGATGACCACTTTCATTCAATTATAAGCGTTTACGTTTGGTAAATGCTGTCAGTAGAGGAATATAGAGGAAGGGACAAATTCCATAGTTCCTGCGCGGGCGTAGGGGCGCGGGAACCCTGGCCACAAATTACTTGGCGGGGCCAGGCTGAAATTGATATTTTAGACCCAGTTAGTAAGAAAACTAAAATTTTAATCAGCCTGGGGTCCATAGGATTCCGTTACATTTGGTGCCGTGACCAGGATCCTCGTCATAAAATGTTCTGATTCACTTCAGAACAACGAGGAAGAACTAAAGAGTTACTACACAAACACAACGTAGAAAAATACAAACACAACGTAGAGAAATAACAATACATAACGTAGGAAAATATCAATCTTATTAGGCACAATTTGTTATTCATTAATCGATAGACGATCATGTTCATTTCAGAAGGACGAAATAATATTTAAGTCACGGCAATTATCTCAATATTTAATAGTCCGAGGGGGGCGATATTGCACCTAAGTGCCACACTTTCGCATGTGTTATTTATTTTTATGGCACTGTGGTTCCTCTTATAATATCGCTGTATCTTGAAAGTAAACATATAGCTGACTACATAATTATGTTGAAACGCTTTACATAAATGCTGCTCATGCGTGTCATTTATACTGTATGTCGAGTTCGAGTCTCGACAGTGGTTATATTATTGGGTACATGGAAATGCTTTTGATAAAGCGCGCCAATCATCTTAATATTTAATAATCGGAGGAGGGCTCACTCGCACGTGTTATATATTTTAATAGCACTTTGGTTCCTCTTATAACATCGCTGCATTTCGAAAGTAATCATATAATTGGCTACCTGGATCCACCGCTTACATAAAGCTCATGCGTATCAATTATACTGTATGTCGAGTTCGAGTCTCGACAGTGGTTATATTATTGGCTACAGAAAATGCTTAACGTTTGAATATATCGAGTTCGACTCTCGATAATAAGCATATTATTGGTTACAAGCATTTTCGCATCAGGTTCGCTGTTTGAGTCCGGTTCGTGATACAGACTAGCGATGTTTAGAACCAATGTTGAATTAGGAAAGAGAAGGATTATATTTAGATTATATGAGAAGGATTATATATTAAATGATATATTTATATCTGGTGTAGGACATAAACATAGCTTGAGATATATAAGTACAATGCACACCAGAATAATCCGTGGAATATATAGGTATTGTTAAATCAGGTTAGATTCCTGAGCAATGTCTGTGACGATATGTTGTTGTGAAACGTCGGCGAACTAGTCGCCGTATTGTTGATAGCATGTTCGATACCTGTATATAACAAGAGGGAATTATTTAAGGATAAATAATGTATAATATTTTGTTGGAGTTGCGGTACAGGAATTTATTACACTAACGTACTGACATAGCAGGTTCGATTCCTGTTGCTACGATGTGTTAAATGTTTTCAACAAAGTTACTGAAATAGCAGGTTCGATTCCTGTTGCTACGATATTTTTAAAATGTTTTCAACAAACTTACTGAGATAGCGGGTTCGATTCCTGTTGTTGCGATATATTAAAATGGTTTCAACAAACTTACTGAAATAGCGGGTTCGATTCCTGTTGCTACGATATTTTGAAATGGTTTCAACAAACTTACTGAAATAGCGGGTTCGATTGCTGTTGCTGCGATATTTCAAAATGGTGTCAACAAACGTATTAAATTACGAAATCTAGTAATAATATCTATCTTATGCATACGCGTTCTTTGGGCAAGCATCTATTAGTTTATTACATTGGTTGAGTTTAGATCTTACAGAATGCATATGGGTTTTGTTTTTATTGATGAAGTGTACACGAGCTATAATTGAGAAAAGGATTATTCTTAGGTCATATATAAGTAAACTTAGTTTTCTAACGTGTTAGTAAGCAGATAAAGGGTAATATTTGTCCACTGCAGTATTTTGGTATACTTTATAATTGCTCTAGGTTCGATTCCTGAGCATTGGTGAAAGTCGGCGGATATTATACTCATGTACCTAACGATCGGCGTCGGCTTCATAGAAGTCGTACAATGTGATTTTAAATATTTTGGGTTCGATTCCCAAACATAAAAAGAATGCACACTATTGTTGAACACGAAAATATTTTGTTAATTGTTGTTATTATAGCAGGAAATAATATTTCGCCGATAATGTGCGTCTAGAGATGGGTTTAGTGACCATTGTTTTAAAATGTTTTGTTCTAAAATTGTTTCCCAAACTAGAAAGGCAATGCAATAAGCCGACATCTGGCACGTTTTGTTTCCAAATGCCAGCGTGTGAAAAAATAAGGGATAAAACAAAAAAGGGAAACACATTTTAGATGTTTATTAGTTAAAAGAAGGAAGGCTAGAAAGGAACTATTGTTCTTTTGTATTATTGATGTGCTTTGTCCGAACGCGCCAACGCGCACGTGAAAAGGACAGGATGGGCTACTTTGTTAAGATATGATTGCGCATGTGGCGCATTGTTTTAAGGAACTGAATGGCTTTAGAAAGTCATTTACGCCGTTTTTAGGATGGGTTCGATTCCCATCGTGAAAGGAGCCATAGTTCTTTTGTATTATTAATGTGCTTTGTCCAAGGGCCAAGACCGGCTACTTTGTTAAGATATGACTGCACATGTGCTGCATTGTTTTGAAAAACTGAATGGCTTTTGAAAGTCATTTCCGCCGTCTTTGGTATGGGTTCGATTCCCGCAGTGCGTCATATGAAATAGATATTCTACACATGTTAATTCTAAGCATCAGTATTTTACCTAACTGTTACAGTTACAGGCTATCTCAGATTTTAGTTAAGCTGAGTATTTACAATACTTATTCATCTGCGTTACAATGTGATAGCCAGTGGCGATGATGTATGCATATGTTATGCCTGATATATTGTACACATACCTTTTAAGAGCGCTCAATGTACCAAGGTTCGAGCCCAAGGTTTGCTTAGAGCTTGATATTGAGTTCATATTTCTCATGAGATTCGAGAGGTGTGTAGTGTAAGCAGCATGCTAACAACGTCTTGATACATACTGGACTCATAGGCATAGTTTAGCCCTATCGTGCGATATTCGTAAACAGCTAACTTGATACTGGAATCCAAATAAAAATAATATTTTGTTGCTAGACTCATGCAAAATACTTACTACGCATCCGTACTGAAAAGTATTCATTGAATTTGGTGATCCGCATCACATTGTCCAATCATCTGTTAGTTTGTATCCGGGTTTAGTACTCAAATAGAAGTCGTATATTATATGACTAATCTTGGAAGTTTGATACTCGTGGCATTTCATTTAAAATTCCAGGACCCTACGTCACCTTTTACATCAACTACCGCACGTGTTGTTGCGTCCGTCGGCTGTGACTACAAAGTAGCGGCGTTCCGGTAACGTGAAAGGCAGCTGCAGTATGCGTCGAAGGACATATCTCGCATTGGATCATCTTACACAGAGCTAAGTTTTCATTATCCTTACTAACTATAAACGCGCACATCGACTAACTTCAAGCACGTGGACTCCCTCTGATCCGAACTCTCAAATATACAATATTAAACGAAGGTTTAAGTTACATAGGGCCTTATGTGTGTGGTTCGTTATATAGAACTTTTTTTATGGCATAATATATTTGGCAACTGCGTCCAACTACACGAGTAATAATAGTGATTGTTATTTATGTTAACTAAAATCAGAGCCTTAATAATGAGGTAGACATAGTACCGATACACTTGATGATGCGAATGGAGAACTGATTGGAGTGGCCATCTCGCCGGATGTTGTGGGTTCGAACCCCGCGCGTACAATTCAAGCTAAATGGGAATCATTCCTAGTGTGAGACCGAGTTGAGAATTGTTTAGTTGTAGGGACTGTCGAGCTATCGACTGGGGAAAACGACTGCTGCACTATACTATTGTTTACGACTATTTAGCTCATTATATAAAACTATTGCAACTACTTGTCTGGCAAATTTGATAAGGCAAGTGTCTTATACGAGTGTGTGCGAACTATTTCAGCCACTGCTACCTGACGCTATATACACCTACTACTGAACCCGATTTCGACGAGTGAGAATGGCGAATCAGGTATCTCGATCATACCACGCTACCCGTTTATCAAGAAGACATCTGGTATGTACACTCCCATTCTAAGCATGGATAGGATGTCTTATAGATTATACTACTATTTGGAGAATTTATTGCTAAAACGCCATTTGGCTTATTGGAATATATAGGTAACGGGCAACTGGTGATCTTGGTTATGTACGCTAGTTCTAAAAAGAAGTTTAGGTATGAGGTGAAGTTTATTAGTATACAGATGGATAAGAGTTTTGATAATTTCTCATAGACATAGTAAAACGTTTATATCTGATTAAGCACAGTTGAGGCAACAATTGCTATAGGATTCTTATAAGCATCAAGGTTGATATAATATGGAGATGGGCGGAGTATAGTTAGTTAGTGTATCGTACGGTGCGGCATTAGCAAAGGTATAGTAGGGTTATTATAATCGATCAACTATAAGTTAGGATAAGTGGTATTGAAGCAGTGGTTATTTATTAGAAGTTGTATGATACTTGCCTATAGTTAATGGTGGAAGACCAGATGCAGTTTTAACTGGCGTACTCTTATACATATGCTATTGTATCTGTAGTGAAAGCTCATACGCTATGACTTAGTCTACGCGTCTGATTTTCAGAGGGGGGAATGTAATGGTGTTGCTGGCTACACCAAATTAAATAATAATATATAGTCCTTAGGTCGTATACTTGTTTCCACATGTGTTTGTCTTATCGCTACGATGGCGCCAACGTTATGCAATTAGTAAACTCATAAATTCAAAGAGGTTGACAAATTTATAAGAATTATGTGACAGGCATATGAGTAAAGAAATAGCCATGAAATGTGAGAAAATATTGGCACTGTAGTGTTCACATGCGGAGTAGTTGATGATCATAAAAAAAGGGATCAACGATAAGAAATGGACCCTTGTCAGGTAGTAAGGATTTGAGAGGCGTTGCGTTGGTGGTGTTTGACGGGACAGTCAAGGTTGGGACGCGAAAGAGGGCAGATCACGGGAACGCTCTAGCGTGGTGGTTTAGACAGTCAGTTTTAGGACGCGGAAGAGGGCAGAGCTCGGGAACGAACTCGCGTGGTAGTTCAGGCAGTTGGTCTTTTGGCGCGAGAGAGATCGGACCTGGCCTAGCGCGTAAGAGGTTCGGTGTTGGTCGATAATTAGTGCTTAGTGATATCGAAGAACAAGGCGAGCGGCTTCAAGAGAAGGTGATCAGCACAGGGCAAGGGGTAAGTTTGGCAGTGACGCAGCTAATAGTCCGGTGAGTGTCTGTTATTTACTTTACTGTAATTTATTGCATGAACTGTATAACATTAATAACTCTGTTGTGTATCTATGTCTATATCACACCATATATATATATACCAGGCTGACTAAAATATAAAGTTCTCTATGAGATATTGTACATAGTTATATTATCAATAACCGCGTGTACCATTAGTAGTGGTTCGTACCTTGTTGATGATGGATGTAAAGACGAGCGATGTATGATGGGAGTCTCCGTATTTGCGATCAGGTGGTAGAATGCAGGACTTTCACAATCGCTGTCTAAACCTGCGTACAGGCCAGTACATAGCAGCTGACAAGGTTTTAAAGAGCGAAAGAAGAGCCACCTGTCGGTCACGCGGTAGCAGTAAGACCTAATGCGGCTAACCTAGCGGCGATTGTAACGAGAGCTTCCCCGCAAACTATGCGCGATGGCTTAATACGTTTTAATTGACTATGTTTGTATGGGCTTCAATGTTGTGACTTGCGGCAAGGAGGCGTTTTGTGACATCAGTTCTGAGACTGTTACTGTACGTTCAATACTATACACTGGATATCGCTGAAATACTCGGCGCCGATAATACTATATGACTAATATACCTGGATCATGTTCTCCGTCTCCCTGGAGCTGCCGTCTCTGAGATACGCTGCCTTGTACTCAAGTACCAATATGTGAAGCATGAATATATGGAGAGTGATTTTGTGATGACAAACCAATACTAATGTATCGCTGTCTTTAGTATTTTGATGACCACTTTCATTCAATTATAAGCGTTTACGTTTGGTAAATGCTGTCAGTAGAGGAATATAGAGGAAGGGACGAATTCCATAGTTCCTGCGCGGGCGTAGGGGCGCGGGAACCCTGGCCACAAATTACTTGGCGGGGCCAGGCTGAAATTGATATTTTAGACCCAGTTAGTAAGAAAACTAAAATTTTAATCAGCCTGGGGTCCATAGGATTCCGTTACAACATATACATTCATAACGTTACAGAAGTATTAAACTAAATCCCTTGACGCTCATGAACATAAATTCTAATGGTCAATAACGTAGAATTATTTTACAGTTTTACCTTCCAATATAACATTACAAGACATTCCTGCAGTACGAAGCGATATTAAAACCGTCTAAGATGCATCAGACGAACGCTATAAATATTTAAAGCATTTTCTAAGGAAATAATTTTATGTGACTGAAAAGAAGACACTTTGATTTTGAAGTGAATAAGTGTTGGAAACCTTTTGTACTTGTGCCTCTGCAGACTTGAAACTTTCGTGCTTTGCTACATTTTGTGTACAGCGACAGATCTGTTTTTTGTGTTGCAAACTAATTCTATTTAGAGACCGTAAGTATTCATTTAATTCTTAGTTATTTATAAGACATCACTCGTTAGTTATTCAGATGTAATAAAACTGATAAAAAATATTGATTCGAATGAAGAATATATAGATCCTCAGCGCAAGCATTCACATATAGGTTCTTTACCAAGCTGATTTCTTTCGATGTCTCTGATTCGTATTTTTTACGTTAATCCCTGCAATCCCTTACAGTTTTTAGTCCACTGCTGGATGAATGCCTCTCTTAATTTGCTTCAGAGCAGCACTGTACATATACGTCTATATAAATGTTACCATCTAATTCATTATCATCGACTTACACTACTGCCAAAGACGATCTATGAACGCCTTCGTATATGAGGTATCGTCAAAATTGGTTGTGTTCCCCAAGCCTCTATACATAAATAATTATTTCTTGAACAAACAAACTACACAAAATAACTCATTACAAAGCCAAGTCGTAGCCATATGTACTCCTTCAAATAAATTCAAAGTAAGAATAAAATAAAACCTATAGGATAAGTTGACATCGGCTGTGAATCGAGTACACTCACAAAGGACCTCGGAAACCCATTGTTACTTACCGAAGCATGATTTTTTTATTTTATCTTGAATATTTACTGAGGATTATGAAAGGCTGTGAACAGTTTATTTCTTTTTCAGAGCGCCAAACATTGCACTCTATTATCAATTTGTTGTCGCTGTGTATTGTAGATTGTTGATGATTGAAAATATTGTATTGAGTAGCTGTTGAGTATTCTAGTAGAAAAAATTGTTGATAGGTACTTGAAGAAATAGGTCTGACCGATCTTTGTCATAGAATATCGGTATATCGTTAAGTTGGAAAGGTCAGACTGTAGTCGCACTGTAGAAAATTTCATATTAAGTGAAATTTTGTTAGGCTAGGCGCTGTCTCCAGACTCCATGGTGGATGAAGGTCTTCGATGTGACCACGCTAATCCTAGAATGATGATGAAGTAGTAGAAGAGAAAACAGTAGCACAGTCCTTATGATAAACCTGCTTAGTGCAGGTCGAATACTGGGTGTTCGAGATGTGCTATTTCATTCGCGAAGCTAGGCAACGTTCCCGCAGTAGTCATTCTACATTAAACTTCTAAATAGCTTA